>VZQC01006693.1:2711124-2763546 GCA_009823505.1 Rhizomys pruinosus | reverse complement strand
TCCATTGGATTGGCCTGTGGCCACATCTGTGGTGTATTGTCTTGATTGTTGAGCAGTGACAGTATAAGAAGGCAGGCTGGGCATGAGCCAGAGAGCAAGCCAGGAGCAAGCCAGTGGACAGCATTCCTCCATGGCCTGTGCTTCAGCTCCTGCCTCCAGGTTCCTGCTCTGAGTTCTTACCTTGGGCTCCCTGAGTGATCAACTGTGACCCAGGAGATGTAAGCTGAATAAACCCTTTCCTCCCCAAGTTGGTATCAGTCAGAGTGTTTTGTCACAGCAATGAAAGATAAACCAGGACAATGGGTAAAAAGCATATATCCATATTTTTAAGTAATATAAAATTAAAGGGAAAAATGTGAACTCCTAAACATATCGGAGTTAACATACAGTTTATAACTGGAGGACATGACTCTGGTACGTGTGACATTTATATAGGCACATTTTAGAGCAATACAATGGGGAGGGAATAGGGACTGGGTTAAAGAATGGACTCACATAGTTAAATTCTGCCCAAAACAATGGACCTTTACAGAGAAAAACTTTAAAAAGACTGAGAGAAAGATGAAGGACATGTATGGCAGAATGCAAGATCTGGAGTGGGGGAGGCACGGGGGGGGGAAGGGAAGGGGGAATGTGTCTAAATAGAACTGAGAAATGATGTCTGAAATACACAAAACATCATTAAAAGTATTATAAAAATAAATATTTAAAATTTAGCTTATCATGTAATTTGTCTACAAGAGGGAGAATATTTGCATATTGGGTTCAAGTAAACAAGTTTACTGAGGAATCAATTACCTGTGAATGAACTTGCAAACAGGTTTACTGAAGTATTGTGAGAGACACTCATTATAACTGGTCAGTTCGATGACTTTAGTAATGCTAGAGTTGTTCAGTTTCAGAACATTTCCATCATCCCAACAAGATCCCTCAGGCCCTTAGGCACTTGTCTCCTTTTCCCTGTTCAGCTTTGGGAACCATTCATCTACTTTCTGTCTCTACATTCCCTTCTGAGATTTTGTTTCTTCTTATAAATTGATAAATTCTCATTGTATTTATCCTTCAGTCCCCATGCCTATGGCTAAAATAGACACAGAAGTAAATATGTTTACATTTTATTTTTATTTCAGTTATTTATTTTGGCAGGCATTTATGCTGCAGGGCATGTGTAGAGGTCAGAGGGCAATTTGGGGAGTCATTTCTCTTCTTCCACCATGTGGTAGTGAGGGAGCAAACTTAGGCATTCAGGCTTGGTGGCAAGTGTCTTTACCTACTAAGCCATCTTGCAGGATCTGTCTTTAGTATCCTAACTGATTGGTCGTCTCTGAGTGTTAAGTGGTCCCAAGTTCTACAATGTCAGGGCTCTCCAGCCATCAGGAACACCCTGTAGTTGGGTTTATTAAAGCTTTCGGTAAGAAAGAAAGCACTCCATGGAGTCATGGGCATCGCTCTATAAGGGGTATTGGAAATGCGCTTCAGGATTTGAGCTTGAGTTGGGTGGTTTGGGGAAGTACTTTTAAGGAAATAGTTTTGCCTTGGGTTGGATATTGTCCCGAAGCAGGTTATCTTTTACGAGTATTGATATTATGATCCATAGATTCACTTATAAGACAAACCATATGCTACTGAAAAATCTATAAAAACTATCCCAAACTGAGCTCCAGTATTGGAATGTACTTGTTAGTACAAATTAGTACCAAGTCTCATCCAAAAGGAAGGCAGGTAAGCCTGAGGCTACTGCTGCAACTGGCAGGGAGGTGACCGAAACCCACTGTGTGGATCAGGCTGGTCTCAGTCTCACAGAGATCCATCTGCTTCTGCCTCTCATGTGCTAGGGTTAAAGGTGTGTGCCAGTGCACCCAGCTTAAGTTACCTTTAAAAAAAATGACTTATTATTTTTTTTTAAATTTCTGTGTGTGTCTCTGTGGGGGTGTATGTTGTGCAAGGCCAGAAGGAATTGGATTCCCCTGAAATTGTAGTAATGGAGGGTTGTTACTTGCCATATTATCTATACACTTAAAAAAATTTTTTTTAATTAATTTTATTTCCCGTATGTGTATGAATGTACTGTCTGCATTTAGGTCTGTGCACCCGTGTCGTGCAATGCTGCGGAGGTCAGAAGAGGGCGTCGGATTCCCCTGGAACTGGAGTTCTCCTGGAATTGGAGTTTCAGACGGTTCTCGGCCACCTTGTGGGTGCTAGGGATCGAACCCGGGTCCTCTGTAAGAGCGGTCGGTGCTCTTAACCACTAGGCCATCTCTCCAGCCCCATCTATACACTTTTTGTAAGTCAGTAACTTTCCAAAAAAGTTTACCAACATATCCATCATTCTTGTAAAAGGGTTGAAAGTCGCCAAGCTTGTTATTGAGTACAGTAAGGTGGGGTATGCTGTTCTTTCTAGTTGTAGTTATTTAAATCTTTCCTTGTGCAATGAAGACTTAAATGACATCAAGACATCTACCAGGATGTTTGTGTATAGAGATATATGTGGACAGAAAGACTTGCATATATGTACACATATTTTGTAAATGTTTCCATTGTTCCTTGGGTTGGCAATCTGTTCAGAAACAATTAAGGATTACCAGAGACCACAGCAATCATTCTTTTATATTATAATTGCTTTGGTAACTAACATATAAGGTCACTGTATTAATAGACAAAAATCAACATATACTATGTACAATGGCAATCTGAGTCCAGATAGCAATATAAATGTATTGACTCTATAATGAACATATTGTAGATACAAATGGAAATATGTTGAAGAAATGACATAATCTCACAAGGATGTTTGTTTAGGTTGGATTTCATATAGCCCAGGTTAACCTCAAACTTGCCTATCTAGCCAAGCCTCTACTTCCTGAGTGCTAGAATCAGAGATGTGTGCCACTATCTCTGGCATATGTGGTACTGGAGATCAAACCCAGAGCTTCGTGCATGCTAGGCAAGTACTCTGCCAACTGAGCTACATCCCCAGCCCAGGTAACATATTTTACAATGGGTCCAAATCTTTTTAGTATGTGTGTGTGTCTATGTGGCATGTACACGTGTGTATATGCAGTTTGGGTATTTGTGGGCACACATATATACACATGCCTTTGGAGACCAGAGATTAACGTTGAGTGCCTTCCTCCATCATTCTCTACTTTTACCGAGGCAAGTCTTCTCACTGAAATCAGAGCTCACCAATTCACCAAGTCTAGCTAGCCAGCTTGCCCTGGTGATCCCTCGCCCCTGCCTTGCCTCCTGAGTGCTGGGATAACAGGTGGAAACTCACCCCACCTGTCCTTCATGCTTTTATATGGTTGCTGGGACCCAAATCTTAATCTTTATGCTTGTACTGAAAGCGCTTTTTCCCCTTAGCCCCCCTAACCACCAACCTTTTTAAAAAATATCTTTTAGGGGCTAGAGAGATGGCCTAGTGGTTAAGAGCACCGACTGCTCTTGCAAAGAACCCCGGGTTCGATCCCCAGCACCCACATGGCAGCTGAGAATTGTCTTTGACTCCAGTCCCAGGGGAATCCGACTTCCTCTTCTGACCTCCGCGGCATTGCACAACTCAGGTGCACAGACCTACATGCAGATAGTACATTCATACACATAAAAAATAAAAAATTTAAAAAGAAATACTCTAAAAATATTTTTAATTTATTATTTTAAAAATGTGTATGAATGTACTGCATGCATGTATGTAAGTCCATCCCTGCCATGTCATGCGATAACTGCAGAGGCCAGAAGGCATTGGAGTCCCCTGAAATCGTAGTAATGGAGGGTTGTTACTTGCCATGTGGGTGCTGGGAATTGAACCTGGGTCCTCTCCAAGAGCAGCCTGTGCTCTTAACTATTAAGCCATCTCTCCAGCCCCACCCTCCAACTTTTTAAAATAAACATTAGGATTAGTTTTATCATTTTGGGGAAATATGCTAGTAATAAATGAGAAGGGTCATTCATGAGCTGTGTTTGAGAAAATGATGCCAACATTCTGTATCTTTTCTTGCATCGCCTTGGAAATTCTGAGTATCACTAGTTGAATTTCATTGAAATAAATTTTAAGTAAAACTTTCTGAACAGCATCACATAGAGAAGCAATGACAAAGGGCACATGAAGGGTGTGAGGCTCTTCACAGCGATTGCTCAGCATGTCCAAGAAAAACATGACCACTCTGTGACTCCATGGAGATATATATATGTACATATATATGTATTAGAATATATATATATATATATATGTGTATTAGAACACAAATTTGGTGGGGAGCTAGAAAGGGGGTGCAGATATGGGAGGGGATCTAAACATGATCAAAATACATTCTGTGAAATTCACAGAAATTAAATTAAAATTAACAAAAAGAGAAGATGCCATGTTGGGAATGGTAAGGATATGGGGGTCAACCTGGGAGGAGTTAGGGGAGGAGTTGGGGGTGAATACAATGAAAGTACATTGAACGAAAATCTCAAAGAAAATAAAAATATTAAAAAAAATTTTTTTACCTTTCCTTTTCCCTTTCCTTCCCTTTTTCTCTCCTCCTTCTTGAGGTGGGTTGAACCAGGCCTTCAACTTTTCCATTTTTCCTATCCTTACTGTTAGATCTGGGCTTCCCAGAATTCCAAGGAATACACAGATGTCCACTTCCTCCAGAGGCTGTCAATCTTCTGACCTCTTCCCCTGTACCTGAGGTCCTGCCCCCTGGCTATAAATGGGTGGGCCTCACTTGCCATGCTGCTTCTGTTCTGCTACTCCACCACGTGCCAACAGGTAGCCTGCCCTGGCAATGGAAGTAAATCATGTTCCCTGAGTGACTTAAGTTTCATGTGCCTATCTTTTATCAGGGGTTTGCACCTTTATAACGTAACATAATTTGCATCTTTATAACCTAACATAATGGTGCCCTGAATTCGGTCGGGGCCCCGGCTTACCCCTCAAAAACAACCTAATGTGTGCGTGTATGTGTTCCAGAAGCGTATTTCTCCAGACAACCAGCTTCCACAATAAATTACCACTCTCTCTGATCTCCCGCACTTTCTCCTTCCCTTTCTCTCTCCCCACGTGTGCCTCTCGTGCTTTCTCTCTCCACTTTTCTTCTCAGCCTTAGCCCACCACTGTTTTGAACCCAATGAATGATATCTGAAGACTATCTCACTGAGTTCCTGAGTCTGCCACACTTCAAACCATCTCTGTACCCTCGGGATGCTGAAACTACAGATGCTAGGGTCCTGTAATTGACCTCCCCTGGGTTCTTGGGACACCAATTCCACAGGCATGTGGGTCCTGTTCCGTACTTCCGAGTTTAAGAAAAGATGCTTCCTTAACACTCAAAAGACCTTTGAAGTCTGAGTTGCCCTAAACTGTTCTTCCTGCTCTGTGCCACTTTGCTTCCCTCCCCAACTCCAGGTGCCTAGATTGGCTCAGATATCTGTCTCTCCCTCTGTCCTGACCTCCCTGCAACCTTAACAGATTTCTGCACTAAAAGATTGCAACCTTAAATACAAGGTTTTTTTCTCCTTTAAATTTTTTAAAATTAAAATTTTTATTTTTATTTATTTTATGTGTATGAATGTACTGTCTGCATGTACGTTTGTGCACCTGTGTTGTGCAATGCCGCGGAGGTCAGAAGAGGGCGTCGAATTCCCCTGGGACTGGAGTCAAAGACGGTTCTCAGCCGCCATGTGGGTGCTGGGGATTGAACCTGGGTCCTCTGCAAGAGCAGTTGGTGCTCTTAAACACTAGGCCATCTCTCCAGCCCTAAATTTTTTCTTTCTTTTTTTTTTTTTACCGTGCCTTTGCCCCACCATGCATTCAAGCAGGAAGGGGTGGAGAGACGCTGTGTCTGTGCAATGCCCCATTTCCATGGTAGCTGCGCTAAACTACACCCACTCCTTCACAGCCATCTTAGCTATGTGTACCGTTTCCATGGTACCTAAACCACTCCTACTCTTCAGCTGCCATCTTGACCACGTGGCACAAATACTTTATTGGAAACTTAAATTTATATCAGAGCTTATAACAAATAATGCCATGTGTTAGGCTTGGAGATCTAAAGATGGCACCTACCATCCTTCTGGTCAAAAGCCTACCTCATCTCAGGCAGCTGATGCAACTTCCTGATGAGAGCACAGCCTAAGACCATATATGGTTATATTCCAGCTTCATGAGGAGCACTAAAGACCAACTTTGTCCCCTCCCACTGCACCAGTTTTGCCCTTACACGTACATGCTCTGTCTCACCATCATTACCTCATCTTCCTCTCCCCAGAACTTATAAAAGCCCTCATCCCTAGCCTGAGTGCGCAACTCCCCTGGTCTCCCTCTCTGAGATCAGCGGACCCGCCCGGGAGCGTGTCCTAATAAACCTCCTTTTATACTTTGTTAATCTGGTTTTCTAGACATGCATTCTTTTTTTTTTTAAATTATTTATCTTGTATGTGTATGAATGTACTGTCTGCATGTAGGTTTGTGCACCTGTGTTGTGCAATGCCGCGGAGGTCAGAAGAGGGCGTTGGATTCCCCTGGAACTGGAGTTCTCCTGGAATTGGAGTTACAGATGGTTCTCAGCCACCATGTGGGTGCTGGGGATTGAACCCAGGTCCTCTGCAAGAGCAGTTGGCACGCTAGACCATCTCTCCAGCCCCCAAGACTTTTACCTATTTTTAAGAGATTATTTAAGATTTTGACATTTTGACCAGGACTTCCTTTTCATCTATTCTCTTCATAAATCCCATTTTATTTGCAAATCCATTTTCGTATCTGCTTCTGGATACAAGCCTCTGTATGTGAGATTAAGAAGGTGTGTCCACCAAACCCTCTCCCACCTGGCATCCAGATCTTGCCTCAGGCAGTAAAGTTTCACCTGGCTGCCTCCCCTTAAGGGACTTTTGATTTTTCCACTAACAATAAATTTATTCTCATTAAATTAGCAGGTAAACCCAGTTGGAGTCAGGAAAGCCATGAGAGCCAGATCCGTCTGCCTGCCCTGTCTGCTATCCTGCGCAGGCTCACACAAATGCCCACACACCCTCTCTTGCAAAGCACAGTCTGGGCACACAGGCTGTTCCCAACTGAGTAGATGTCTTCAACTTTAAATGATTCTGTGTAAATGTGACAATTAAAATTAATGGTTCCTCAGGACTGCACTACAATAGACAACTTTAGATTTATGTGTGCAGCTGATCAGGGAACTGAGAACATTTCTGTGCCTTGACACCAAGTTATTCTGGGTAACAACAGATACCTATGACATTTTAGAGGAAAGAAAAAGGGATTTCCCATTGTCCAGAGTTAATGGATACAATTAAGTCATGTGTCTTTCAAACCTGTCTGTGTGTTATAACCATTCTCCAATGTGTCTTTGAGATTCATTTGTCATGTGTCCATATTCTCCTGTGCGTTAATTTCTGCCAAAACAAAGTGGCCACTTCAAACTTCTTTCATTGTATATTGTGCCAAAAACAAAAAATTAAATTAGGTTTACTTTTGGCATGCCTCTTAAATTTTTTTCAAAGGCCTGATTTAAACCAGGGTTCCTAAATTTCTTCTTGTTTTTAGTTTAATTTATTATGTTTGTGGTTTTGTTTATTATTATTTTTATTTATTGTTTTATATATACATTTTTTTGTACAAGATTATGCTACAAATGGAATCTAGACCCATGTCCCCCTCCCAACCCCCCCACACCACCAGATTCACCATTTCAGTCAGTTCTTTGATGCAGTCTTTTCTGTTGTTGGTGTTGTTGTTCTTTCCAATATGCATCACTCCCAAAAAGAAATATTTACAACTAGGTTATTGGCACTAGCATCCACAGATGAGGGATACCATTTGTCGTTTGTTTTTCTGGGTCTGTGTTACTTCACTTAACATAATATCCTCCAGTTCCATCCATTTACCTGCAAAGTTCATGATGTTCTCTTTTTTTACTGCTGCATAGAACTCCATTGTGTAGATGTACCACATTTTCTCTATCCACTTGTCAGTTGAGGGGCATTTGGGTAGGTTCCAGCTTTTTGCTATTGTGAACAGAGCTGCAATAAACATAGCTGTGTATGATTCTCTGTGGTAAGAAGAGTCCTGTGGGTATATACCCAGGAGTGGTATGACTGGGTCAGGTGGTAAGCTCATTTTGAGTCTTTCAAGTTTTTCCACACTGCTTTCTATAGTGGCTGTACGAGTTTACACTCCCACCAGCAATGTATGAGTGTTCTCCTTTCTCCACAACCTCTCCAGCTCTTGGTATCATTTGTTTTCTTGATCCTAGCCAGTCTTATTGGAGTAAGATGATATCTTAAAGTGGTTTTGATTTGCATTTCCTTAATTATTAATGATGTTGAACACTTCCTAAGATGTTTCTCAACCATCTCTAATTCCTCACTTGTGAAGTCTCTGTTCAGCTCTTTGCTCCATCTATTGAGTGGTTCATTTGTTTTATTTCTTCTTTGTTTTTTGAGTAGTTTATATATTCTGGAAATCAATGCTTTGTCAGATGTATCTGCAGTGAAGGTTTCCTCCCATTCTGTGGGATTTCTCTTCACTTCCTTGATTGTTTCTTTTGATGTACAGAAGCTTTTGAGTTTGATGAGGTCCCATTTGTCAATTGTCGACCTTAATTCTTGTGCAGCTGCTGTCTGATTTAGGAAGTCTTTTCCTACGCCTATGTCTTGTAGTCTGCTGCCAACTTTTTCTTCTATCACCTTCAGAGTTTGGGGTTTCACGTTGAGGTCTTTAATCCATCTGGAGTTGACTTTTGTACAGGGTGAGAGGTAGGGGTTTAATTTCATTCTTCTACAAGTGGTGATCCAGTTTTGCCAACACCACTTGCTGAAGATGCTGTCTTTTCTCCATTGTGTCTTCTTGGCCCCCTTGTCAATAAAGGTGGCTGAAATTGTATGAGCTCAGGTTTGGATCTTCAGTTTTGTTCCATTGGTCAACGGGCCTGTTTTGTGCCAGTACCAAGCTGTATTTATGACTATAGCCCTGTAGTATAGTTGGAAGTCTGGTATAGAGACCCCCCTGTATTGCTCTTTTCACTCAGGGTTGCTTGGCTATTCAGGTTCTTTTGTGTTTCCAAATGAAAAAGGAGTTTTTTTCCAAGCCTATGAAGAAACTCTTTGGGATTTTAATTGGGATTGCATTAAATATGTATATTAATTTGGGTAGAATGGACATTTTTACTATATTAATTTTCCCAATCCATGAGCATGGGAGGTTTTTCCATCTTCTGATGTCTTCTTCAATTTCCTTCTTCAGGGGTTTAAATTTTTTGTTGTAGAGATCTTTGGTGTCTTTGGTTAGGTTTGTTCCTAGGTATTTTATTGTTTTTGAGGCTATTGTAAATGGGAAGATCTCCTTATATTCCTTCTTCAGTTGCTTGTTGTTGGTATAAAGAAAGGCTACTGATTTTTCTTTTTTTTTAATTTTTATTTATTCTTATATGTGTATGAATGTACTGTCTGCATGTAGGTTTGCACACCCATGTTGTGCAATGCCGAGGAGGTCAGAAGAGGGTGTCGGATTCCCCTGGAACTAGAGTTAAAGACAGTTCTCAGTCACCATGTGGGTGCTGGGGATTGAACCGGGTCCTCTGCAAGAGCAGTCGGCACTCTTAACTGCTAGGCCCTCTCTCCAGCCCCATGGCTACTGATTTTTCTAGGTTAATTTTGTATCCTGCCACTTTACTGAAGCTCTTAATAATTTCTAGGAGTTTTCTGGTGGAGATTTTAGCATCCCTTAATTAAACAATCATATCATCAGCAAAAAGGGATAGCTTGACTTCCTCTTTTTCAATTAGAACTCTTTTAATTTCCTTTTCTTGCCTTATTGCCCTAGCAAGTGTTTCATGCATTATATTGAAGAGGAGTGGTGACAGGGGGCAACCTTGCTGAGTTCCTACCTTTAAAGGGAATGCTTCTGTCGTTTTCCCATTTAGGATGATATTGGCTGCGGGTTTTCTATATATGACTTTGACTACATTGAGGAATTATCCCTCCGATCCAATTCCCTCTAGGACTTTAAGCATGAAGGGATGCTGGATTTTGTTAAAGGCTTTTTCTGCATCAACTGAGATGATCGTGTGGTTTTTGTCTTTCAGTCCATTTATATGCTTGATGATATTTATTGATTTTCATATGTTGAACCATCCCTGCCTCTCTGGTTTGAATCCAACTTGGTCATGATGGATGATCTTCTTGATGTGGGTCTGTGTGCAATTTGCAAGTATTTTATTTAGAATTTTTGTGTCTGTATTCATTAATGAGATGGGCCTATAGTTCTCCTTTTTGGTTGTATTTTTGCCTGGTTTGGGTATTAGGGTGATGTTGGCTTCATAGAAGGAATTTGGGAGAATTCCTTCTGTATCCTTCTAAACAATTTAAGTAATAATGCTTGTAAGCCTTTTATAGAATTCTACTGTGAAATCATCTGGGCCTGGGCTTTTTTTAGTTGGGATGTTTCTTATTACTTCTTCAATTTCTTCATATATTATGGGTTTGTTTATGCTGTCAATCTCTTCTTGGTTGAGCTTTGATGATTCCCAGGATTTCAGATATTCATCCATTTCTTCTAGGTTTTCAAACTTATTAGAGAATAGGTTTTTGAAGTATTCCTGTATGATTGTCTGGATCTTTTCATTGTCTGTTGTGATATTTCCCCTTTCATCATGGATTCTATTGATTTGGAGTTGTTCCTTTTTTCTTTTGGTTAACTGGGCTAGAAGTCTGTCTATCTTGTTTATGCTCTCAAAGAAGCAACTTTCGGATTCATTGATTTTTTTTGTATGGTTTTCTTGGTTCTATTTCATTGATTTCTGCTCTGATTTTTGTTATTTCTTCCTGTCTGTTGTATTTAGTGTTTATTTGTTGTTGTCTCTCAAGTGTTTTTAGCTGCAGTGTTAGATCGTTCACTTGTGCTCTTTCTGTTTTTTGGTTTTTGTTTTTAATATAGGAACCCAGGGCTATAAACTTCCCTCTTAGGACTGCTTTTAAAGTGTCCCATAGGTTTTGTTGTGTTGTATTATCATTGTCATTCAATTCCAGGAATGCTTTTATTTCTTTATTTCTTCCTTGACCCATTCATTATTCAGGAGAGTGTTTTTTAGTCTCCATGTGTTCTTATAGGTTGTAGGGCTTATCCTGGTGTTGATATTGAGCTTTATTGCACTGTGGTCTGATAGAATGCATGAAATTATTTCAATCTTTTTGTATTTGTGGAGGTTTTTTCTGTGTTCCAGTATGTGGTCGATTTTGGAGAATGTTCTGTGGGGTGCTGAGTAGAAAGTGTATTCTCTGGTATTTGGGTAGAATATTCGGTAGATGTCTGTGAGTTCTGTTTGGTGTATCGTATCATTCAGTTCAGATGTCTCTCTGTTTATTCTTTGTCCTGTTGATCTGTCCAAAGGACTTAGTGGGGTACTGAAGTCCCCTACTATTAGTGTGCTGCGGTTAATCTGTGCCTTAAAGTCCTGAAGAATTGTCTTTATAAAGTTTAGTGCACCAGAATTTGGTGCATATATATTCATGATTGTGAAGTCTTCATGGTCAATTGTTCCTTTGATAAAGGTGTAATGGCCTTCTTTGTCTCTTTTGATTTCTTTTACTTTGAAGTCTATTTTGTCTGATATTAGAATAGCAACACCTGGAGCTGGAGAGATAGCCTAGTGGTTAAGAGCGCTGACTGCTCTTGCAGAGGACCCGGGTTCAATCCCCAGCACCCACATGGTGGCTGAGAACTATCTGTAACTCCAATTCCAGGAGAACTCCAGTTCCCGGGGAATCCAATGCCCTCTTCTGACCTTGGAGGCATTGCACGACACGGGTGCACAAACCTACATGCAGACAGTACATTCATACACATAAAATAAATAAGTAAATAAATAAGTAAATAAATAAATAAAAAAAGAATAGCAACACCTGCTTTATTTTTGGTACCATTTGCTTGGAATATTTTCTTCCATCCCTTCGCCTTAGGTTTGTGTCTATCCTTGAGATTGAGATGGGTTTCTTGTAGACAGCATATATATGTGTTTTCTTTCCTAATCCAATCTCCAAGTCTATGTCTTTTGATTGGGGAGTTTAGTCCATTAATATTTAAGGTTATAATTGAAAGATGTATGTTGATTCCTTTCACCTTATTATCCATTTGCAATTTTAGTCTCGGTTTCTACTTCTGCAATTATGTTTTTATTAATTTCTCTTTCTAGGTGCTTGGGAATAGTTACTTCTCTCTTCTGTCCTTTGAATTGTTTCAAGTATTTTCTGAAGTGTTGGTTTTCCAGACATGTATTCTATCATCTTGTTTATGTCATGGAAGATTTTTCTCTTTCCTTCAAGTATAATTGACATTTTTGCTGGGTATAGTAACCTGGGTTGGCATCTATAGTCCTTTAACTCTGGGAATGCTTTGCTCCATGTTCTTCTTGCTTTCATGGTTTGCGCTGAGAAGTCAGTTATAATTCTGATGGGTTTCTCCTTATATGTAACTTTTTCTCTTGTGGCTTTCAGAATTTTTTCTTTGTTTTGGATGTCTAGCAGTTTAACTATGATATGGCGTGGGGAGTTTCTTTTCCTTTTCTGATATTGTCTATTTGGAGTTCTATGTGCTTCTTGTATTTGTATTGCTTTATCTTTTTTTAGTTTGGGGAAATTTTCATCTATTATTCTGTTGAAGATCTGATCAATACTATTCTCTTGGGATTCTTCTAATTCCTCTATTCCTATGATGCAGAGGTTTGATCTTTTCATAGTCTCCCATATTTCCTGGTTGTTCCACTTTTGTGTATTTTTACATTTTTCATAATCTTTACTTGAGGTTTTTAGTTGTTCTTTGTTATCTTCCAGGTCTGATATTCTTTGTTCTGCTTCCTCCATTCTGTTTCTGAGGCTTTTTCCATTCCTTTCCTCTTGATTGGATGAGTGTCCTATTTCATTTTTCATTTCATCCTGTGATTTCTTTAGTATTTCCACTTCCTTTTGGGGCTTCTCAATCTCTTCTTGGTGCTCCTTACTTTGCTGGTTGGCTTCCTTTTTCAGTGTTTCCACTTCCTTCCGGAGTGTGTCATTTTCTCCCTCTAGTTCTTTCTGGAGTTTATCATTCTCTCCCTTTAGTTCTTTCCAAAGTTTGTCATTGTCTGCCTCTAGGTCTTCTTGAGTTTTGCATTCTCTCTCCTTAGTTCTCTGACTTGTTCTTTATATTCTTTAATTTCTCTGAATAGGTCTCTAATTGTTCCTCTAAGATCTGTTTCTTGGGTCACTCCCAGGGGGATCCCACTGTAGCAATCTCCTACAGGGTTGGTGGAGCTTGGTGTGGAATTATCCTGCACCTGTCCCATGTTGTCCCTTTGTCGTGTCCCTGGCATGTGGGTTTCCCTTTTTTGCCTGTATTCCGACGTGAATCACAAGTGCCTTTTCACTGTGTTGAAGGCTTGCTTTGTTTGCTTCCTTCAGATGCCTTTTTTTTTCTCCTTGTTTATGGAGTGTTAACTTGTCTAGGTTTCAGGCTTTAAATTTTGTTTATATATTGGAAGTTTAATTCACTCTTCCCTTTTTTTGTTCTGAAGGTTCTCCAAAAAATCCACTTGGACACTCAGCAATTCCAGTTGGCCCAGGGGGCGGGAGTGGGGGGGATTTCCTGACTTAGCCAGCTCTGTGACTCTGCCCCACAGCCCCACCAGACAATGATTTAACAGGCCCACCTTTAATTCCAGCTAGCAGGGCGACTCCACCCCATCAGCCATGCAAGACAAAGATTTAGCTATCCAAAAAACCAAGGAATCAGTTATCTAACAACCCAGGAGTAGATCTATCCTAAAATCTGCCTGGCTGAAGTGCCTGGCTCCTACCTGTGCTTCAGGTCATCCTGGGAAGTCCCTGCTCTAAGCCCTGCACACTCCAGGGTTCCTAAATTTCTTTTTTTTTCTTTCTTTTTTTTTTTTTTTTTTTTTTTTTTTTTTTTTTTTTTTTTTTTTTTTTTTTTTTTTTTTTTTTTTTTTTTTTTTTTTTTTTTTGTCTTTTCGAGATAGGGTCTCCCTGTAGCCCTAGCTGTCCTGGAACTCACTCTGTAGACCAGGCTGGCCTTAAACTCACAAAGATTCACCTGCCTCTGCCTCCTGAGTGCACTACGCCGGCTCGGTTCCTAAATTTCTATAATGGTTATCTAAAGATTTATTTGGTTCCTAAATTTCTACAGTGGCTATCTAAAGATTTATTTGGTTCCTAAGTTTCTACACTGGTTATCTAAACATTTATTTGGTTCCTAAGTTTCTATACTGGTTATCTCAAGATTTTATTTCTTATCTGTCCAAATTTTTTTCTTCAACAGTATTGTAACTAAAGTTTCCTTTCCAGTTTTTCTTGTTTTCAAACCTCTGAAGACCTGATTTTTGACAATTAGGGGTTCACTAACAGATGTGTTTTTTTTCTTTTCTCCTACCTTAGCCAGGCTCCTCACAGCTGTGCCATCATCCTTCTGACCAGAGACCAATTTAAAAATCCCTGGATTCATTCATACTCTGGCACTTGGACAGTGGCACATGGTTTCCCCTAGATATATAATTCTGTTTTCCATCACTTGTTAAAATATTTCAATAAGATCATAGTTTTAGAACCAAAGGTACAAGACGTCAATGCCAGCATGATAAGGAAATTGTATTATCCATCTCACGCTGGCAGTGCAATTAATTAGGGCTGCACACTTTAAATAATATTTCTAAAGGTGTTTTTTTCCCAATGTACATGACTGTTCAATATAAACACTAGTATAAAAATCTCTTGTATAAATGTGTGGATAAATGTGTGTATGTATGTGTATGATATTGTTAAACAGCATATTAAGATCTGTGTATGATATCTCTGTTCAATACAAACTTTATACACTACCATCACCAAATTTAATTATTAGAACTTTATTTATGAGTGTATGTATGAAGTACTGTTCACTTTTAAGAATTCTATAATATAGTTATAGAATATACAATAAATTGTGTTCCAGGGCTGGAGAGCTGGCCTAGCAGTTAAGAGCACAACTGCTCTGCAGAGGACCTGGGTGCTATCCCCCAAACCCACATGGCAGCTGAGAACAGTTTGTAACTCCAATTCCAGGAGTACTCCAGTTCCATGGGAGTTCTGACACCCTCTCCTGACCTCCGTGGCGTTGCACAACACAGGTGCACAAACCTACATGCAGTCAGTACTTTCAAATAAATAAATAAATAAATAAAAATTAAAAAAATATACTTTGCACATGTCACTTTTAATATTTTTTAAGAAAAATTAGGTTTTGCTTCTGGGGACCACATGGGACAGTCTGAATGTAACTAATTTGGGTGAGCCTTAAGTATTTCCTGTCTGATGTAGGTATGTGATAATGCTCCCCTACTTTTCCTTCTCAAAGCTATAATTCAAAATCTGGGCACAAGTGACACGGACTTCATTTGAGATATTCCTAGAAGGTATTGGTTTTAGCCTCTTTATTATCTTGGGTTTGTTTCATGGGCTATGTTAGTACTTTTTTGCCTTTCGTGATTTAAATCCATTCTACTTTGAGTACCTAAATGGCCTTTATAGACCTTAAAGAACAAATTCTGGGGCTGGAGAGATAGCCTAGCGGTTAAGAGCACCGACTGCTCTTGCAGAGGACCTGGGTTCAATCCCCAGCACCCACATGGCGGCTAAGAACCATCTGTAACTCCAATTCCAGGAGAACTCCAGTTCCAGGGTAATCCGAGACCCTCTTCTGACCTCCTCGGCATTGCATGACATGGGTGCACAAACCTACATGCAGACAGTACATTCATACACATACAAAAATAAATAAAATTAAAAAAAGAACAAATTCTAAGCTTTACTGGATAGGTTTAATGTCAACTTGACACACCTGGGCTAAGAGTCTTCAATAATTGCCCTCATTGGACTGGCCTGTGCCCATTGTGGGCAATGCCATCCTTGGCCAGATATTTCTATGTTGTATATAATAGGCTGAACCTGAGCCAGCAACACAAGCCAGTAAGAAGCATCCTTTCCTAGCCCTTGCTGAAGTTACTACCACCAGGCTCCTACCATGAGCTTTTACTATTAGTAAGAATGTTTTGCCACAGCAATTAAGAATTTATTAAGAGTGCTTAAGTCAATGCTCAAGCTTTACTTAGGAGTTATATAGTAATTAAAATACCAAATTCACTCAAATGATCCTCTTGAAGATTTAGCAACCATCCTTAAAGCTCCCATCTGATTTTTAAGAGGGATTTGAAGAGAGAATTTTTTGGCCCTTACCCTCTATGGTTGGCTTAAGTCCTAGGGTCTTGCATTGACACCTTTCTACATGCTCTATGGCAGTGAGTCACCAGTCATCCCGAGCCAGGGAGGTCTTGGAGATTCACTTAAAAGGACTTCATCCGGCCAGTGTCCAGTCAAGGGAGGAAAGTCCATATAGAGGAGAAACTCTTCACACTTCAAAGGGAAGCTCTGGTCAAGCAAGACCTGACTTTGTTCTCACATCGATGGAACTGGTGAAAAGAGCCAGGCACAAGGCATGAGTGGCGCCCCCTAAGGACCAGAACCTCAACTGACCTTAACACTAAAACTAATTTTATTTATCTGAGCTAACTATGTGGTTTTAAACACCCCAGCAGGAAACTATAATCAAAAGAAGAGTAAATAAAATAACTTATACCTTATTACCAGAGAGATAGGTGAGAGACCTACTGTGCCAAGTTAGAAACCTACTGTGTCATGTTAGAAAATATCTCAGATATATGTGACAGATTTACTGTGCCATGCCAGAAAATACCACCTTTTATATTCTCATGGTTATGGCTCTCATTCTGGAGCCCTCTGTACTAATACTGGCCCTCCTTCTAGAGCTCTGTGTACTTAAACTTTTTTACAATTCTTCAAACTAGTGTACAGGTCCTCTCTTCCTCTGGAGACCCTAGACAGGGGCCCTCCAATTGCTAATGCACCCAGCAGCCCCACCTATTGGTACTGTGAAGTCCCTGAACTGGTAAACTCATATAAGACTCAACCAGCTTGTCTTTTCATTTGCAGAGAAAATGGCCACTAACTACTGGCCACTATTGATCTGGACCAAAACCACCTGGCAGAGCACCAAGAACAGCTAAAATGGAAAACCAGATTCTAACCCTCCAGCCTGACACCCAGTCCCCCAAGACTTTGCCTCCCCTCAGCTCTGAAGCAGATACAGAAGGGAGAACAGCATCCCATTCCCTTATCATAATCAAAAGGCCGGAATGTTAGATCTGGGCTTCCCAGAATTCCAAGGGACACACAGATGTCCATTTCCTCCAGAGGCTGTCAATCTTCTGACCTCTTCCCCTGTACCTGAGATCCTGCCTTATGGCTATAAATGGGTGGGCCTCAGTCGCCATCTGCTCCTGTTCTGCTACCCCACCACGTACCAACAGGTAGCCCCCTAACAATGGAAGTAAATCATGTTCCCAGAGAGACTTAAGTCTCATGTGCCTATCTTTTTTTTTTTTGAATAATTTTTTTAAATTTTATTTATTTTTCTATGCGTATGAATGTACTCTCTGGATGTAGGTTTGTGCACCTGTGTCATGCAATGCCGTGGAGGTCAGAAGAGGGTGTCACATTCCCCTGGAACTGGAGTTAAAGACGGTTCTCAGCTGCCAAGTGGGTGCTGGGGATTGAACCCAGGTCCTCTGCAAGAGCAGTTGGCACTTTTAACTGCTGGGCCATCTCTCCAGCCCCATGTGCCTATCTTTTATTAAGGGTTTGCGCCTTTATAACCTAACACACCTACTGACATGCAAGTGAGATGGTTTGAATGACTTTAAATTCATTGAGCGGTTCTTAACTTCATTGAACTTAAGAATTACCACATAGAGTAAGTGGCTGACAGCATAGTAAATGTTGAAAAATACATAAAGGACTTTTAAAAGAGCACTTTGGCCTAGCAGTTAAGAGCACCGACCGCTCTTACAGAGGACCTGGGTTCGATCTCCAGCACCCACATGGTGGCTGAGAACCATCTGAAACTCCAATTCCAGGAGAACTCCAGTTCTGGGGAATCCAGGACCCTCTTCTGACCTCTGCAGCATTGCACGATACGAATGCACAAATCTGCATGCAGACAGTACATTCATACATATACAGAAATAAATAAAATAAAAAAAATTTTTTAAAAAGAAATGAGTTAAAAAAAAAAAGAATTACCACATAGAGTAAGTGGCTGAACAGCATAGTAAATGTTGAAAAATATTTAAAGGACTTTTAAAAGAGCACTTTTGTTTTTTTTACAACTTGCCCAATGTGCTGACTTTAGAATCTCATACCCACTCCAGACATGTCGTTGTTCAATGTCTTTGTGTCACGCATGAGCAAATTCCACACGCTGTCCTTCCCTTCTTGACTCAGCTCCAGGATTTGTCTCCTGCCTGCAGGCCGAAAGTCACTAGGCTATGCTCCGGCAAGAAGGGGGGAGGGAAAACTGCAGGAGATCACCCATGGAAGTGAATGGACTCACACGCAGAGCAGGGGAGGATAGGAACTCCATTTATTTTCTGTCAGTGAGGTCTATATATTTAAAAAAAAAATTTTTTTTTATTATTTATTTATTTATTTTTGTATGTGTATGAATGTACTGTCTGCATGCAGGTCTGTGCACCCGTGTCGTGCAATGCCGCGGAGGTCAGAAGAGGGTCTCGGATTCCCCTGGAACTGGAGTTCTCCTGGAATTGGAGTTACAGACGGTTCTTAGCCGCCATGTGGGTGCTGGGGATCGAACCCGGGTCCTCTGCAAGAGCGTCGGTGCTCTTAACCGCTAGGCTATCTCTCCAGCCCCGAGGTCTATATATTTGAAGACTACTGTGCTCTGGGCAAGGAAGTGGGGAGCAGATGGAAGGGAGGGGTGAGCCACCTTGGTTCTAATGGGGGGGCTGCAGAACTCCAGTTTGTGCAACAGGTAACTAGAGGTATGACATTCTGCTCAATGCCTCAAGGGAAGGGGCCTGGAACTTTGCAGAGATAGGGCGAAGCAAGAATCATTGTAACATCCCGAATCTTCCTGCTACAGATAACTCTGAATGCCCACAGAGGTATCAGATAACTGGAGATCTTCCGGGACAGGTCTTACAAGTTCTCACTTCAAGCCAAACACAAAGTTTCATCCCCACACACACATACTCCACTACTGTTGGCCATCATTAGAATACAATCTCAGCACTTAGATTTCAGGTACGGGGTACTAGGTCCCATCTCAAGTGCCACAAAGGGAGGCCACACAGAAGGAGCTCACAGGGGTTGGAGAGATCGCTCAGTGGTTAAGGGCTCCAACTTCTCTTGCAGAGGGCCCGGGTTCAATTCCCAGCACCCACAAGATGCTAAGGACTGTCTTTAAGCTGGGCATGGTGATGCATGCCTTTAGTCCTAGCACTTGGGAGGCAGAGGCAGGCAGATCTCTGTGAGTCCAAGCCTAGCATGGTCTACAGAGTAAGCTCCAGGCTAGCTGGGGCTATAGGGAGACCCTGTCTCAAAAAGACCCCCCAAAAAGGGGGGACCATAGAGGGAAACCACACAGAAGACAAAAAGAACAACAAATATTCAAGCAAATAAAGCATTCAGCTTTAAAAAACATTTTATTGATTCTTTTTTTATGTGCAAGAGTGTTTTGCCTGTATGTGTACAAGTACACTATCAACATGCAGTGCCAACAGAAGACAAAATAAGGCATCAGATTCCCTGGAACTGGAGTTATAGACAGTATTAACTGCCATGTGGGTGCTGGGAATCAAACCTGTATCCTTTTTGTAAGATTAGTCAGTGCTCTTAACTGATGAATCATCTCTCCAGTGGAGCAAATACACAGCTTTACTATAATTTGTTGTCACTTCCTCCATGTTTCGAGAGTGGCTGTGGGTTGTCCAGCATGCCCTGCTGGTGGGCACACTGAATCTCAAGCGGTGGCAGGGAGGGGGAGGGAGAAGGTTCCAGGAGCCTGGGAAAGGTAGAAATATGGACCGAAGAGAGGAGCCAGTAGAAATTTCAAGAGAGGAAAAAACTCATTTTATTGGCAATGGTTAGGGCCTTTTATACTATTCACCGGACCTTGTGAGGTGGGAATGGGGGTTGGGGACTGTGGGAATTTACAGCATATGCAGGTTGCTAGCCAGTTGGGTCACTGAACCTAGATGTGTTCTCTAGATCATGACAAGAACGTAACAATGTTTTGCCCAAAGCATCAAAGGCAGAGCCATGAGGCAGGTTTTATCCAATGGTGAGCGGGAAGTCAGCAGCAAGTCAGCAGGAAGCTAGCAGGGCTCAGGCCTCTGGGGGTTGGGGGTTGTCAGCCTCTCCCTGAAGGTCGTAGGGGCTTATGAAGCCAACTTCCTTAAATGCTTCAGCCAAATGGAATGCCCACAGCCCCCCCCCCTTTTCCTTATTAAAAAAGGGCAGAGTTGTCACATTCCTCCAGGGGTCCTCAGGGATGGCCTGATACTGGACTCGGACACTCTGGGCTGCAACTTCAGGGAGATTATTAATTCGTTTTATTTAATAAACCAGAAAACACAAGGTGTAATTGTTAAGACCCTAAAAAGGGAGCATTCATGTGGTTAGGGGGTGGGGGGAACCAGGGAGCAGATAATAGGGTGCTTTGCCATAAACCCAGATTTATAGATGTGGTGTCACTCTGGCACATGTGGATTACAGGGAAAAGGGAAGACACAAGAGAGCCACCAGCAGCTGTCTTAAACCTTGGGGCCAAAGGCTGACAGCTTTTCCACTGCCCACAGGTCTCATCTAACATCTACTCCAGGCAATGCCCTATTGGCACTCACAGATCCTCCAGGCTGCTGCCTGCTAGGCACTCTACAGTCTAATGCCAGACTGTTGCCTGATAGGCACTCTACAGTCTAATGCCAGACTGTCACCTGATAGATGCTCTACAGTCTAATGCTAGACTGTCTTCTGATAGGTACTCTACAGTCTAATGCCAGACTGTCGCCTGATAGATGCTCTACAGTCTAATGATAGACTGTCTCCTGCTAGGCACTCTACAGTCTAATGCCAGACTGTTGCCTGATAGGCACTCTACAGTCTAATGCCAGACTGTCACCTGATAGATGCTCTACAGTCTAATGCTAGACTGTCTCCTGATAGGTGCTCTACAGTCTAATGCCAGACTGTCTCCTGATAGGTGCTCTACAGTCTAATATGCCAGACTGTCGCCTGATAGGCACTCTACAGTCTAATATGCCAGACTGTCACCTCATAGGTGCTCTATAGTCTAATGCCAGACTGTCTCCTGATAGGTACTCTACAGTCTAATATGTCAGACTGTCACCTGATAGGCACTCTACAGTCTAATATGCCAGACTGTAGCCTGATAGGCACTCTATAGTCTAATATGCCAGACTGTCTCCTGATGGGTGCTCAACAGTCTAATGCCAGACTGTCACCTGATATGTGCTTTACAGTCTAATGCCAGACTGTCACCAGATAGGCACTCTACAACCTAATATGCCAGACTGTCACCTGATAGGCACTCTACAGTCTAATATGCCAGACTGTCACCTGATAGGTGCTCTACAGTCTAATGCCAGACTGTCGCCTGACAGGCACTCTACAGTCTAATGCCAGACTGTTGCCTGATAGGTGCTCTACAGTCTAATGCCAGACTGTTGCGTGATAGGTGCTCTACACTCTAATATGCCAGACTGTCACCTGATAGGTGCTCTACAGTCTAATGCCAGACTGTCTTCTGATAGGCGCTCTACAGTCTAATGCCAGACTGTCTCTTGATAGGTGCTCTACAGTCTAATGCCAGACTGTCACCTGATAGGCGCTCTACACGCTAATATGCCAGACTGTCACCTGTTAGGTGGTCTACAGTCTAATGCCAGACTGTCGCCTGATAGGCTCTCTATAGTCTAATGCCTAATGCCAGACTGTCACCTGATAGGTGCTCTACAGTCTAATGCCAGACTGTCACCTGATAGGCTCTCTACAGTCTAATGCCTAATGCCAGACTGTTGCCTGATAGGTGCTCTACAGTCTAATGCCAGACTGTCACCTGATAGGCGCTCTACAGTCTAATATGCCAGACTGTCACCTGATAGGTGCTCTACAGTCTAATGCCAGACTGTCACCTGATAGGCTCTCTACAGTCTAATGCCTAATGCCAGACTGTTGCCTGATAGGTGCTCTACAGTCTAATGCCAGACTGTCACCTGATAGGCGCTCTACAGTCTAATATGCCAGACTGTCACCTGATAGGTGCTCTACAGTCTAATGCCAGACTGTCACCTGATAGGCGCTCTACAGTCTAATGCCAGACTGTCGCCTGATAGGTGCTCTACAGTCTAATGCTAGACTGTCGCCTGATAGGCACTCTATAGTCTAATATGCCAGTCACCTGATAGGCACTCTACAGTCTAACATGCCAGACTGTCACCTGATAGGAGCTCTACAGTCTCATGCCAGACTCTCACATGCTAGGTGCTCTACAGTCTAATTCCTGCCTGGGCACTCACCACACATCACAGCTGGTGACCTGATAGGTCTCCTTCCAGCCCCACACCAGCTTCCCAGGTTGGTGGTCTGCTGGACTGCCATCCAACTGACTGGTCACTACTACACAAGCCTGATGAGCTAAGATTACATGTGCAAAATAACAGCTGGGAGTCCCTGTCTGATGGTAAGAAGGACTCGTTTATTAATTCACAGCATTCTGTTTTTATACCCAGAGTGACATCATATCTCAGGGCCTGGTTTCAGACCCCATGCCTCATGTTCCATAATATCATAAGTAGGGGAGCTTGTGAGTGCCTTTGATCTCAAGGTGTCACAGGCTTGCTAATGCACAGGCAAATCCTGCCTAAGGCCAGGTTTCTGTGTAAACAGACAAGCACAGAGAAATCTGCAGGTGGCTACCATTTTTCCCTACATATAGACATACAAGCAACATTTTCCCTCCCCCCCAGACATATAGCTATCATTTGATCTCCATTTAACATAGATGGTGATTTTAGTTGTATCCCCAAATTCTCAAGTTTAGCTGGAAGGGCCTGTACACACAATTATGTTGATGGAATAAAGTCCAATCTGTGATAGTTGTGAGTTCACAACTATTTCCTTGGCCTCTGGCACATTTTTTCTTTTGCAAGTAGCTCCTAGGCTTTGGAGTAGAAGGAGAGGAGTGGTTGGAAGTCCATTCTTTGGTTGAAGTGGCACCTTGGACCTTGTAGTCTACAATAGCTTTTCCTCCCAGCAGGTTGGCAGCTCAACCAGGGGCAACTTTTGTAATTTTACTGATGAAATATAAATAGTAAAGGCATAGGCACTTAAGCAAACACTACTTATTATACCAGGCTGTGTTGTGGGCATGGCATAGATGGTTAGAAATACCATTATCCTTTTTAAAAAAATTTTTTTATTAATTTTTATTTATTTCTGTATGTGTATGAATGTACTGTCTGCATGCGAGTCTGTGCACCCGTGTCGTGCAATGCCGAGGAGGTCAGAAGAGGGCATCGGATTCCCCTGGAACTGGAGTTCTGGAATTGGAGTTACAGACGGTTCTCACCCGCCATGTCCAGCCCCAAAACTTTTTAATTAACTGTGCACAGTTTTACTTAAAGATGCCTCAGAGTACCCATGTATTAGATTAAAAAAATTTATATCTTAACCATGTATTAGATTAAAATTTTTTATATCAAGCATGCTTGAGGTAGAATTTAACTTAACATATTTTGTTTATTAAACATTGAAAGTTTTTTTTGAACGGCCATATTATTTAAAAAATCATCTTGAGATAAAAATTGAAGTACAAAGAACAATGTAATTAAAACCAATAAGCATAATAAGGTCTGAAGGTAGTTATTTTGAACACATGATGTCTGTGTATTTTAAGAAGCCTGTTTGAGGCCGGGTGTGGTGGCACACGCCTTTAATCCTAGCACTTGGGAGGCAGAGGCAGGTGAATCTTTGTGAGTTCAAGGCCAGCCTGGTCTACAGAGCAAGTTCCAGGACAGCTGGGGCTACAGGTAGACCCTGTCTCGAAAAGACCAAAAAAAAAAAAAAAAAGAAGCCTGTTTGAGAAACAAAATATTTAATTAGATCCTTAGAAGCACGAATAGAAGAGTAAGTAGAAGGGACCTGAAAAAAAAGAACGCTTTACATAGTTTAACAGGGTTAAGCAAAGGAGTTTCTTAGTGAAGGACCCCTGCCCCAAGGTTTTATGCACCCTTAAAATCTGTCTTTAGGAGATAAGGTTTCCCTCCCCTCTTCCTCATACCTGGTGATGATTAACTGAGTCACGCCCGCCTGTGTGTCGCTGGCCTGCGTGCCGAGATGATTTTTTTACTATTACACAACCCTTCCTCCATTTCCCCATACCTTGGGATCCCTGCTTTTAAAAGTTCCCTATTCCAGTCCCTGGGGGTCGGTCTCCTCTGCCCCTGCGTGGGTTATGAGTCCGACCCCAGTGCACTGGTTCTTTCCCGAATAAACCTCATGTAATTGCAGCGAGAATGGTCTTGGCTGAGTTTTTGGGAGTCCTTCTATCCCGAGATTTGAGTGAGAGTCACTCCAGTTTCTGGGGGTCTTTCATTAGCATTGAGAGACAAGAGAAAGGGAGAATTTGGGGGGAGGGGTGGCTGGAATTTTGAACAAAAAGAAGTTAAATCGTGAGGGTTTTGAAAAAGGATTTACAAAGTAGCGCTGCTGTGATAGGCTCAAGGCATCCTGGGAGTTGTAGTTTTCAGCACCTGAAGGCGTGGCAGGAGTAGGTGGACAGCTCTGGCACTGCTGCTGGCTACTCCTCGGCCCTGGTGTCTTTTTGGCTTTATTAATCTCCTGTTTTCTTTTCTTTCTTTTTGGTCTTTTTGAGACAGGGTCTCCCTTTAGTCCCAGCTGGCCTGGAGCTCACTCTGTACACCAGGATGGCCTTGAACTCACAGATATCCGCCTGCCTCTGCCTCCCGAGTTCTGGGATTACAGGCGTGTGCCTCCATGTCCCGCTGTTAATCTCCTGGTTTTAAGTCTGCCTTTCAAACCCTTAGCCATTTTTATTTTTAGTTATTGTTACTGAAGGGCAGGTGACCAGGTTCCTTTGCGCCCCACCCTGTGGCTTTTTACTTTTAGTTATTTCTGCCGGAAGTGCACACCCACCTCAGGCTCCCTCGGAGACCCCGCACCAGGAGTTTAGCCACTGGGCTGTGGGTCCAAGAGTGCCTTTCTCCTGCTGCCCACCCAAGGGACACACTTCATCAAGCCTTTACCCAAGTTTAAGAGTCCAGCAACCACGGTAAGTGTCCTTACTGGGTGACCAGTTTTGTGTGACAGAAGAGAGAATCTAGACAGTGGGTCATTGCTAACGTCCTGTTGGGTGGTCACATGTCCAGCAGAGGGCAGGAAAGCCTTCAGCCAACATGGAAGAGTAGCTTCTGTCAGAAGACATCACTTACTTTCCTATCATACTGGACTTCTTGCAACAGCACAGACTGAAATTAAAGGTTGGAAGAAAGAGAATTTGTCTCCCTGTAGAAACTAGGAGGGAAGGGGGGCACAGCTGCCCATTACCCCAGTCCACTTAGGATGGGGAGAGCTCACCTTTCCTTCTTTTAGTTCTCTGAAAGTCTTTGCAGCCCCATGTTCCAGGTGCCAGATGCTGTTGCTCCTTCGGTGTTCTGAGAGCGGATGTGGGTTATCCAGCATGCTCGGCTGGTGGTGCACTGAATCTCAAGCTGCGTCAGGGAGAAGGTTCTGGGAGCCCAGGAAAGGTAGAAATATGGACTCAAGAGAGGAACAGGGAGAAATTTCAGAAGAGAAAATAACTCATTTTATTGGTGTTCTAGTTTGCTTTTCCATTGCTGTGACAATACACTCTGACCAATTCCAACTTGGGGAGGAAAGGGTTATTTGGCTCACATCTCCTAGGTCACAGTTCATCACTGAGGGAGCCCACCATAGGAACTCAGGGCAGGAACCTGGAGGCAGGAGCTGAAGTACAGGCCATAGAGGAATGCTGCTTACTGGCTTGGTCTCCTGGCCCGTGACCAGCCTGCTGCTTTCTTATACTGTACATAACAACCTGTCTAGGGGTGGCACCACCCATAGGTGGGCTGGGCCCTCCCACATAGCTCAACAATCAAGACAATACTCCACAGATGTGGCCACTGGCCAGCCCAATGGAGCCAATTCCCCAATTGAGGCTCCCTCAACCCAGGTGCATCAAGTTGACACTAAAGCTATCCAGCACAAATGGCAATAGTCTGGGACTTTTATACTATTCACTGGACCTTGTGAGGGTGGGAATGGGGGTTGGGGAGTGCAGGAATTTACAGCAGATACAGGGTGCTAGCCAGTTGGGTCACTGAAACCAAGATGTGCCCTCCAGATCACTACAGGAATGTGACAATGTGATGTTTAGCCCAAAGCATCAAAGGTTTTATCCACTGGCAAGCAGGAAGTCAGGAAGTCAGCAGGGCCCTGGCCTCTGAGAGCTGTGGGTCGTCAGCCTCTCCCCAGAGGTTGTTGGGGCTTCCAAAGCCAACTTCCTTAAATGCTCCAGCCAAGTGGAATGCCCATAATAATGGAAAAATTGTATACTTTTTTTAAAGTTAATAAAATACTTTTTAAAGCTCTCAAGAAAGCAAAGTTCAATGCTGTAGACATGGCTTCGTTGGCTGGTAGAGTGTTTGACTAGCATTCAGGAAGCCCTGGGTTCGATAACCAGCACTGCAAACTGGGCATGATGGCACATATTGTAAATCGAGCATTCAGGAGATGGAGGCAGGAAGATTGAAAGTTAAACTTCATCTTCTACTACTCAGTGAGGTTGAGGCCAGGTTGGGGTACATGAGAATCTGTATTTTATTATTTTATTATTTTTTATGCCTACATATATGTAAGTGCACCCATGTCATGCAGTGCCCAAGGGGGCCAGAAGAGAGCATTTGATCCCTTGGAACTGGAGCTATAGACAGTTCATAGCTGCCATGTGGGTGCTGGGACTCAAACCCAGGTCCTGTAGAACAGCCAGTGCTCTAAACCACTGAGCCATCTCTCCAGCCTCCAAGATTCTGCTTTAAAAAAAAAAAACGCTAAGTTAAAAAGTAGTGATGGGGCTGGAGAAATGGCTCAGTGGTTAACAGAACTTACTGCTCCTGAAGAACACTTGGGTGTGTTTTCCAGTCCCTACATCAAGTGGATCACAACAACCTACAACCCCAGTTCCAGGCAATCCAGTCCCTTCTGGCCTCTGCAGGTGCATGGATGCATGTGGTGCACATAAACTCACATAGGCACATACACAAACACATTTTAAAATAACACAATGACAGGCAGGTGTGGTGGCACATGCATTTGAGAGGCAGAGGCAGGTGGATCTCTGTGAATTTGAGGCCAGCCTGGTCTACATAGTGAGTTCCAGGACAGCTAGGGCTGCATGGAGACCCTGTCTCAAAAAGACCCCCTCCAAAATAATTTATTTTACAGTCTGATGATGAGCATTAAATAGATTTTCTGGAGGACAATTTGGGAATAGATATTCTTTTTTTTTTTTTTTTTCCGTCCTGTCCTGGAACTCACTCTGTAGAACAGGCTGGTCTTCAATCCACAAGATCCACCTGCCTCTGACTTCCGAGTGCTAGGATTAAAGGCGTGCACTACCGTGCCTGACTAATGGATATTCTTTAAAAGACTTATAAATGTGTATTACCTAAAATAACAATTATAGTTCTTAGGATCTGTTCTTGAGGAAAATCTTGAATGTGAAAAAGATTCTAGTTCTAAATATGTTCACCAAAAAGAAAGCCAGCTTAAATGCGCATCAAAAAATTTGGAAAATAAATTGTAGCACTCCATCCATATAATAGGATAATATGCAGAACTAATGAGATGGAGAAGTATTTAAATAACATTGGTAAATATAAAAGAGCATGTACATTGTAAGCCTTGTTTTATTTTTTATTTTATTTATTTATTTATTTATTTATTTTAACAGACTTCATTCACTGTATTGAGACAGGGTCTCCCTGTAGCCTCAGCTGGACTTGATACCCCCACCACACCAGGCTCACTTTATTTTTTCATAAAAAAAGCTCTAGTTAGTGGCCACAGCTGGAGCCTGGGTTCTCTGTACTGAGACTCTGGTGTGAGTTTTCACGAGATGGTCAGTGAATTCCTGATAAGGAGACTTGGTGAAGACTGTCTCTTTCCAAAGGTCAGGAGTCGGGTAGCTGTAGATCTTAGAGATGGCATCAAAGGTGGCCTTGGTGAAATTGCCCAGGGTGGAAGTGCAGCTCCTGGCTGATGTGTAGCAGTCATCAATACCAGCCATCATCAGCAACTTCTTGGGCACAGGAGCAGAGACAATGCCAGTACCTCTGGGGGCAGGGATGAGGCGCACCAGTACAGAGCCACAGTGGCCTGTCACCTTGCATGGGACGGTGTGGGCCTTGCCAATATTGTTTCCCCAGTAGCCTCTCCGCACAGGGACGATGGAAAGCTTGGCCAAGATGACGGCCCCTCGAATTGCAGCATCTGCCTCCTTGGAGCACTTAACACCCAGACCAACATGACGGCTGTAGGCCCCAATGGCGACGAAAGCCTTGAACCTGGTCGTTGGACAGCCCAGGTCTGCTTCTGCACTGGAATGATCTTTAACACCTCATCCTTAAGGGATGCTCCCAGGAAGAAGTCAATAATCGAAGATTCTTTGACAGGTAGGGAGAACAGGTAGATCTCCTCCAGGAATTTGATCTTCATGTCCTTGACCAGCTGCCCAGCTTGGTGACTGGTATCCACTCCTTGTCTTCCCCTTTGCCTTCACGAGCCCTGTGCCCTACTGCAACCCTGGCCATGGCCCCCCGCCCAGACCATGGTCTGGAGATGGCTACCAAATCCTCTAAGGAAGCCGCTACAGCTTCCCAAGCTTGGACCCCCGGGTCCTCTGGTCCCTTCTGCTGCACCAGCGTCATCCGCCATTTGGTGTTTCCCGAGGAAGAAACGACCCTAGTTTTATTTTTTAAGTAGTTAGAGCTGAGATTATGGCTCAGTGGTAGAGCACTCACTTGTGTGTATAAGGCCCTGGGTTCTCTTCTAACACTGTGAACAAACCAACCAACCAACCAACCAACCAACCAACCAACCAACTAACCAACCAACCGAACATCAATGTTAAGAGAATGAAGAGGGAGCTTATTAATTGGAAGAAAGTATCTGTAACTTGTCAGTATGTGGTAGTTTTTGTTGTCTTGACACAAATTAGAGTTTCCTGGTAAGAAGGAACCTCAGAGTTGCCGCCATCAGCCTAGTCTGTGAGCGTGTCTGTGAGGCACGCACTGCCTTTCTTTTTCTCTCTCTTTCTCTCTCTTTCAATATATTTTTATTGCTATTAAACTTTTTCATACATCATACATCATTTCTCAATCCAATTCAGAGTTAATTCCCTTTCCATGCCCCCACCCCACCTGAGTTCATGCACTCTGCCATACATGTCTTGCATCTTTTTCTGAGTCTTTCCAGAGTTTTTTTCAAAGCAGAGGCTTATTGTTTTGGGGAGAACTTCACTGTTTCGGTTGTGTTTTTTTTTTTTCCCCCAGTTCTTTTATTGTTGTTCTCTTCAACTTGTATTGCTTCAATAAATACACACACACACACACACACACACACACATATATATACATATACACACATACACATATATATATACATACATACATATCACCTGAATTGGAGGATTTTCTTTTTCTTTTTTTGGCTAAATGATGTCATGTTTTCCTTAAGGAAGTGTTTGAAGGCTCCTCCTTGGCAAGATCAAACAACCATCAGTCCTGCCCTGGTGCTCTACACTGGGGACTTTCCTTCCCATGGTCACCCAAATGAGGTCCAGTGAGCACTGTGTCCTGTCTTGATCTTCCTGTACTGGTCTCCATGATACAGCCTGGGTAGTCCAACAATGGCAGTCCATACTCTGAAGAGGCTGAAACCCCAGTAGCTGCTCAGTCCACACGCTGTATGTCTCAGCAGTCCCCATCTGGCATTGAAGGTTTGGAGGATTCTTGGAGAGGCATGTGTCTTCAGTCCATATTGGAGGGTTAAAAGGCTGTGTCTCATGTCTTTGAAAGGTGGCAAAAGCAGTGGGAGCCACACAGTAGATGCACTTGCCAGTAAGAATTGAAGACAGGCAAAATAACAGTTTCTCTCTCTCTCTCTCTCTCTCTCTCTCTCTCTCTCTCTCTCTCTGTCTTTTTACTAAGATCTCAAGTTTTATATCTGAAGTACAATTTCTCAGGCCTTACTGATTATTTCTTGTTATACTTTTCTTTTGGCTGCTTAAGGCCACACAGCTCTTTTCACTCAGGGTTGCTTTGACTATTCAAGGTCTTTTGTTTTTCCATATGAAATTAAGAACTTTCCCCCCAAGCCTGTGAAAAACTCTTGGGGGTTTTAATTGGGATTGCATTGAATCTGTATATTAATTTGGGCAGAATGGACATTTTTACTATATTAATTTTTCCAATCCATGAGCATGGGAGGTCTTTCCATCTTCTGATGTCTTCTTCAATCTCCTTTGTCAAGGGTTTAAATTTTTTGTTGTAGAGATCTTTAGTGTCTTTGGTTAGGTTTGTTCCTAGGTATTTTGTTGTTTTTGAGGCTATTGTGATTGGGAATTTCTCCTTGTATTCCTTCTTCAGGTGCTTGTTGTTGGTGTAAAGAAAGGCTACTGATTTTTCTAGGTTAATTTTGTATCCTGCCACGTTACTGAAACTCTTAATCATTTCTAGGACTTTTCTGGTGGAGTTTTTATCATCCCTTAGGTAAACTATCATATCATCTGCAAAAAGGGATAGTTTGACTTCCTCTTTTCCAACTAGTACTCCTTTAATTTCCTTTTCTTGCTTTATTGCCCTTGCAAGTGTTTCAAGCACTATATTGAAGAGGAGTGGTGACAGGGGGCAGCCTTGTCGAGTTCCTACCTTTAAGGGGAATCCTTCTAACTTTTCTCCATTTAGGATTTCTTTCTTTCTTTCTTTCTTTCTTTCTTTCTTTCTTTCTTTCTTTCTTTCTTTCTTTCTTTCTTTCTTTCTTTCTTCTTTCTTGTTTGAGACAGAGTCTCACTATGTAGTCTTGACTACTGTGGAATTCACTATGTAGACCAGGCTGGTCTCAACCTCAAAAATCTGCCTGCCTCTGCCTCCCAAGTCCTGGGATTAAACACATTCAAATTTTCTTAATTAACTGATGTAGGAGGGTCCAGCCCATTGTGGGTGTGGGCAGTGCTGTTCCTCAGCTGATGGTCCTAGAGTGCATAAGCCAGCAGGCTGAACGCAGGCCAGAGGAACAGCATTCCTCCACGGTCTCTCCTTCAGCTTCTTCTTCCAGGTTCCTGTCTTGAGTTCCTCCTCTGGTTTCCCTCAGTGATGACTGTGATAGGGAGAAGTGCAAGCCAAATAAACCCTTTCTTCTCCAAGCTGGTTTTGGTTGGAATGTCTTATCATAGCAATAGAAAGCTAATTAGGAGACAGAGCAGGAAGATTGTGACTTAGAGACCAGCCTATGAGAGTTACACAGTGAGACCATATCTAAAAAAAAAAAAAAAGTGTGTGGGATTACCAACTTGTATGGCAAACTGAGCAATGTCAATGTGATCCAAAAATAACTGTGCTCTTATATTGTAGAATCCCTTAGAAAAATAAACAAATAAAGAAAAACAAACAAAATAAACAAAAAGAAAAAAAGTTAAAAGACTTGAACAGATAATTTTTCAAAAGAGACATATGGATGATACATAAAGTTCGAGAGATGATGACAACTGGGAAATGCAAATTAGAACATGAAATATATAAAAACATCACAATAACCCATATATTTACAATTAACATATGGTAATAAAAATTTTAAAACCTGATGAGGTACTTTCAGGCATCTGTTAGGATAGTGGAAGAAACCAAGTCATGAGAAGGGTGGGAGGAATCTCCTGTGCTGCTGTATAAACAGTACATTCCATGTACTTACTATGTGATGCAGTATTCCACTCATAGATACTCAAACCCCAGAGAAACTAAACATGCGCACAAACATTTGCACACAAATATCCATAGCAGGTTTTTTTCATAATCACCCAAACTGAAAACAATTTAAGCCTTTCAACCTGTAAATAAGCTATATAAGTTCATATAATGCTATTTGTTGCTCTGCGACAAAAAGGAACAAACCATTGCAATACACTACAACTTAGAATAATCTCATATACACTGTGGAAAAGTGAGGCATGACCATGCCACATTACAATTGGCTGAATAAAGCAGCTCGACTCTTCATTTTTAAGAGTGTGCCAAACTTGAAGACACCTGTTTCCCTAGATGTCTCTTGGAACTGTGCTCTGGAACTGTGTCCTTGAGTCAGGCCTCACACATAATTTAATTCAACATTGTATCTCCAGCTTCAATTGGGGAAATATAAGCTTGGATCTACCCCTATCAGACAATCTTGCCCTTCCATCCCCAGGCCTAAAACATCTCATACACAGCGTCAAGCAATACCTCTCCATCTTCCTTGATTTCAATGAACAGGCGTGTGCTGCATGTCAGTGCTTTGATGTGTTAATACCAAGCATACTCACATTCATTCCCTATCTTGGGATGAGGTAGCAAATTGACGTTCTCAGAACAAGATCCAGTGCCCAGGTCACAAGAGCACATGGTTCAGTGAGTTTGCCAGTGTTGATTAAAGTCATTAGTCCAGGCTGGAGAGATGGCCTAGTGGTTAAGAGTGCCGGCCACTCTTGCAGAGGAGCCGGGTTCGATCCCCAGCACCCACATGGCAGCCGAGAACCGTCTGAAACTCCAATTCCAGGAGAGCTTCAGTTCCAGGGGAATCCTGCACCCTCTTCTGACCTCCGCGGCGTTGCACAACACGGGTGCACAGACTTGCATGCAGACAGTACATTCATACACATACAGAAATAAATAAAATAAAAAAAAAATAAAGTCATTAGTCCATCATGCTTGGTACCTTCAGACCGGAGGCATAGACAGGCAGATCTCTGTGAGTTCAAGGCCAGCCTGGTCTATATAGCAAGTTCCAGGCCACCTGGGGCTACAGGAATACCCCGTCTCAAAAAGACAAAAAAAAAAGTCATTAGTCTAGATTATGTCCATTTTACAAAAATCATTCCTACAGAAAAAGGTACAGTCCAGGTTACCTATTCCTATTTATATGACATTTTAGTAACCTAAAAGACTGACAAGGACTTTTTAAAATTTTTTTTAAATTTATTTAAATTTATTTAAAATTTATTTAAATTTTTAAATTTATCCACCATGTGGGTGCTGGGGATCGAACCCGGGTCCTCTGTAAGAGCAGTCGGTGCTCTTAACCGCTAGGCCATCTCTCCAGCCCCAGACAAAGACTTTTTAAGCTGTGCATGATGGTGGTATAATCCTGTAATCCCAGAGCTCAGGAGGTAGAGGCAAAACCATGGATTTCAAATGCAGCCTAGCCTACATAAACCCTGTTTCGAAGAAAACAAAAAAGCCTTTTTTTTAAAATTTAAATTTTTATTTATTTCTGTATGTGTATGAATGCACTGTCTGCATGCAAGTTTGTGCACCTGTGTTGTGCAATGCTGCGGAGGTCAGAAGAGGGTGTCGGATTCCCCTGGAACTGGAGTTCTCCTGGAATTGGAGTTTCAGATGGTTCTCGGCCACCATGTGGGTGCTGGGGATCGAACCCGGGTCTTCTGTAAGAGCAGTCGGCGCTCTTAACTGCTAGGCCATCTCTCCAGCCCCACCCCCCCTTTTTTTTTAAAGACAGGGTCTTCATGTAGCCCCAGTTGGCCCAGAACTTACTACAGAGACCAGGCTAGCCTCCATCTCACATTCGTCTGCCTGTCTCCAGCCCTGGAGTGCTGGGACTAAAGGTATGCACTACATGCCCAGCAGCCAAAAAGACTGTTTTTTTCTTTTTGCTTTCAGGGATGATCCTTGCTTTGATTTGTTCTTCCTGGGAACCAGGACATTTTTTTTTTCTCTTCTAGGACCACACAAGACTTTCTTTAGCCTAATAAATAATGGAGGGTTAATGTCCTTTAGACAGCTAGCTGAGAAATTTGATCTTCCCCCTACACAGTATTCACGCTTGTGCAGTGGTTGGTCCATGTGATCAGGGTGCTGAAGAGCAGGAGCTAGGTCTGCTACTTGAATCTCTTAGGTCTAGAACAGCATGATCCTTCATTGTCTCCAGATAAAAATGACATTCCTGGGGCTGGAGAGATGGCTCAGTGGTTAAGAGCACTGGCTGCTCTTGCAGAAGACCTGGGTTCGATTCCCAGCACCTTCATGTCAGCTAACAACTGTCCGAAACTCCAGTTCCAGGGCAATCTGACACCCTCCTATGACCTCCGGGGGCACTGCAGGACATGGGTGCACCTACCTATACACAAGCAATACACTGATACATATAAAAAATAAATACAAAATTTTAAAAAAGAAATGACATTCCTACCCAACTGTCATCCAGATATCTGTATTATTATCATCCCTTGGATAAAACAGTGAGTGTTCATTGAAGCTATGACATCACCTTCTTGTTGCAAACACCCTTCCCATATTGAGACCCATTTCTTAAGAGTTATAGGACAACATCAGGGTATGGTAGCCATTTTAGACATTTTTAAAAGTTGAAAAAAATATAAATATAGAAAAAAGAATGGAAGGCCACATAACATGAAAATAGTCAGTGTAGGGGCTGGAGAGATGGCCTAGTGGTTAAGAGCACCAACTGCTGACCGCTCTTGTAGAAGACCTGGGTTCGATTCCCAGCACTCACATGGTGGCTGAGAACTGTCTTTAACTCCAGTTCCAGGGGAATCCAATGCCTTCTTCTGACCTCCGCAGCATTGCACAACACGGGTGCACAAACCTACATGTAGACAGTACATTCATACACACACACAAATAAAAAAAAAAAAAAGAAAATAGTGTAGGTTTGTTTTGTTCTGTTTGTTTGTTTGTCTCTGCTGGGGATCAAATCCAGGGCCTCAAACATATTAGGCAATGCTCTATCAGTAAGCTAAATCCCCAATCCTGACAGTCAGTTATTTCTGTGCAGTCAAATAGAGGTGATTTCTTCTCTGCTGAAAAATAATGAACATGTACTTTTTTTTTTTGAGACAGGTCTCCTGTAGCCCCAGCTGACCTGGAACTCTGTAGACTAGGCTGGCCTTGAACTCACAGAGATCCATCTGCTTCTGCCTCTGAGTGCTGGGATTAAAGGCGCGTGCCACCATGCCCAGCTTAAAGATGGTTCTCAGCCGCCATGTGGGTACTGGGAATCGAACCCAGGTCCTCTGTAAGAGCAGTCGGAGCTCTTAACTGCTGAGCCATCACTCCAGCCCCGAACATGTACTTCTATAAAGACGTTTTATACCACTGGCTGATATTCCTATTTGCATATGTGCATACACAAACATATCTTGCTATAGGAAGATGCCTGGAATTGTTTTCTCATAGCAGTTCAGCTTTTCAGAAACAGTAGAGTGTAACCATGTTATTGCAAAAGTACCTTTTGAGGAGGTTCTTTCTTTACAGTTCTAAGAACCACAAAGTTATTATGTCTAGGCTGGAGAGATGGCTTAACTTTTAAGAGCACTGGTTGCTCTTGCAAAGGTCCTGGGTTCATAGCACCCACATGGTGACTAACAACCATCTATAACTCCAGTTTCAGGGGATCTGACACCCTCGTCTGACCACCATAAGAACTGTACAAGGGTGTACTTATATACATGCAGGCAATACACTATGTACATAAAATTTTAAAGTAATCTTTCTTTTTTTTTTTTTGGTCTTTTTGAGACACGGTCTCCCTGTAGCCCCAGCTGTCCTGGAACTCACTCTGTAGACCAGGCTGGCCTTGAACTCACAAAGATCGGCCTGCCTCTGCCTCCCAAGTGCTAGGATTAAAGGTGTGCACCACCACACCTGGCAAAAGTAATCTTTTAAAGCTATCATCTCTGTACGTCTTTTGTGCTTTGTCATGGGCCGGAGTGCAGAGCGGGGGCAGGCCTCTGCTGCACCATTAGGGTTCCCATTAGCATCCATTAACCAGCAACTTTTAGTTCTTGGTGTGCAGCCACAGAATTCCTTATGAGATGAAAAAAAATGCAGGCATGATGATGTGATTAATCAAGGTATCTACTTCCACCCCTGCCCAGCCTCAATACTCTCATCAAGCATTAAGCATCAAGAATATGCTTAGTGCTGGGGGTCCCAGCAGCACTGCTTTGCTTGAGTTCTCTTTACGTGCAATTTCAAAATTGTTTTATTCACAGATCTGGAGAGAATTTAAGCCAAAAACCAGGACTACTTTGCGGTTACTTGCAGCATTGATGATCAAAATCTGAGATTCTGATGGCAGAGCTCTCCTGAGGTATACCCCCCTTGCTTTTACTCACTTTGGGGAGTTCCAGCCTCCTTCACCTGCTCCTATCAGAATCACCAGCAGGAAAGGAAGCCACTAACTTTGGACAAGTCCAACTGTTTCTCATAGAACCACAGCTAGCAATCAGGCTACAGTTTGGCAGTTTGGTGGTGAGCAGTTGGTCTGCCCTTGAGAACTGCGCCCCAAGAGGGCAAGGACCATGCATGAAGCTAGAAGAGGCACTTAGAATGTCTGGGAGGAGTTTGCCTTTGACTCCCACTAACAGTTCTGAAACTCAAAATGAAACCAAAAGATTCTGTGTACTGAAGTTCCATAGCTACATGAGTGTGTGTGTGTGTGTGTGTGTGTGTGTGTGTGTGTATGTATATGTGTAAATACACAAAAAGTACTCTGGAAGAAGACACACTAGCTTAGTGAAAACAGGTAAGATTGGGGTCAGGAGGGCTCTAAGTTTGCCTATAATTATTATTTTTATTTTTTGTGTATGAGTATTTTGCCTTCGTGCATGTAAGTACACCATATGTGTACAATGCCCACGGAGGTCAGAAGAGGGTGTTGTATCCCCTGGAACTGGAGTTACAAATGGTTGTTAGCCACCATATGGGTGCTGGGAATCAAACCCAGGTCCTTTGCAAGAGCAGCCAGTGCTCTTAGCCACTGAGCCAGCTCTCCAGCCCTTGCCCATCTACTTTTAAGAATTTATGTTAACTGAGACATTTAAAATTAATTTAAGGGGGCTGGGGAGATGCTCAGTGGGTAAAGGTACCTGTCACCAAGCCTGATGACCTGAGTTCAATCCCTGAGACCAACATGATAGAAGGAAAGAATCAATTCCCGGAAATTGTCTTCTAACAACATGCACGACATGACATGTGTTTGCACACACACATAAATGCACATGTGCACAACACACAGACTAATAATAAAAATTTAAATTAAAAATTAATTTAAAATCAGGAGATAGAACTGCTTTTTTAAATTAATTAAAAGCTCAGGGGTAGAGCACTTGCCTAGCATACATGACTCCTAGGTTCAGTCCCAGTACTGAAAAAACAAACTAACAATTCACTAACTTTTTTTTTTTTGTCTTTTTGAGACAGGGTTTCACTTTAGTCCCAGCTGGCCTGGAGCTCACTCTGTAGACCAGGCTGACCTTGAACTCACAGAGATCCGCCTGCCTCTGCCTGCCAAGTACTAGGATTAAAGGCATGCACCACCACACCCAGCTCACAATTCACTAGCTTAAAACAGTCTTAAGTCTTCATCTTTGGAAGGTGGATAAACTCATTATACTATTTTTAAATTAAACTATTCATTCCCAGCATTTCAGATTAGTTTTTTCAAATCCAATTTCAATTGAAGTTTTGTGCATTTCATACAAAATTTCCAATCAAATCTAGACCGGTGCCCCCTTCCTTGCCCCCCACCCCATCCCACCAGAGCTCACACATTCTGCCAAACATTTCTTTCATTTTTTTTCTCGGTTTCTTTTAAAATTTTTGATGCAGGAGTTTACTGTTTCGAGCAGAGGTTCACCGCTTCAGTCAGTTCACTGACCAATCCTTCTGCTGTTGTTGTTTTTATTCTCTCCAATTGTTTTTTTTATTCTTTTTTATTCTCTCCAATTTGTATCACTTCAAGATATGCATATATGCATGCCACGTCTATCGTAGATTTTAGCATCTTCAGCTTATGATTATTTTCTTTATTAGGCTGAAAGATGTCATGTTTGAAGGCTCATCCTTGGCAAGCACAAACCACCATCAGTTCTGCCCTTGTGCTCCACACTGGGGTTTTCCCTTCCCATGGTCACCAAATGAGGTCCAGTAAAAACCGTGTCCTGTCTTGATCTTCCTGTACTGGTCTCCATGATACAGCCTGGGTAGTCCAACAATGGCAGTCTATACTCTGAAGAGGCTGAAACCTCAGTAGTAGCTCAGTCCACAAGCTGGATGACTCAGCAGTCCCCATATGACACCAAAGGTTTGGAGGATTCTTAGAGAGACATGAGTCATCAGTCCATATTGGAAGGTTGAAAAGCTATGCCTCATGTCTTTGAAGGATGGCAAAAGCAGTGGCAGCCACAGGGTAGCTGCATTTGCCAGTAAGACAGACAAAACAACTGTGCTCTTTTTTTCTTTTTTTACTTTTTGCCTTTATACTAAGATCTCGAGTTTTATACCTGAAGTACAATTTCTCAGGCCTTACTATTTATTTACTTCTGGTTATACTTTCATTTTGGATGTTTAAGGCCACACAGTTAGCCCAGATTAACCAAGGTTTTTGTTTTCTCAAGGTCAGTTGAGGATCTGGACCTCAGGGGTAACTCAGTTTGTTTTGTTTTGTTTTGTTTTTGTTTTTTTGCGGGGAGCCCCTGGCTCCTTTTGGCTTTTCATTTACCAGTTCCATCCAGTCGAGGACAAAGTCAGGTCTTGCTAGACCAGGCTTCCCTTTCTGAAGCATGAGCAGACTTTCCTCTTTATAGACTAGACACTGGCTGAAGTCCCATTAGTGGATCTCCAAGACCTCCCTGCCCAGGAAGACTGGTGACTCACATTTGCAGGAGATTTCAAGAGATGCCCCATGCATGGTCCCCTGGGACCTAGTTGACCTCTGAGGGCAAGGAACAAAGTTATACCTTAAGACCCTTGGCCAAATTGGTATGGGGATTAAGTATGGTTGTCAAGGATCCAGAAAGGCTAAGTTACACCAGCCTGATACTTTTTATTCATAAGTTTTTAAAAAAAATTTCTTATGTGTATGAATGTACTGTCTGCATGTAGGTTGGTGCACTTGTGTCATGCAATGCTGTGGAGGTCAGAAGAGGGTGTTGGATTCCTCTGGAACTGGAGTTAAAGGCAGTTCTTAGCCACCATGTTGGTGCTGGAAATTGAACCTGGTCCTCTGCAAGAGCAGTTGGTGCTCTTAACCACTGAGCCATCTCTCCAGCCCACACCAGCCTGATAATTTTAACTACTGTATAATAGTAGTAGTATTAGTAATAGTAAATTAGTAATAGTAAAAGGCTTGGACAAAAGCTCAAGCAGCCTTGTATAAGAAATAATAAGAAGCACTCCCATAAAATAAATACTGTGGTTAGACATGTCATGACATACTAGTTTTTTTCCTCATTCATTTGATCTTATATTACTCTAAAATATGCATACATACCCTCCACCCATATACCAAAAATTCCTGTCTGAAAATAAATGGTAGCTTAGTTCTAGAACCTGTTCAATCTTTTTGTATTTGTTGAGGTTTTTTCTGTGTCCCAGTATGTGGCAGCTTAGTTCTAGAACCTGGTAGCTTAGTTCTAGAACCGGTTCAATCTTTTTGTATTTGTTGAGGNTTTTTTTTTTTTTTTTTTTTTTTTGGATCGTTTTATTCTTTTTGTTTTTGTTGGGGTTTTTTTTTTTTTTTTCCGTGTCCCAGTATGTGGTCAGTTTTGGAGAATGTTCTGTGAGGTGCTGAGTAGAAAGTGTATTCTCTGGTATTTGGGTGGAATATTTGGTAGATGTCTATGAGGTCCATTTGGTATATCATATCATTCAGTTCAGATGTCTGTCTGATTATTCTTTGTCCTGTTGATATGTCCAAAGGACTTTGTGGAGTATTGAAGTCCTCTACTATGAGTGTGCTGGGGTTAATCTGTGCCTTGAGGTCCTGGAGAATTGTCTTTATAAAGTTTAGTGCACCAGAGTTTGGTGCATATATATTCATAATTGTGAAATCTTCATGGTTAATTGTTCCTTTGATAAAGATGTAATGGCCCTCTTTGTCTCTTCTGATTTCTTTTACTTTGAAGTCTATTTTGTCTGGTATTAAAATAGCAACTCCTGGGGCTGGAGAGATAGCCTAGCTGTTAAGAGCACTGTCTGCTCTTGCAGAGGACTCAGGTTTGATCCCCAGCACCCACATGGCAGCTAAGAACTGTCTATAACTCCAATTCCAGAAGAACTCCAGTTCCAGGGGAATTTGAGACCCTCCTCTGACCTCCGCGGCATTACATGACACAGGTGCACAAACCTACATGCAGACAGTACATTAATACACATACAAAAATAAATAAAATTTGTTTTTAAGTTTGGAAAAAAAATAAAATAGCAACTCCTGCTTTCTTTTTGGTACTATTTGCTTGGAATATTTTTTCCCATCCTTTTACCTTAAGTTGCTGCCTATCCTTGAGATTGAGATGGGTTTCTGTTTCCTAATCCATTCCCCCAGTCTAAGTCTTTTGATTGGGGAGTTTAGTCCATTAATATTTAAGGTTCTAATTGAAAGATGTGTGTTGCTTCCTTTCACCTTATTATCCATTTGCATTTTTGGTCTAGGTTTCTACTTCTGCAGTTATGCTTTTATTAATTTCTCTTTATAGGTGCCTGGGATAGTTGCTCCTCTCTTCTGTCCTTTGAATTGCTTCAAGTATTCTCTGAAGGATTGGTTTTCTGGACATGTATTCTTTTTTTAAAACTTTAAAAAAATTTTTATGTTTTGTGTGTGTGTGTATGAATGTACTGTCTGCATGTTTGTGCACCTGTGTCATGCAATGCTGTGGAGGTCAGAAGAGGGCATCAGATTCCCGTGGAAGTGGAGTTAAAGACAGTTCTCAGCCACCACGTGGGTGATGGGGACCGAACCTGGGTCCTCTGCAAGAGCAGTTGGTGCTCTTAACCAATAGGCCATCTCTCCAGCCCCTCTGGACATGTATTCTATCATCTTGCTTATGTCATGGAAGATTTTTCTCTCTCCTTCAACTATAATAACATTCTTGCTGGGTATAGTAACCTGGGTTGGCGTCTATAGTCCTTTAACATTGGGAATGCTTTGCTCCACGTCCTTCTTGCTTTCATTGTTTGCACTGAAAAGTCAGTTGTAATTCTGATGGGTTTCTCCTTGTATGTAACTTGTTTTCCTCTTGTGGCTTTCAGAATTTTGTCTTTGTTTTGGGCATCTAGTGTTTTTTAACTATGGTATGGCGTGGGGAGTTTCTTCTCTGATCTTGTCTGTTTGGAGTTCTATGTGCTTCTTGTATTTGTACGGGTTCCTCCTAGAAGGAATCTCTGCGACACCAGCCTTAAGAAAAACTTGGTTGGGGCTGGAGAGATGGCCTAGCAGTTAAGAGCACTGACTGCTCTTATAGAGGACCTGGGTTTGATCCCCAGCACCCACATGGCGGCCGAGAACTGTCTGAAACTCCAATTCCTGGAGAACTCCAGTTCCAGGGGAATCCGACACCTTCTTCTGACCTCTGCAGCATTGCACGACACGGGTGCACAAACTTGCATGCAGACAGTACATTCATACATATATAGTAATAAATAAAAAATAAAAAGAAAAACTTGGGAGAGAGAAAGGGAGCCAGACAGGGAAGAGAAAGCACTGAAAAGGAATGTGGTCTCTCAAAACTGGCCTTTAGGAGCACTGAATGGGCAAGGTAGCTTGAGAGTCAGGAAAAGANCAGAGCTTCAGAGAGTCAGAGAGCAGAGAGGCCCATGCAGTCACTGAACTATGCCTGATAATTGATACCTTTTACTCTAGACATTTTGAAATCCATAAGCAAACGTTCATTTTATTTTATAAGCCAGTTTGAGTGGAGCTTTCTACTGCACAGAGTAAGCAACAAACAGAAGCATGCACAGCAGCGAACACTTAAATGAACAGAAGCCACAAGTCAAAAAGTAGACGAGGAGGGCACAGTCAGTGCGGAGCACCACTGCTGTCAGGCTCTGTGCTAGCATCAGGTAAGGCAGGAAATGAGACCAAGATCTCTGTGCTTCTGGAGCTAGCATTCTACTGCAGCAGTTGGAGAAGGAGACCATGTGATTTACACAGTGGTAAGTGAGACAAAGATTACAAGTAACGTGAGGCATAAGGGTTACTGCCTTCATTGACAAGAGAGACATCTCTGTAGAGGTGCCATTTGATCTCTGACCAGAATAAGAGATTCTAGTCATTTTGAAGCTGTGAAGAAAAAGCTTTCTTAGAGAAAAATAGCAGCACATTTCTGGAAGACAAAACACTGAGAAAGGAGTCGAAACTTCCTAAGAACTTTGAGATGGAAGTAAATCATCTCAGAGTATAATATGAAGAGTCTAGTCCTCTCCAATAGGTGTAGGTCTGGTATGACACTGAAGCTTGTACATTTTTCAACTCTTCCTTTTTCCTCCCCATTCTCTCCCCCTTCCCCTCCTCCCATCCTCCTCTTCTCTCTCTCTTCTCCCTTCCCTTCTAAGAAGGTTGTGCTGCATTCCCTAAGCTGACATTCAGCTTGTTAAGTGGCTTGGGCTGCCCTTAAATTCATGAACACCTTGTTTCAGTCTCCTAAATGCGTGGATTACGGGGACCTGCCATCAAGCCTGACCTGAAATTGTGTGTCTCTAACAAGCACCAAAAGTGATGCAGATGTTTCTGTTTTACGGACTTCATACAGAGCACTGCTACCAAAGTGGAGTCTATAGTTGGGCCCACAAACAAATTAAAACTTAACCTTTGTAAGTATTTGTAGCAATTTAACACTAACACAAGATCTAAACATGTCCCAAATTAAAAACAAAATATCAAAATCCTGATCATGCACAGATAGTTTGAGAAGTATGGTGTTAAGTCCTGCTGTCAAGGAGGGAACTAATTTAGCCATTACAACTGCAAAAGTGGGCCAGGAACAAGGGGCACAAATGGCCAAAGCGTGGAGATTAGGAGTCTGTCTACAAAGGGTGGGTTCTCAGACAGGACACTTATATTAAACTTCATTCACCCAGGGCTAAGGAACCATAGTGGAAGAGGGGCAGAAAGATTGTAAGAGTTGGTGAGATAGTACATGACCATATGGAAATAGAATCATACAACCTCTGAGGACCCTGTTCCCATGATCCTACAGCAGTGGTGTCTGCATGCATAAGACCCATGCAAACTTAAGCAGACAAAACTCAGCTTAGAACTATGGAAATGGGCAGCAGGTCCCAATCTTAGCAGAAGAACTATTGGCAGCTGATTATTCCTGGGTAAGGAAGAGCTGATCTTCTTAAGGGAAGGACTCTGGATGGGTTGACTAGACCACAATGGATGAACTCGAATTGAGGAATGTCTACAGAAGCTAACTTGACATAATGGGCCTTGGCACAAATGACAGAATGTATGAATTCCACTGGGGTGGAGGATGTGGAAGAGTACAAGTATGTAAGAGGGCATGAAGGGGATTAAGATTATCTGAGATGTTCTGTCTGAAATACACAAAAATTCAATTAAAAAAGAATTACATGTGGACCCAGCCCTTATGATGACTTGTTTTTATTAAAATGTCTTATTGGCTACTAGCTCTCTCCTTGGAGGAATAACCCACGGCTGATGCCACAAGCTTACATCCTCTAATGGTTAGGAGATGTTATAAGCCACAGTAAGAGCCTGTCATATTTAACAGAAAAAAATATAATTCATTGATTAACATACCATCCAAACATCTGTGTCTATACCAAAGTAACTTACCTTAACAATTAGTACTGTTTAAATACCTATATATCTAATTGCTTGTGCTTCATTAGTAGGATCGAAAGGTTATTCCTGGACAAACTGTCAGCCCATGAAAGGAAACAGCCAGAATTGATCAGAGACCAAGACAACAGCTCCAGAGAAAGTAGACTGTTTTGCTTCTCATCCACCTGTGCCCCTTTTCTAAGCCTAGGGAACAATCTGCGGAAGAGGGGGTGTAGTAGAATGTAAGGGCTGCGATTGGGGTGAATGGTGAAACTACAACAATATAGACTGGACACTCATTTGATCAACTTGATTGAACATACAAGCCCCCCAGCTGGATGGTGGGATCCATGAGCTGTGTGGGTTTGGGCACAACTGCTTGCAAATTGGTTTTACATGAAGGATGCTTGTACTCATAAATTATCACTTATTGTTAAAAAAATGGAAAAAAAAGCAGAGAAAGATGCAGGAAAGTTACAGCAGAATGCATGATCTGGGATGGGGTGGGGTGGGGTGGGGGGAAGGGAAAGGGATATATGCCTGAACTGAATTGGAAAATGATGTATGAAATACACAAAGCATCAATAAAAAATGAAAATTAAAAAAACAAAAAATAATAAAAAAGAAAATAAAAACATTTTTAAAAGAAAAAAAAAAGAATCTTCATGTTCCAAACACATCTTAATACTGCCATGTTCTGGGGCGCAAGTCTCTGGGTACAGAGGGCCATTGTGGAGGGCTTCTGCTCTTGGTAGATATGCCCCTCACCCCCTAGGAGCCAATGTCAGAGCAGCACAGGACGACTGTGAAGACCGTCTTGTCCCAAGGATAGAGATTTATATAGAGAAAAAGTTGGCAGCCATTTGCAGGCCCACAAAAAGGCAAAGTTCCAGGAAAAATTTGAATAAAGGAGACATGTGACCTTTTTATGTAGACATTGGGAGAGGCTTTATGCAAAGGATCTCTGTGAGGGAGATAACAATTGAAGGTGACTCACTAAGATGCCTTTCCTGGACCAAGGAGCTCTGGGACTGTGGGACAGCAGTCCTGGACTCAGATGTATCTAGAGCGTATATGGCTACCAATCAGCTTAGCACACTAGGCAGAGTAAAAGCACAAGGCTTGCCCTGTTTTCGGCTAGCACACACTCAGAAGTTATGAGTTGGCTTGCTTGTCAGCATGCCCCGTTTCTGAATGTGCCCCACGAATTTGGATGACATGGATGGCATAGTGACCTAGGACTGGCCACTAGGGGGTGATGTCATGCAATGTAGAGGCTGCCTATCCCAAATCTGTGTAAGCTATCTGTTGCATACAATAAACAAATTTGCACCCTCTGATGTGGTCCCCGGGATGTTACTGCAGTAACCTTTTTTTTTTTTTTTTTGGCCTAGCAGGGTTTTGTGAGATACTGTTTTTAGTCTATCTACCCTTATTTGAGACACTCCTGTCCTTCAAAGTTCCCGGGCTCAACTCATTCCAAGATAAATAATCTTAGTCACCAATATCTGGGGTTATTTTATTCTTCATCTTTTTTTCTTTTTGAGACAGGGTCTCTATGTAGCCCCAGCTGGCTGGGAACTCGCTATACAGACCAGGCTGGCCTTGAACTCCCAGAGATCCACCTGTGTCTGCCTCCCGACTGCTGTGATTAAAGGCATGTGCCACCACACCTGGGCTCTTTGGGGTTATTTTATAACAAAGTCATAAGAGACCGTTAAGTATTCTCAAGAAAGGAAGCGACATATTTTTATATGTTCCTTAGAAAGATAATTCTAGGAACAGGGAAGACAGCACAGTGGGTAAAGTATTTGCTGTGCAAGTACTTTACCTGATGATCTGAATTTGATCCCCAGAACCCATGTAAAGGTGGAAGGAGAGGACCAACTCCAAGAAGTTGTACTATGACCTCCACATAGATGTTGTGGCATGCCCCCTCCTTCACACACACACACACACACACACACACACTATAATGATAAAAACTAAAACATATAAAGGGAGTTCTAGCAGTAGTGACTACAACAGACTTACATGTCAAGGTTGAAAGATTACAGGCATGAACAACCATGCCTAGCCAAAGCATTTATTAAAAGGTGGGGGTTGAAACCTATCTGGGAAAGAGCTATAGTTGATCTGATGTGTTCTCACGACCCCACTCAGTGATGATGGTTGTCATGGTTCTTTCCAAACATGAACCACATGGTCAGAAGACTGTGCCTTAGTTCCTGAAAAACCAGACAAAAGATCCAGTGCTTTGTCTCTGGTGGGTAGTGTTCTCACACCAGACCAGCTTCAAACCCACTTCTTGCTGCTGGAGGGAATCCCAACCATATCACAGTCACAATGTGCTTTGCGTTGTCTGGTACCAAGCATGACATTCTGTGTATGAAGAACTCGATTAGGGAATTATGTAGAAGGCGGCCTAAAATTTCTTAAAATTTGCAGTGTAGTTACAAGGCCTACCATATAGATGGGTCACAAATACAGACACAATTGCAAGTACAAACTGAAGAGATCTCCAGGACTCAACAAATATATAAAGAGACAAGGTAGTACAAACTCGATTAGGGAATTATGTAGAAGGCGGCCTAAAATTTCTTAAAATTTGCAGTGTAGTTACAAGGCCTACCATATAGATGGGTCACAAATACAGACACAATTGCAAGTACAAACTGAAGAGATCTCCAGGACTCAACAAATATATAAAGAGACAAGGTAGTACAAACTCATTTTATAAAACCCCAGAAATGGCTAAGAGCACTAGCTGCACTTGCAGAGGGCCCTGTTTAGGTTCTCAGTACCCGCATGGAGGCTAACAAGCATCTCTAACTCTAGTTCCAGAGGATCTGATTTCTTCTAGCCTCCAAGGGCACTGCATGACATGGGTGCACTTATATATATGCAGTTAAAACACTCATATACATGAGATAAAAATAATAAATAAAATATTTTTAAAATTATAGAAGCTTAATTAATCATTGCACAAACTTGGAAGCAGCCAAAATGTCCTCTAATAGGTGAATGGATGTGATCTGGGCGTGGTGGTGCACGCCTTTAATCCTAGTACTTGGGAGGCAGAGGCAGGTGGATCTTTGTGAGTTCAAGGCCAGCCTGGTCTACAGAGTGAGTTCCAGGACAGCTGGGGCTACAGGGAGACCCTGTCTCAAAAAGACCAAAAAAAATAGGTGAATGGATGAGCAAAATGTAGCCATCTGTAGAAAGGAATTTTATTTATTTATTTATTTATTTATTTATTTATTTATTTATTTATTTATTTATCTTATTTATTTAATCTTAAATTGTCTCCCTGTAGCCTCAGACAGCTGGAACTCATTATTCAGACCAGGTTGGCCTTGAACTCACAGAGATCTGCTTGCCTCTGCTTCCCAAGTGCTGGGATTAGAGGTGTGCATGACCATGCTCAGTCAGAAAGGAATATTATTTAAAATAAAGAGAAATGATCTACCAAGTCATGAAAAGACACAGAGGGAACCTAAATGCAAGTGAAAAGAAGCTAAGTGAAAGAAGTTATGGTGGTTTGAATGAGGAATGTCCCCAATCGGCTCCCCACTATCCAAAGACTTTGTGCCGTTTTTGGTGTCGTTTTGGGAGATTAAGAGGCATGGTCTTGCTGGAGGAAGCCTACCAATGGGGCTGGGGTCTGAGAGTTCTTAGCCTTATCCCACTTCCGATTTGTCTCTCTCTGCTTCCCACACATTTTTAAAGATATGAGCTCTTCAGCTTTCTGCCCTGGCTACCTCCTGACAAGTCCCCCTGCCACACTGGGCTCTTACCTCTCTGGAACTGTAAGCCCAATAAACTCTTCCTTCCATAAGTTGCCTTGGTCATGGTGTTTTATCACAGCAACAGAAAAGTAACTTACACAGAGGCCAATATGAGAAGTCTACACCTTGAATGATTTCAACTGTAATGGCATTAGGGAAAGGCAAAATTATGGTGAGGGTAACATGACCAGCAGTTGCCAGGAGTTCATGCAATAGAAGGATGAATAGGTGGAACACAGAGGAAGCATTGTGTCTGATGCTATCTATATTGACGGTCTTTCCTTATCCTTCTGCCAAAACACAGAGAGAGCACAATGCAAAATGAGCCCTGATGTAAATGATGACTTTGGTAAGAATGTGTAAACACTAGTTCATCCACTATAACAGATGTGGGATACTAGAGCAAATGTTAATAAGAGGAACTGTAATATGGAGCTAGAGACAGCTCAGGGGTTAAGAGCATCAGTTGCTCTTGCAGAGGACCTGAGTTTGGTTTCTAGCATCCACATGGCTGCTAACAACCATTCATATAACTCCAGTCCCAGGGGATCCAACACCCTCTTCTAGCCTCTGCAGGCATTGCATGACAGAGGACCATTTATATATACCTAGACAAACATTCATACACATAAAATAAAAATAAACAAATCAAACTTTTTTAAAAGAGAGAGGGGGTTGCTGGGAACACTTATTTTTTTCTGTAAACCCAAAACTATCCTTAAAAAATAGTTTCAAGGGGCTGAAAAGATGGCTCAGTGGTTAACAGCATGACTGTTCTTGTGGAGAACCTAGGTTTGGTTCCCAGCATCTATATGGCAGCTAACAACAGTCTATAACTCCAGTTCCAGGGGTCCGACACCTTCTGATCTCCTTGGGCATTAAACTACATGGGAGCACTTATATACATGAAGGGAATATACTCATACACATAAAATACTTAGCAGAGGACCCGGGTTCGATCCCCAGCATCTACATGGCGGCCGAGAACCGTCTGAAACTCCAATTCCAGGAGAACTCCAGTTCCAGGGGAATCCGACGCCCTCTTCTGACCTCCGCGGCATTGCACAACCCGGGTGCACAAACTTGCATGCAGACAGTACATTCATACACATACAGAAATAAATAAAATTAATAAAAAAGTTTAAAAAAAATACTTAAAATAAAATAAAGTTTCCGGCTGGTCACCCGACTCTGAGGGTAAAAGCACTTGCCCTCAAGGCTGATGACCTGAGTTCTATCCTCAGAACTCACAGTGGAAGGAGAGAATCAACTGACAAGTTGTCTTCCAACCTCCACACTCATGGTATGACACACAGCCTCCCACAAACACGCAGCTATACATATATGTAAATAAATGAGACAAATATAATCTAAAAAAGGAATTTTACCAATAATTTCAGAACGAGCAGTCCTATGCCACTTCCCAAGAGGGGGACCAGCTTTTCTGTTGGTGTGATAAAATCACATGACCAAGGGAACTTATAAAAAGAAGAGTTTATTTGAGCTCACGATGGACAGTTCCAGGAAATTAGAGTCCATTGTAGTGGGAGACATGGTGGCAGGAGCTGGAGCAGAAAGCCGAGGTTCACATCTTCCAGTGAGCACAGGAAGTCAAGAGACCCTCTAGAGACAAGCAAGGCTTGTTGAACTCTAAGCCCCCCCCCCCACCCAGTGATGCACTTCCTCCAGCATGGCCGCACCGTGTAAGACCTCCAAAAACAGTGTCACCAACTGGGGACAAAATGTCTGAATACTTGAAGCCTATGGGAGACACTCTTACTCAAACCACCACAGGTACCCAGAGGAATAACCAGGCCAGGGCTCACATGCTTGAGAGGGGCACATGAGGACAAGTGTGGACACAGAAGGAGCCTGCACGTGCCTCACGCCACTCCTGAGCACGCTCCACTGACTGGTGGCAGGGCTGAGCTCGCAGGGCACACCTCAGTCCCAAGGCTGCCAGTACTATACAGCCTGGACTTCCATGAGCTCCAGCATAATAAGGGAGAGTGAGGAGGAGAAGAGGAAGAGAAAGTGAGAAGGCGGTGCACATGAAAGAGCTGGGGTCACAACAAAGATGGAGGAACAGAATCGGAAGATGGGGATGGAACAAACAATTGAGTCAGAATCTGTCAGGTCCCTTTTCATTACCCATGTTTGCAGGGAGGTGAGAATTGATCAGCTCCAAATCAAGCTCACATGTAGACTGTGGCTTGTTCAACACCAAATTCCTGTCTGGTCCAGCTCTGATTACACCTACTTGACAGAGGGGATAAACAGTTATTACCATCTGGGTTGACTTATTCTCTTTTTGTCACATGAAAAATGATCCTGGACCAGCATTGTAGCACACACCTTTAAATTTTTTTTTAATTTTATTTATTCTTTATGTGTATGAATGTAATGTCTTGCATGCAGGTCTGTGCACCCGTGTCGTGCAATGCCGCGGAGGTCAGAAGAGGGCATCGGATTCCCCTGGAACTGGACTTAACGACGGCTCTCAGCCACCATGTGGGTGCTGGGGATCGAACCGGGGTCCTTTGCAAGAGCAGTTGGCGCTTAACCGCTAGGCCATCTCTCCAGTCCCTGTAGCACACACCTTTAATACCAACACTTGGGAGGCAGAGGCAGGTGGATCTCTGGGAGGTTGAGGCCAGCCTGATCTACACAGCAAATTCCAGTCTAGCTGGTGCTATAGGGAGACACTGTCTCAAAAATTAAAAACAAAAACAAAAAACTGATATTTACCTACATGATGAAAGTGAATCCTAATGTTGATATGTAGATGGTACTATGATAAACAAAAATAACCAATGCCATCAATTAATAAAGGAATTTTCAGAAAGCACTTCAATTTTCATCAGTCTTGAGTGGAATCATTCAATGTCAAGAGAATAGCAAACAACAGCTATGGTATTTAACAGTATATTAGACTGTAAGTCACCTTCAACATACTGTTTAAAGGACACTTTTTCAGGAAAGTCCATTTCTTCAAACACAAGTGCCTACAGGACAGAATAGCCAGGCCACACACAGGAAACCACTCTCAGAAGTTTCAAGTCTCTCCACTGTCTACAGGTTACTGTTCTCACGAAACTGTGCAGAACCAAGGAAATAATTGTGGTGCCTGTTAAGAAAGCCAGCTGTTGTGAGCCTGGGGACACAGTTGACAGGTGCACTTCAGTCAGTTTTCATGACCACCCAAAAGTTCTCTCTATTTGGCACATAACACCTATTTTGAGAAAAAATGACATTTTCTCTCTTTCTCTACAACAAATATATTTCAGAATAAATTTCTTTATTTGAAGCAAACCATTTTTAGTTATCTAAAATATGTTGTTGTGAAGATGGCCAACTCCTCTTTTTTGGGGGGAGGGGTCTTAGCTCCAGGTATCCTGGAACTTGCTTTGTAGACCAGGCTGCCAACAATTTCAGAGAACTGCCCTGCCTGCCTCTGTCTCCAGAGTTCTGGGATTAAAGGCCTGCACCACCAATGCAGGCCTTGTTTTTGTTTTATTTTTTTAGTTTTTGGGACATTGTCTCATGTAGTCCAGCTTGGCCTTAAGCTCATTGTATAGCTGAGGAAAACCTTGAACTCCTAATCCACCTGCCTCAGCTTCCCGAGTTCTGGGATTACAGGCATGTACCACCCTTCCTGACCTGATTTCCCTTCTTTATTTCCAGGGACTAACTTTACTAAGTATGTTGTGAGGAGACCCAGTTCCCAAGAAGCAGAGCCTTTTGCATGATATGCCACACAGGACTGGTCAGCCTAGGTCACCTTATTTAGGTAATGACTCCCATTACACACCAGCTGTCAGCAAATCAGTGTTTGCTTGCTTTTATGAAATCTTTTATTGACAGGCATTCTGGTTCTCTGCCTCCTATTCTCCACCTGTTTATAGGTAGGCTTTTATGACTGATGTCAAATTCCCTATTTTATATGTTGACTTGTATTGTGTACTTGATATGAGATAAAGGAAATCGAGCTGTTCTTTCTCAACCTTAAGAGCAGTGGATCCCGGGGTTAAATGGTGCTGCAAGACCAGCCGGTGCCAGCACAGGCACTGCAGAAAGAAGCGAGCTCTGAAAAGGGAGGTAATTACCTAAAAGTAGATCAAGGCAAAAGTGCTCAGTTAGGTAGATCCTGTTGCTAAATTGCCTCCAGCAAGCCAAGCATGGGATAATACTGCATTCTAGAGAATTAAAGAGAAAAAAAAAAAACCTTAGCAACAGGCATGTGAAGTGAATGTAATATTTCCAAATGCCTTACATTTCTTGATTATTTTTCCAACTTGGAAGAGGACATGTTGAAGTGTGAGGACCACTAATTCAGGGCATGGCAAAACTGTCCTCATAAATAAACAAATGTCACTTTAAGATCAGGGAGTGATGTTTCTGGGAAATGAGTGGTCTTATTCCGGGACACAATGGCCAGGGGATGTTCTCAAAACCAACAATTGTACTCGCTGCCCTGCTTCTGTATTTGCAGCCTCAGAACCTTGATGAGAGAGCTCTGAGTGTCCTGGGGATTGAGAGAGCAGTAAAGCGAGCAATGCAGAATCAGAGTGACTCGGTGAAGATGTGACTGCAGCTGGGGAGACTCCATGGGCTGTGGGAATTCCCTCTCCAGGATTATGAACTTGGCCATTAGAGCTCTGTCTATTTATTGACACCTTTTGGGGAAATCTATGGAATTGGATCCCATGTTTATCAAAGTTCATCAAAGTGGGCCCACTATATATATATATATATA
>VZQC01006693.1:2613126-2710791 GCA_009823505.1 Rhizomys pruinosus | reverse complement strand
ATGTGTATGAATGTATTGTCTGCATGCAGGTCTGTGCACCCGTGTCGTGCAATGCCGCGGAGGTCAGAAGAGGGTCTCGGATTCCCCTGGAACTGGAGTTCTCCTGGAATTGGAGTTACAGACGGTTCTTAGCCGCCATGTGGGTGCTGGGGATCGAACCCGGGTCCTCTGCAAGAGCGTCGGTGCTCTTAACCGCTAGGCTATCTCTCCAGCCCCCTTACCCATCTTTAATATAATATTTTTGACAATTACATTGTAATTTGAGAAGATATTTGTGATGTTACATGGAAAAATACCTTAAGGAGCTGGAGAGATGGCTCAGCAGTTAAGAGCATTCTTGCAGAAGACCCAGGTTCACTTCCCAGCACCCACATGGTAGCTAACAATTGTCTGTAACTCCAGTTCTAGGAGATACAATGGGGCACTGCAAGTCATGGGTACACGCACACACACACACACACACACACACACACACGTACACACACAAACACAGAGGTGTAACACTTATACACATAAAATATAAAATAAATTAAAAAATTTAAATACCTTAAAAAGGAACTTGAGACTAGGGAAATGGCTTGGTGGTTAAGAGCACTTGTGTGCTCAGCATCCACGTAACAGCCAGGCATGGTCCCATACACATTCGTACCCAGCACTGAGGATGGCAGAGACAGGAGGATGGCTGAGGCTTATTGGCTGTCAGCCTAGATAAAAACAAACAAACAAACAAACAAACAAACAAGCGAAATCCTGTGATCTCCAGGTCCAGTGAGAAACCCTGCCTCAAAAGGACTGGCAGAGACACTCAGAGGACACCTGCTGCCCTCTCTGGCCTCCTTGTGCTACACAGCCGGCACTCCTGCATATTACAGGTTTGAGTTTTAGGGTGGGGATGTGACTCAGTGGCAGAGCACTTGCCCAGCGCTTGAGAGGTTCTGGGATGGGATGAATCCTCAGCTCAGTCAAAGATTTGAGTTTTGTTGTGATTACACCTGTATAATATTATCTGAAGGAATGACTTTAATGGTACTCTTTGTAACAAGTCTTCATAAACTGAAATTTTATACCATGTTGTAAACCAAGTTAATTAATTTTTTTGCATTTTTTTAATTTTTTGTGATTTTTGCACAATATTGTTTGATAGCATTTAAGTCCAATGCCCTCTCTGCATGTCTCCCCAACTGCTACCTGCCCAATTTAATGAATTCAAATGTGTGTGTGTGTGTGTGTGTGTGTGTGTGTTTGTGGCCTTTAGAGTATGATTTGTGTCCTGATGTCCTTCAGAGTGGATCCATCCACTGGGCCCACCAAGAGTCGCATTCCTGTAAGATCTCCCAGCAGCCATCAATCACCAAAAGTTCCTTATCTGAGGCTGGGATTGCTCACCCACTTCCGAATGTTCATGCTGAGATTTTGTCTTATCTGAGCCTACATAGGACTTGCACATGCTGTCACATGGCTGTGAGTTCATGGGAATAAATGACCAGCTGTCTGGAAGATTCTGTTTCCTTGTGGTCGCCTCTCCCTTCTGGCTTTTACAATCTTTCTGCAGTAATCATCCTTTGAGAACATTTAGAATTAGGTACTCCTTCTAAGAAAAACAATACAATCAGTTCTACAATAGTTTCGAATCCCAATGTCACTCTTCTGAGTTAAGCTGAATACATAGCTTTAATCTTACCCTATGTTCCCTATTTGTGACTCAGAACAATGTATGTGTGCAAGAAACGTGACAGTGAGGATGTCGAAAACAACAATAACATTACAGCAATTTCACCACAAAATGCTGCTAGCAACATGGGGCATAAGTTGATGACATCTTCCTTTCTGACACTGTTAGCAAAGACGGCCAATGCTTTGTCATACCATGTTTGAGATGCTTTTCTTTTTTTATTTTTTATTTTTGTATGTGTATGAATGTACTGTCTGCATGCAGGTTTGTGCACCTGTGTCGTGCAATGCTGCAGAGGTCAGAAGAGGGTGTCGGACTCCCCTGGAATTGGAGTTAATGACGGTTCTCAGCCGCCATGTGGGTGCTGGAGTTCAAACCCGGGTCAGTCAGTGCTCTGAACTGCTAGGCCATCTCTCCAGCCCCATTTTTTCTTTTTTTTTTTTTTTGGTCTTTTCGAGACAGGGTCTCCCTGTAGCTCCAGCTGTCCTGGAACTCACTCTGTAGACCAAGCTGCCCTTGAATTTACAAAGATCCACCTGCCTCTACCTCCCAAGTGCTAAGTAGGATTAAAGGCATGTGCCACCACACCCGGGTTGAGATGCTTTTCAATAAATAAGAGGAGCTCTTTGTTACAGAGTATGAGAGTACAGCGGAAGAGCAGGATAGAATAGAGTGCAGCGGATGAAGAACAGCATAGGGATCAGTTCTGAGATAACAGCTCTTCGAGGAATCAGAACAAATGGGGCCCACTCTTGGTCAAACTCCTTCAAGAGTGAATTTCCTCACTAATGGGGACCTATCACATTTTTGTGCCCCATATGAGGAACCAGGTACCATCACAATAATCACAGGCACAGATGGAGAAGCACACCAAGACAATAGCTAAAGATGGAGGTGTCTGACTGCTGGTGACCATGTTTAAAGCATCTTAAACAGGCTTGCTTTAATCTTCTTGTAGTTGGAAAGAGAGAGAAAGAACTGATTTAAAATACTTAATAATCTGTATTTTATGTTGTGACTGCTCCGAGACACAGCTGCAGTTATCACAGAAGGCATTTCATGGAAGTGGAGGCTGCCACTGGGCATTTTCCCATGGAGAATCCAAAACAACGTCTCTCTTTGCAAGGTTTGTCTCCAGCCTATTTGGGGAGGTTATGAATGGAACTGACAGCTTTTGGAACTCAAGTGGGTTGTTGAGGGGCAGGGTAACCCCTCAGGATGTTTTTCCTGGGGTCAGAGCAATATGTGGGTGGGAACACTAGGTGGGCTCCAATATCCCTTAGTGACCAGCTAGGACTATAGCATTTCTGCTAACACCTGGTCCAGGTGTAACGGTGCCAATAAGTGACTAGAAGCCCAGGTTAAGTAGTGCCCTGATTGGCTTTAGTTGTCAACCTGATACATCTCACAAGAGAGACCCTCAAGTGGAGACTTTCCTCTAGTGGACTGGCCTATGGCATGTCCGTGGGGCAGTTTCTTGACTGTTAAGTTATGAGGGAGATGCACGCCCACTGTGGGGCGGTGCCATCCCTGGACATGTGGTCCTGAGTTGTGTAAGGAAACAGCCTGAAAACAGGGCAGAGGAGCAAGCTAGGAAGCAGTGTTCCTCTGTTCAGCCTCCAGGTTCCTGCCCTGAGTTCCTGTCCTGGCTTCTCTCAAAGATGAACTGTGATTGGGACACATAAGCCAAATGACCTCTTTCCTCCCCAAGTTGGTTTTGGTCAGTTTTATCACAGCAACAGGAAGCTAAGTAGGATGAAGAGAACCCTGAAAGGAATAAGAGAATGCTCACAGAGGTCCTGATCAGTGCAACGCATCCCATGTGGGATGCACCCCATAAAGGCAGGCATGGCAAGAGCTTTGCATATCCGCACGCATCTTCATTCTTATGACTCAGCAGAGTACACAGCCTGGATGCTCCCCAGGAGAGGGCAAAACCAGGGCATTGCCATGGGCCGGGCCAGGACAAGTTAGCGTGGACCACAGCTTCAACCTTTCATTCCTGACCCTCCTCCCCACCTGCTCACCGGTGCTGGCCTAGTTCAGGTGCCCTCTGGCCTTTGGTAGGTAATGGCAACAGAGAAGGAATTTGGATACTTGGACTTGAGAGATAGTCCCTAAGGATGTTGTGATATCAGTATTTTCCTTCTAATAACACTACTGAAAATAAATGTTTATCCAAAGGCAGATCCAAGACTTCAGAACTCCAAAGTGAGAGTGCCAGGCTCACATCAGGAGACCGAGCATAATGCTGGCCTCATTTCATAAGTAAGAAGGCTTAGAACTTCAAGAGAACAAGTGCCCTCCTTAGCTTGCAAATCATTGCATTAAAAATGTATTATTTTATTTATTTTTTATGTGTATGAGTATACTGCCTGCATGCGTGTAAGTGCACCGTGAACTGCAATGTCCGTGGGAGTTATGGACATTTTTTTTTTAGTTATGGACATTTGTTAGCCACCATGGGTGCTGGGAATTGAACTCAGGTTCTCTGCAAGAGTGGCAGGTGCTCTTAACTGCTGAGCCATCTCCCCAGCCCAAAGTCATTGCATTTTTTTGGGGGGGGGAGTCTTTTTGAGGCAGGGTCTCTCTTTAGTCCCAGCTGGCCTGGAGCTCACTATGTAGACCAGGCTGACCTAGAACTCACAGAGATCTGCCTGCCTCTGCCTCCCGAGTGCTGGGATTAAAGTGTGCTACCACACCCAGCATGTCATTGCATTTTTTTTAATTTTTATTTTATTTATTTATTTATGTGTGTGAATGTATTGTCTGCAGGGAGGTTTGTGCACCCGTGTCGTGCAATGCTGCGGAGGTCAGAAGAGGGTCTCGGATTCCCCTGGAACTGGAGTTCTCCTTGAATTGGAGTTACAGACGGTTCTTGGCCGCCATGTGGGTGCTGGGGATCGAACCTGGGTCTTCTACAAGAGTGGTCAGTGCTCTTAACCACTAGGCTATATAAATACATTTTTGGGTTTAGTTTGTCTTACTATGTAAACTAGTGTACTGGCCAATCTTGACTGTCAACTTGACACACCTTGGGAGAGGCAGCCTCAACTGAAGACTTTCCCATATCAGACTGGCCTGAAAGCATGTCTATGAGGCATTTTCTTAATTGCTAATTGATGTAGGCGGGCCCAGACTGTGGGCGGTGCCATTCCTAGGTAGGTGACCCTGGGCCTTGTAAGAAAGCTAGCTGAATAAGCAGGAGAACAAGTCAGAAAGCAAGCAGCTTTACTCCGTGGTGTCTGCCTTAGTTCCTGTCCTCGATGATGTGATGCTGCACTGTAATCTGTAAAATGATACACCCTTTCCTCTCCAAGTTGTTTTTGGTCATGGGGTTTATTACTGCATCAAAAAGCAAACTAGAGTAACCAGGTCCTGTCTCCAATTTGGCTAACATGTTAGGCATGTGATATGAAAGTTGAGGTAGAGGATATTAAGGACAGGAAGGGTGGGATGGAGGCACTGAGGAAAATGTGGTGGGATGGAGAGAACCCAAACTAACGATGTATGAAAGTCATATAGAACCCTACTATTTGGCTGGATGTTGTGGTGCATGCCTTTAATACCAGCATTTAGGAGGCAGATGCAGGCAGATCTCTATGAGTTTGACGACCACCTGGTCTACACAGTGAGTTTCAGTCCAGCAAAAGCTACACAGTAAGGCCCTATCTAAATTTTATTTATAATAATAGTTATTATTATTTGGTCTTTTTGAGACAGTCTCCGTGTGGCCCCAGCCAGCTTGGAACTCACTGTGTAGACCAGGTTGGCCTTGAACTCACAGAAATCTATATGCCTCTGCCTCTCAAGTACTGGGATTAAAGGTATGCACCACCACACCTGGCAATTTTATTATTTTTATTTTATATGTATGAGTGTATTGCCTGCATGTATGTAAGTGCACCCATGCCATGCAATGCCCATGGAGGTGAGAAGAGGGTGTCAGATCCCCTGGCACTACAGATGGTTGTTAGCTGCCATGTGAGTGCTGAGAATTGAACCCAGTTCCTCTGCAAGAGCAGCCAGTGTTCTTAACTGCTAAACCAATTCTTAAGTACCAAGGCCCTGGCTAAAAATGAAGAAACCTACTACTTTATAAGCTAACTAAAATATGTAAATTTATTTATTTATTTATTTATTTATTTATTTATCTATTTATCTTTCTGAGACAGGGTCTCCCTGTAGCCCCAGCTGACCTGGAACTTGCTATGTAGACCAGGCTGACTTTGAACTCAGAGAGATCCACCTACCACTGCCTCCCGAGTTCTGGGATTAAAGGCATGCACCACCACACCTGGCTTAAAATGTAATTTTAATGAAAGTTTGAATGAAGATAGCTTGAATGGGTGTGTAATGTGTAATGTTCCTCCCAGAAGCCCTAAGTTTTTAGAGGAAAATCCCAGTTCCAGGTGTGGGCTGTTGGCCAGGGAGCCCCCAGAGGCTCACAAAATAACACAGGGTGCTGACATTGCTCCTGGTTTTGTACCAGAATGAGATGTTACGACCTTATTGTCAAAGACATCACACAATTTGGTTACAAGGCACAGAGAAATCAAGCTGGAACTGAGCTGGAAGCTTCCTCCCTGTTAGAGTTCATAATACTGCAAGATGCTAGGCTGGGATAAAGCCATCAATGGTTTCATCCAGCTGTGGACCCTGTGTGACACAATACTAACATGCCAGGCAAGATATGCTCCTTTGTGCAATACTGACATAACTGTAGGGGATTAACTGCCGACTACTTTCTGATTGGCTCTGAGGCTCCCTACACAGGGGAGAATATATCCCTGGTGCTATAAACCCAGTCAAAAGCCTATGGCTAGGGGCTGGAGAGATGGCTCAGCGGTTAAGAGCACCAACTGCTCTTGCAGAGGACCCAGATTCAATTCCCAGCACCCCCATGGCAGCTAAGAATCGTCTTTAGATCCAGTTCCAAGGGAATCCGATGTCCTCTTCTGATCTCTGCAACATTGCTTGACACGGGTGCACCAATCTGCATGCAGACAGTACATTCATACACATTAAAAATATTAAAATAAGCTGGGTGTGGTGGCACACGCCTTTACAGTACATTCATACACATTAAAAATATTAAAATAAGCTGGGCGTGGTGGCGCACGCCTTTAATCCTAGCACTTGGGAGGCAGAGGCAGGCGGATCTTTGTGGGTTCAAGGCCAGCCTGGTCTACAGAGTGAGTTCCAGGACAGCTGGGGCTACAGGGAGACCCCGTCTCGAAAAGACCAAAAAAAAAAAAAAAAAAAAAAAAAGATAAAAAATATTAAAAAATAAAAAAATTTTTTAAAAAGCCTATGGCTGAGTGATTTGGAACTACCTGTGATGTTTTCCTGTAAATATTGACTTATCAACTGGTCTTGGACTTTACCATGTCCTATTTGAGCTGCATCCAACCTTAGTGATATAGGCAGGGCATGTAACAGTAGAAAGGGCATGTAGAAAAGGGGTTGATGAAGCCAAGACTGGGGGAGTCAGACCACCTGGGTTCAAATGGCAGCTAGCCTTTCCTCTCAGAAACACCACAGACAAATTCTCTATTCTGTGCCTTTGTTTTTGTATCTGTAAGAGATTTTAATTCAAAAAAAAAAAAAAAAAAAAAAAAGACGTGTTAAGAAATTCCGTTGAAAAGCAGGAGAGAGGGGGGAGGAGGCCTAGCGGTTAAGAGCGTCCGAATCGCTTCTTGCAGAGGACCCGGGTTCGATCCCCAGCACCCACATGGCGGCTGAGAACCGTCTGTGACTCCAGTTCCAGGAGAACTCCAGTTCCAGGGGAATCTGAGACCCTCTTCTGACCTCCGCGGCATCGCACGACACGGGTGCGCAGACCTGCATGCAGACAATACATTCATACACATAAAAATAAAAATAAATAAATAAATAAATAAAAAAAAAGAAAAGCAGGAGAGAATGAACCAGGATCTGTCCCTATATATGCAGAATGTCAGAATGAGCCTGGGCTCTTCCATGGAGGCACAGCGAGAGGCATGCGGAGGCAGGAGCACAGGCCTACACACAAGTGGATGGGGACTCAGGCTGCCAGAACAAAATACCATGGGGGAAACTGGACATGGTGGTGATGCCTTTAATCCCAGTACTCAGGAGGCAGAGGCAGGCAGATCTCTGTGAGCTCAAGGACAGCCTGATGAGTCAACATAGTGAGTTCCAGGCCAGCTGTGGCTAGAGGAAGACCCCGTTTCAAAAAGACAAAAAAAAAAAAATACCATAAGGGGCTTCACAGTTCTGAAAGTTTTGAAGTCCAAGGCTGAGGTGCTGGAACATTCTTTTCTGACTTATAGACAGCAGCTCTTCTTCTGTGGCTGTTCTGACCCTTCCTTGGTACACACGGGTGTGTGTGTGTGTGTGTGTGTGTGTGTGTGTGTGTGTGTGTGTGATGACTCCTCCTCTGAAAGGTGCAAGCTGTATCCCACGGTTTTCATCCTCACACCCTCACTGAACCAATCACCTCCCAAAGGCCCCATCTCTGATACACAGCTTGGAAGTTATTTCAGCTTGGGAGTTTTGAGGTGACACAAGCATCCAGTTCATAACACGCATCTCACGAGAAACCACAGAGGAGTAGCTAAAGAAGGAAGTTAGAGAGGATGACTTAGAAGCAAAAGCAACGTCTGTTCTCTTCTGGTCCCTGCAGGAACACTGCATGGGATGGGAAACTTCAACTATTTCCTTGTAGACCACAGGGTGCCTGGGACTTCAGCTTCCTAAAGAGTGGCCCAGCCTGGCGTGGTGGCGCACGTCTTTAATCTTAGCACTCCGGAGGCAGAGGAAGGAGGATCTTTGTGAGTTCAAGGCCAGCCTGGTCTACAGAGTTCCAGGACAGCTGGGGCTATGAGGAGACCCTGTCTCAAAACAACCAAAAAAAGAGAAACAATAAAACAGTGAGGAAGAATGATTTCATTTGCATTTTGGTTTTGGTTATTTGAGACAGAGTATCTACCCTGGTCTATCTTGCAATGTACTATGTAGCACAGGCTAGCCTTGAATTTATGACAATCCTTCTGCCTCAGTCTCCAAAGTGCTTGGATTAAAGGCCTAGACTATCATGCCTGGCTCAGGAAGAACGATTTTAAGCAAAGTTGCTCCCAGGAATAATTTTAACAAATATTAGATCTTTTTTTTTAATTTTTTAAAATTTTATTTATTTTTGTATGTGTATGAATGTACTGTCTGCATGTAGGTCTGTGCACCTGTGTCGTGCAATGCCGCGGAGGTCAGAAAAGGGTCTCAGATTCCCCTGGAACTGGAGTTCTCCTGGAACTGGAGTTACAGATGGTTCTCCGCCACCATGTGGGTGCTGGGGATTGAACCTGGGTCCTCTGTAAGAGCAGTCGGTGCTCTTAACCTCTAGGTTATCTCTCCAGCCCTAGATCTCTTTTTTCATTGCAATATGTGTCATTATTTTTCAAACTATTTTATTTTTGTTTTATGTGTATATTACCTGCACTGATGTTATTCAATACCCACCCAGAGAGGGGAGAAGAGATCATTAGATCATCTGGAACTGGAGCTATAGACAGTAGTTAGCCATCAGGTGGGTGCTGAGAATTGAACCTGGGTCATCTACAAGAGCAGCCAGTGCTCTTAACCACTGAGCCATTTCTCCAGCCCCAATATGTATAATTTATCTTCTGAAAAAGATATATTGATATGAGTTAATAGCGATAGACAACAGTGAATTTGCTCATCTTGTTTGTGCTTCACAAGAACTCATTATCATATTTAATTCATAAGCCTTTAAAGGAGCGTTAGATCGAGGGTTCTCTAGCACATAAGCTCTCATCAGCGAACAAATGGCATAGATGTGAAGAGAAATTCAGAGGGACGGGTAGACAGCGTAGCGGCTATTTTCTTGCAATAAGGACCTGAATTCAGGTCCCTAGAAACCAGGTAAAGCTGGATGTGGTAGCCCATTTCTGCAACCCAGTGCTCCTGCGCCGAGATGGGAGGTAGAGACAGGAGGAGCCCTGAAGCTCACAGGCCAGCTAGCCTAGCACATGTAGGCGGTGACTGTCCCATCCAAGACAGAAGGCAAGACCAACACCCGAGGTTTCTTCTGACCTCTGTACGTGCAGAGTGACAAGTATTGTAGGAAAGGCTTTTAAGAAATGGAAAGACTTGGGACTGATGACTTTTACTTAACCTTGCAACCCAAAAGCTTCTGTTAGCAATGCAAGCACGCTCACTGAGCCATGTGATCCTGTGATCTGTGCACCTGACTTTGATCCCTCAGAATCCGACTTTGTCCTTCAGTTAAGATAGTTAGCCAGGCATGGTGGCGCACACCTTTAATCCCAGCACTCAGGAGGCAGAGGCAGGTGGATCTCTGTGAGTTCAAGGCCAGCCTGGTCTACAGAGTGAATTCCAGGACAGCTGGGGCTACAGGGAGACCATGTCTCAAAAAGACAAAAAAAAAAAAATATATAGTGAAATGTATGTATCGATGAACCAGCAAATAAATATTGCATATTGTGTGTATGAGAAATTTTAGGCCTAAAGATGAAAGAGTGATAAGTATGGATGATAAGTGGTAGATCCAAGCTTGTAGTACCCCAAATGAAGCTAGAGAAACAGTTTACGAATAAAACTATGGGTGAGGCATGACTCAGCAGCACAGTTCCAGGAGACATCTGGAGGAACAGGTGCCTCCAAGCTCAGGACCACTCTTTAAACTCAAGTTAGTTAAGAGCCAGGTTAGCTTATTCAGGTATAACTGTAATGGTGGCATAGTAACATCGCAATGTATATGCCTGCATTCATGGAGAGAGAGAGAGAGAGAGAGAGAGAGAGAGAGAGAGAGAGAGAGAGAGAGAGAGAGAGAGATTTTTTTTTTTGGCCTTTTTGAGACAGGGTCTCCCTAGAGCTCCAGCTGTCCTGGAACTCACTCGTAGACCAGGCTGGCCTTGAACTCAAAGATCCACCTGCCTCTGCCACCCGAGTGCTGGGATTAAAGGCATGCACCACCATGCCTGAGAGAGAGATTTTTTATTTGTTTGTTTGGTGTTTTTCTGGGGGGTCTTTTTTTCTTTGTTTATTTTTTTAAGGGATTCTACAATATAAGAGTACAGTTGTTTTCAGATGCACTGAGATGTCAGTTGTAATTCTGATAGGTTTTCCTTTATATGTAACTTGTTGTTTTTCTCTTGTGGCTTTCAGAATTTTGTCTTTACTTTGGGCGTCTAGCATTTTAACTACGATTATGGCAGGGAGAGTTTCTTTCCTGATCTTGTCTGTTTGGAGTTCTATGTGCTTCTTGTATTTGGATTGGTTTATCTTTTTTTAGTTTGGGGAAATTTTCATCTATTATTCTGTTGAAGATCTGATCAATACCATTCTCTTGGGATTCTTCTCCTTTCTCTATTCTTATGATGCAGAGGTTTGATCCTTTCATAGTGTCCCACAGTTCCTGGTTGTTCCACTTTTGTGTATTTTTAATTTTTTCACAATCTTTACTTGAGATTTTTAGTTGTTCTGTGTTATCTTCTAGGTCTGATATTCTTTGTTCTGCTTCCTCCATTCTACTTCTGAGGCTTTTTCCATTCCTTTCCTCTTGATTGGATGAGTGATTTCCTTTTACATTTCCTCTTCTGATTTCTTTAGTATTTCTACTTCCTTTTGGAGCTTCTCGATCTCTTCCTGTAGCTCTTTGCTTTGCTGGTTGGTTTCCTTATCTTTTTCAACATGGGATCTTTTCAGTGTTTCCACTTCCTTCGGAGTTTGTCATTCTCTCTCTCTAGGTCCTTCTTGAGTTTTTCATTCTCTCTCCTAAGTTCTCTGACTTGCTCTTTATAATCTTGTACTTCTTTGAGTATGTCCACAATTGTACTTCTAATATCTGTGTCCTGGGCCATCCCCAGGGGGATCCCACTGTAGGAATCTTCCACAGGGTTGGTAGAGCTTGGTGTGAAATTATCCTGTACCTTTCCCATGTTGTCTCTTCTTTGTGTTCCTGGCATGTGGGTTTCTCTTTGCCTGTATTCCAGTGTGAAATGCCTCTTCACTGTGTTGAAGGCTTGCTTTGCTTGCCTCCTTCAGATGCCCTCATTTGTTGATTGATTTGTTTTTCTCCTTTTCTCCTTGCATATGGAGTGTTGACTTGTCTAAGCTCTAGGCTTACTATTGGAATTCTAACTCACTCTTCCCTTTCTGTTCTCAAGGTTCTCCAAAGAATCCACTTGGACACTCCTTCGACAGTCCCAGTTGGGGGGGGGGGATAATTCCTGTTTAGCCCGTGCCCTGGTACCTGTGCTTCAGGTGGTCTTGGGAAATCCCCAATCTATGAAGGAGAGATTTTTAAATAGTAAGAAATTCAGGCACATCTTCCTCTGCATCTCTTTTTCTACTATAGGGGATGGAAAACTTTCCTCTACATTATACTTTCTGCCTAGGCCCCAAAAAGTGAGAGTTAACATATGTATACACTGAAATCTGTGCTGAACATCTCAGAGAGTGATTAGGACTAGGGGAGAGGCTCAGGGGTAGAGCCTTTGCTTAGCATGCATAAGGCCCTAGATTTCATCTACAGCACCACCAAAAATTTTTCAAGGAATGGTTAGAATCTGGGAGAGGGAAATAAAGTCACTTAGGGAAAATACCAAGATTTTAGAAAATTAACGTATTTTCAGGAAAAAAGAGGTTTGTGATAATGTTTGTCCATAATAAATAAAAGAAAAAAGCAAAACCTCTTACTACAAAGAGATATTTTTTGTCTATATTTTTCTCCATTTTTTTCAGTGTTAAGGACTGACCCGTTGCATGTCCAAGGTAAAATGCTCTACCAACAAGCAGTATTCCTAGCCCTATAAATGGTTTGTATGTCTGCTTCAGGGTCATAAAATTGTCCTAGAGAATGGATTTGGGTTAGTTTCTCCACATTCTCCCTTTTAGAAGTGGGTCTGCCCTGAAGGAGAATTGATGGCACGCTTGTTTTCTAGAGCTTTGTGACTTAGTCAGACAATGACAGTTCTGAGACTTTTTATTGCCTGTTCTGTTGAATGTCAAAGGTCTTTATTCCAATTCTCCATGAGTCCCTATAATTCCAGATGTCAGTGGCTATTGCAATCAAGATTTGTTGCAGTATGTCAGCCATACATGGCTGACAACTCTACTTCACTTGACCAGAATGAGATCCAAATGAGTGTTCCTAGTTGAAACAGGCTGTTGTGATGTCCCACAGGAGGAGAGAGGTGTCTGAGCCATGTGGTGTTTCTAAGTTTTCCATTTGGATGTGGCACTGGATATTTCTGCTCATGTCATGGGGCAAAAGACAGTCACCTGAGCAAGCTGAGTATAAGTACCAGGGAGAAGGGTCCCCTTCCTACTGGGAGGTCACTGCACATCTCAGGGCTATGGAGACGGGCCAGTAAGAACAGTGGATAACCAAGAGCAACAGTATTAATAGAATGTTCCAAAGTCTCCAAAGATGTGCTTTAACGACTCTGCTGTGCTTAGAAAATGTCAGAGCCGGGCATGGTGGAGCACGCCTTTAATCCTAGCACTTGGGAGGTAGAGGCAGGTGGATCTTTGTGAGTTCAAGGCCAGCCTGGTCTACAGAGTGAGTTCCAGGACAGCTGGGACTAAAGGGAAAATCCAGTATAAAAAAAACCAAAAAAAAAAAAAAAAAGAAAATGTCAGAAGAAGAACGACATGTGCTGGTTTTCATATCTGATTCCAGGCAGGCAGGAGTTATCTGCAAGATGAGGAGAAATTCCAGGTCACATGGAATAGAGAGTGACAACAAACCTGGAGATCATAACAGAGCTAAAGACAAAGCCTGGACAATGGAAACCCTGGCTTTCATGCTATCAGATATTCCCATGAGCACTCATCACACTCAAGAAGATTTAGTGCATTTCTCTGAGGTTCTGAGAATTACCTCTGAAGGTTTGAGCAACATCTTTTAAAATATCTTATTTATTATTTTTATTTTGTGTGTATGAGTATACCGCCTGCATGTACATGCACTGTGCTGTGCAATGGCTGCAGAGGTCAGAAGAGGGCATCGGATCCCCTGGAACTGGAGTTGGAGATGGTTGTTAGCCACCATGTGGGTGCTGGGAATTGAACCCTGGTTCTCTGCAAGAGCACTCAGTGCTCTTAACTGCTGAGCCATCTCTCTAGCCTGAGCACCATCTTTAAAAAAAGTTTGCAGGGGCTGGAGAGATGGCCTAGGGGTTAAGAGCACCGACTGCTCTTGCAGAGGACCCAGGTTTGATCCCCAGCACCCACATGGTGGCTGAGAACCGTCTGTAACTCTAATTCCAGGAGAACTCCAGTTCCAGGGGAATCCAACACTCTCTTCTGACCTCCGTGGCATTGCACGACACGGGTGCACAAACCTACATGCAGACAGTACATTCATACACATAAATAAAAAAAAGTTTGCAATCTGCTTCAGAAACAGTTTCGTTTCATTATAAAAATAATATTTTACTGCCTTGAAAATTTTCAAAGGGAAATGATAGTACAAGAGCTCATATCGTGCTCAGCCACATTTGTGCCCTGATTACATAACTCTCCATGACACCAGGCTGAGCACCTCAGCATGAGACCAGCACTCCTTTCCACTTTCTCTAAGTTTAAACATTTTGCAAGGAAAAGTTTGAGGAAGAAAAAGATAGAACCATAAAGAAGCATGCTTGCCTGTTCTGGGTTTCGCACATCACCCCATCAGCCAGGAAGGCTGAGTCCCATCTCTCTCCGGCATCCCACCGCTTCTTTGGGTTTTCATTGCCAGTAATCAAGGAGACCTATCTTTAGCTCAAGACACCAAGCAGCTTAAGTCAAGTATCTGAATAAACCCAGGAAAGTCACAGAAGAGCCAAAGTTGAACTTCACTCCTCTGTGTCTAGTTATCCACCAGTCAAGGGGTCTGGAGACTGCTTTGACTGACCATAACCACGTCCTCTGTTCAGCCCTGGCTAAGGAGCAAAGGTTGAATACTTCGGGCTTGTTTGCTGATTCAACTGTCCTAGAAATGGAATGTCCTTTCATTCAGTCTGTATTTCCTCTCCTGCTTAGACAAGGGGCCCAGTCTAGAGATTGAGCTAAGTCTCTGAATGAACACCTAACACCCACCGTGTGCCTGCCATTGTTAAAGGGGTGGGGATCCAGTAATGAGCCCAGAGTCATTCACATGCTGGTAACCCTTGGCTCCTATGTTGTCTAGTGGTTGGTTAGTCATAGCTTTTAACACCTTGGTCTGGGTTTGCTAGGGTTGACCTTCGGGGAAACAGGTCTATGTGCCTCCACCTCCCCAGCCCTATCCTTATTAACAGGCATTCTGTCACCTAACACTGAAGGTATCCTGTTGGATGGTAAGGATGGAGCACCCCTCCCGCCCCAGTATTTCCTCTGACTAGCTAGATGGACAGGCCAGTGTATGGGTGGTCTCAAATCCAAGGTCTGGCTCTAATTTGGACCCAAGTGTATTTAAAACTTTACTTCCAGGCTTCCTGCCTTGGCTTGAATTCAACTAATTTAGCTCGAAGTAGATGACCATTTTTCCGAATTTGAAGGCATGTGATTATCTCATCTCTGGGGTCCTTGGTTTGTTGTTCCTAGGGAAAAATGTCCTGTCTTGAGAAGCAGTATTTTCATAGGTCTTTTATCTCAAACAAAGCCTGACTCCTTTTGGAAGGCCAGACGGCTTGACGTGCATTCACTACACCCTTATTTTGGTTCGGACTCTGAAATGAGCAACTGCAGTAACCTGTGGTGTTCATGTCAAGGGCAAGGAAACAGGTTTGCATTTGCTGAACTCTGGTGATGTGTTCACCCACTTGGCAAGGGCAGGGAAAGACAGCAGCTGGTCCTGTGAAGACCAGTGTGATGGGAAGCCTACTTCAGCAAGGCAGTCCAGGCGCTCTTAGGGAAGGGAAAGATCACTGACATCCAGGAAGCAAGGTGTGGTCCATCACACCTGCACAGTCAAAGTTCAACTTCACTGAGCACACAAACTGCCCCAGAATCTGGCTAAGTGCAAATTTTGATTCTATGTATCTGGGGGATACCTGAGAAACTAGGATTACTGACGTGTCTGAGTAAGCCAGCACTGCACGGCTGTGAGCCGCACTATGAAGAACAAAGTGCTCTATCCTTAGAAGAAAATGTCTTTCAGTTCTTTCAAACCCACTCTCTCCCTTCATGCCCTGGTGCGGATGCTGCTGAAAACACCTGACATCCCAAGACAGTACAGTGGGAACATTTTCTCTATCGCACATGAAAACATGTAGTGGCTTTTTTCTTAAAGCATTTAAAAATCAAAAACTAAATAAATGCTGTATTTCCTACACCTCTAAAATAATCAAGTGGAAAATGCAAAGGACGCGATCCTGGTTTGATAAAGCGGCGTTTCAGGTTCGTAGAAGAATTTATCTTTCCATAAGTTTTGGTGCCATTGGCTACATACTGGAGGAGAATAGATTGAGAGCCTTATCTCCCAGTACACACAAAATAAAAATTCTCAAAGTGAATAACTTTAATTTTAAAAAAGAATAAAAGGATTAAACAGAAGTGTAAGAGGCTTATTTATAATCTTGTAAGGGAAAAGATTTTCTAAACATGAATCAGAATTCAAGGGTCATTAAAAAAGATGCAGACTTGTGTGCTTCAAATTTTCTAGATGATAAACAGCACTATAAATAAAATTAAAATAGAGAAGTGGGTTGGGCTGAAGAAATGGCTCAGTGGTTAAGAGCCATGTACTGCTCTGGCATAGGATCTGAGTTCCATTCCTAGCACCCAGGTCAGGTGGCTCATAACTATAGCTTTAGGGAATCTGACACCTTTGGTCTCTGTAGATACCTGCACTCATGTGCACAGACTCCACACATAGATACACATAATTAGAATAAATGTTTAAACAAATTTTAAAAGGAAAATAGGAAAACATATTTTCAGCACGTAAAATAGACATAAAGACATGTAGCCATAATATACAAAGCTCCCCTACAAGTCAATAAGAAAACTTGGTAAAGATATAGGTAAAGAATATAAACAATAAAAGCCAAGCCAGGCGTGGTGGTGCATGCCTTTAATCCTAGCACTTGGGAGGCAGAGGCAGGCAGGTCTCTGTGAGTTCAAGGCCAGCCTGGTACAGAGTGAGTTCAAGGCCAGCTGGGGCTATGGGGAGACCCTGTCTCAAAAAGACAAAAAATCAAATCAAATAAAATAAATAAAAGCCAGGCATGGTGGCACATGCCTTTAATCCCAGCACTTGGGGAGGCAGAGGCAGGTGGATCTCTGTGAGTTCCAGGCCATCTGGGGCTAAAGAGCAAGCTCCAGGTCAGCTGGGACTAATGGGAGACCTTGTCTCAAACAACAACAGATCCAGAATATTATTTTCTTTCAAAGTTTTGCTTGTCAAATGGGTCAAAATGAATGAGAGTGAAGCTGAGATTAAGAATAGTTGATAGGGCTGGAGAGATGGCCTAGCGGTTAAGAGCACCGACCGCTCTTACAGAGGACCCGGGTTCGATCCCCAGCACCCACATGGTGGCTGAGAACCGTCTGAAACTCCAATTCCAGGAGAACTCCAGTTCCAGGGGAATCCGAGACCCTCTTCTGACCTCCGCGGCATTGCACGACATGGGTGCACAGACCTGCATGCAGACAGTACATTGATACACATACGGAAATAAATAAAAATTAAAAAAAAAAAAAGAATAGTTGATAAACATTTCTGACTTCTGCACAAGTGCTGTGGTGCATGTGCACCAACAGAACACGAGGCAAGTACATAGAGTAAATGAATAAACGTCATAAAATTTTAAAGGAGGAAGTTGATTTTAGCTCATAGTTTCAGAGGTTCCAGTCCATGTCACTGTAGGCCTGTGGTGAGGAGGGACAGCATTGCGGGAGCACATGGGAGAAGAAGCTGTTCACCTTATGGTGACCAGGAAGCAAAAGACAGAAAAGGTGGATGTGGATGTGGTGTGTCCTACTACCCCCTTTCAAGGGTGTGCCCCTCTACCTAACTTCTTCCTATTGGGATCCATTTCTTAATGGTTCTACCACCCCCAGTAGCACCACATACTGGGAACCAAACCTTTTAATACTTGGGTCTTTGGGAGACATTCCTGATCCCAGCTACAGCAATACACACTACTACAGTCCCTACAGCCGGGTGCAAACAGAATTGGAGTTGATGGTGGCCCGATACCTCACCATGCACTCAGATACTTCAGGGTAGTTTGAATCTTCTATCGCTAGAATACATTCATGTATTATTTAGCACAATTAACCTAACTGAAATGCCTAAAATTAAAATACCAAATGATTTAAGATATTTGTAAAGTTCAGGAAAAATAATAATACAAAATCATCAGCAAAAGCATCATTTTCTGTAAGTAACACAATTTGAGTTTGGAATCCTCTTGTTTTGGTAAATTTCATTCTGAGAGAAATCCACCGTATGGTGTTTTATGACTCTTGTCTCCAAATATAATAGCTGTAGCTAGCTTAACCTTGCTAGCCTTTAACACAGTCCAGTGTCAAAACACAACTGCTTGCAAAGGTACAGAGGAAAAATCATGAGCACACTCAGCTACTAAGAGACTTCCAATGCAAGGAAACTCCTGGAGACTTTGGCTGACACGGATGACTTCACATGGCCTGATTTCACCAGCCTCACGTGGCCCCCCAGCCAAATCTATTATGCCCTGCTCAAGCCAAATCAATAACCTTAGCTGCTCAAGTCCACTTCCGTGGTTTCCATTTTCTGTGTCATCAGTACTGAATAAGAGATGGAATAAGATGGGCATGATGGCGCACGCCTTTAATCCTAGCACTTGGGAGGCAGAGGCAGGCAGATCTCTGTGAGTTCAAGGCCAGCCTGGTCTACAGAGTGAGTTCCACGTCAGCTGGGACTAAAGGGAGACCCTGTCTCAAAAAAAAAAGTTGGAATAAGTAATGGCTGTTTAGTATGAGTGTGTGTGGTGTGCATGTGTATATAGTGTGTACATGTGCTTTGGGTTGATGTGTAGTATATATATACGTGTGCATCATGTGTGTGTGTGTATGCGTAGTGTGTGTACATGTGCTGTGTCCCCTCTGCAGAGGTCCGAGCACACCCCGCAGGGTTAGAGGCGTACTGAAGCCAGTGTTCCCACTAAGCACATGGTCTCTAGAAGCTCCACGGGCAGAAGGCTACTTGCTGCCATTTCCCTCCCGATGCCCTCTTCCCGCTATGCTTGTCTTCATCAGCGCTGCTGTATTATTCATTTTTACAAAGTGCCCTGAGATTAGGACACTTTTCCAATCCACTTTTGTTTGGCTGACTATCCATTCCTGGAGTTATGCCTCAGAGTGCTAAGAACCATCTCCCCAGACACTGGGTAACAAACACTTCAGAGTTAGAATGGCTGGGTCTGCCTATAATCTTTAAAAAACAACCAAAGCTGCCTGTGAAAATGAAGCCCAGAGTAGCTCTCAGCTGTCCAGCTCACGGCCACTGGTGTCTGGTGGATTTCCAGTAGCAAATCTGGGTTCATCCCTGCATTGTACCAGGTTGACTTAGGGGCCGTGAGAGGCTTGTGATGCACAAGGACAAGGGTGGCAGCTAGCCTGGAACCCCGTGCTGCAGGCAATTAAAAGTCTCTGCTCTCGGGGCTAGAGAGATAGCCTAGCGGTTAAGAGCACCGACTGCTCTTGCAGAGAACCCGGGTTCGATCCCCAGCACCCACATGGCGGCTAAGAACCGTCTGTAACTCCAATTCCAGGAGAACCCCAGTTCCAGGGGAATCTGAGACCATCTTCTGACCTCCGCGGCATTGCACGACACGGGTGCACAAACCTACATGCAGACAGAACATTCACACACATACAAAAATAAATAAAATTAAAAAAAAAAAGTCTCTGCTCTCAGCAGGGTATGAGGTGCACGTCTACTTGGGAGGTGTGGACAGGAGAATCAGGAGGTCAGGGTCATCCTCAGCTACATAGCAAGTTTGAGGTCAGCCTGGGCTACACGAGAACTTGTCTCTAAAAACGTCTTTCTGCTCTATTTAAAAACAAAAGTTATAGCCAGGCATGGTGGCGCATGCCTTTAATCCCAGCACTCGGGAAGCAGAGGCAGGTGGATCTCTGTGAGTTCAAGGCCAGCCTGGTCTTTATAGTGAGTTCCAGGACAGCTGGGGCTACAGGGAGACCCTGTCTCAAGAAGGCAAAATAAATAAATAATAAATAAAGTAAGTAAGTAAGTAATGATAGCTGGGTATGGTGTCACATGCCTTTAACCCCAGTGCTCAGAGGCAGAGGCAAGATCGAGGCCAGGCTGGTCTGCATATCAAGTTCTAGGCCACCTGGAGCTACAGGGAGCCTGTCTCATAAAAATAAAAACAAACAACCCCCCAACCCCAATTACAGGGTGGGGAGATGGCTCAGTAGGTAACAGTGCTTGCACTGGACCGGAGTTCAAATCCCCAGCACCCATATAAAAAGATCGGTATGGTTTTATGTGCCCGAAACCCTAGAGCTGGGGATAGCTGTGGAGGTGGCAGGATTGAGTTTGCCGGCTGCCTGCCTAGCGGAAAGCATTAAGGCAGCGAGCTCCAGGCTCTGTGGGAGACCCTATCTCCAGGGAATAACGTGGAGGAGGCTACTGGACACCCTCCTCTACCTCCACACACCTGCACAGGGCACACACACATCACTTACGTACACAGAATTTGGCTGAGGTAAAATTTAATAATCTGTCATAAAAAAAAAAAAATAAAATAAAAAAAAAAAATAAAAGTCCAATGGGGCCGCTGAATGCCTGAGCAGTTTGATTCCTGGGACCCACATGGTGAACGGAGAGAACTGATTCCTCTGGGGGGGTGGGGAGAGGAGTGGGAGGGAGGAGGGAGAGAGAGGAAGGAGGGAGGGAGGGAGGGAGGAGAGAAGAGAGAGAAACAAAAAGAAAACAAAAAAAAAAAAAAAAAAAAAAAAAAAAGAGAGAGAGAGAGAGAGAGAGAGATTTAAAAAGGAATTCAGCGGCCTTGTTTTCACTGCAGCTTGAGGTGTGCAGCCACGGCCACGCTGCCTTCTAGAGTGTTCCCGGACACCTGACTTTAATGGATTCAGAGTGCCGACACTTCTCCGCAACGCTGGCTTTCCCACCGCACCACACTTGGATCATCTTGGAGCAGGGTGTCTGCAGACTGTTCTCTAGCCTCACTATGTCCACATGGTGCCTTGAGGGGACTTGGAGCTCCCCCGGTAGTCAGGCTCCATTCTTACCTTCCGGAACATGCCGGCCCACTGTCCCATCTATATTCCCTTTTCCAATAACCCCAGGGCACACCAGCACAGGTTCAAACTGCCAGGATCTTAAAAAAAATTTTTTTTATGACATCTCCAGAGAAAGTAGACTTTTGCTTCTCATCCACCTGTGCTCCTTTTCTAAGCCTAGGGAACAATCTGCGGAAGAGGGGGTGTGGTAGAATGTAAGGGCTACAATTGGGGTGAATGGTGAAACTATAGCAATATAGACAGGACACTTATTTGATCAACTTGATTGAACATACAAGCCCCTCCAGCTGGATGGTGGGACCCTTGGGCTGTGTGGGTTTGGGCACGACTGCTTGCAAATTGGTTTTACATGAAGGATGCTTGTACTGATAACTTTATTACTTATTGTTAAAAAAATGAAATAAAAGTCTCTCTCTCTCTATATATATATATATAGAAAATTTATATATATATAAATTTTAGTGGTTTTTCTCTGGCCTTCAACATGGCATGGGGAGGGAACTGGCACCTCCTAGGAGCAGCCTCAACCAGTGTCTGGAACAAGAGTGTGCTCACTTCTTTTGTGTGACTGATGAAATAGTGACGTAACTTAAAGGCACAATGATTGCTTTGGGTTCATGGTTTCAAGAGTACAGTCCATGGTGGCTTGACCCTAGGCAAGGGGCAGAGCATCCTAGTGGCAGAAGCATGTGATGGAAAACCCCTTTCCTCAGTGCAGACAGGAAGCAGAGAAGATACATAGTCAAACACCTCCTCCAGGTACCCTCTCCTTCCAGTCAGGCTCCACCTCCTAAAGTTTCCAGAACCATCCAAATGCTGCCACAACCTGGGGATCAAGCTCCAAACAGACAGCATGTAAAAGTCTGCTCCCTCACTTCTCTGGGAGGCCACAGGGGTGTGTTCAATACCGGATGGACACCTGTGATGTCAGCTTTCCATTCCCAGACCCCCTTACCAATGAAGTATCCTCTAATGTATGTGAGTGGAGGACAGTCAGTATGTAAACATCTGCTCCCCCACTTCTCTGGGAGGCCACAGGGGTGTGTTCAATACCGGATGGACACCTGTGATGTCAGCTTTCCATTCCCAGATCCCCTTACCAATGAAGTGTCCTCTAATGTATGAGTGGATGGTCCGTTTCACTCAGTCAGACCCTTGCTATGTCTACTTATTAAAGTGTGAGGAAGAGTAACAGACCCAGCTATCCCAACTGGGAGCTGTAACTACACATTAACTGTGGCAGAGACTGGATCACTCTATTTTTGAAAAATGCCAAGCATACTCAATTGAGTGGATTTTTTCTTTTTTGGTGTTTTTGAGACAGGGTCTCCCTGTAGCCCCAGCTGGCCTGGAACTGGCTCTGTAGCCCAGGCTGGTCTTGAACTCATAGAGATCCCCCTGCCTCTGCCTCCAGAGTGCTGGGATTAAAGGTATGTGCCACAACCCAGCAATTGAGATTTTTATGGTAAACATCTAATACTCACTATCTAGAATCTTCTACTCACATTTTATAGTTTATAAGAATCCATCTGCCATGCCCTCTTCTCATCCATAACTCATTTTTTATTTTTGTTGATACAATGTGCAAGCTGGATGCTTCTCTTTAAATATTTTATTAGCCAGGGTTCAATATTTATATAGTTTCTTTTAGTGTTTATTTTGTGTGCTGGATAGCTTTAGTGTCAACTTGGCACACCTGGGTTGAGGGAGCCTTAATTGGGGAATTGGCTCCATTGGATTGGCCTGTGGCCATATCCGTGGAATATTGTCTTGATGGTCAAGCAGTGTGGGAGGGCCCACCCCACAATGAGTGGTGCCACCCTGGGCAAGTTGTTATGTACAGTATAAGAAGGCAGGCTGGGCATGAGCCAGGGGAGCAAGCCAGTGAACAGCATTCCTCCATGGCCTGTGCTTCAGCTCCTGCCTCCAGGTTCCTGCCCTGAGTTCCTGCCTTGGGCTTCCTGAGTGATGAACTGTGACCCAGGAGATGTAAGCTGAATAAACCCTTTCCTCCCCAAGTTGGTGTTGGTCAGAGTGTTTTGTAACAGCAATGGAAGACAAATTAGGACATTTTGCTTTTGGTAATATATGCTTCTTGAATATATGCATATACCTACCAGAAACTAGATTTATGACAAAAGTTATAACAAATTTAAGTTTTTTTAATATCATGTGTATGCATGTGCACATGTGAGTTCAGGTGTTGGTGGACACCAGGAGAGGGTTTCTGATCCCCCGATCTGGAGTTATGGATGGTTGTGAGCCAGCTGATAGGGGTGCTGGGAACTGAACTCGAGTCCTTTGTAAGAACAGTAAGTACAAGCTAAGCATGGCGGAGGATGCCTTTAATCCTAGTCAGAAGCAGGCTGCTTTCTGAGTTTTAAGCCATCCTGGTCTACACAGTGAGTTCAGGTCCAGCCAGGGTTACATAGCAAGACTGTATCTACAGCATGGCCAGATTTTCTCTGAGGGTGGAACAGGTTCTGGATACCAAACCCCAGAATGCTATACTGAGCACATCCCCTGCCACTGAGATACACCCTCACCCAGGCTATTCTTTTAAAATAATTGTGGTGTATGTGATTGTGTATATAAGTGTATGCAGGTATACTTCCCTGTGCATGCTCATGTGGAAGCCAAAGCTCAAAAACACCAAACAAACAAACAAACAAACAAACAAAAAACAAAGAAAACCCCAAGCCAACAATAAAACCAACCAACCAACCAACAAAAACACAGCAAGTGCTCTTGACTACTAGCCACTGAGCCACTCCCCAACTCCTGGCTTTTATTTTCTAATCTGGAACTAGGCAACACTTCACTGTTATAGATGGGCCATGGGCATGGAGGGTAGATGAGGGAGACAGAGGAAGACAGAAAGGGTCTTCAAAATGGTATCTAGATGAAACACTGAATACAAGTAAAAGACAGCCCAGAACCCACTCCCTCTTCACAACTTAACCAGTTTGGGAGTGATCCAACCAGGCCAGGGGAATGGCTCAGTGGTAGACATCAGAGCCCTTGGGTTCTGTGCTGGGGTTATAGGAGCTGGGCCACTGCACTGGGCTTTTCCATGGGTGCCAGCAATCTGAGCTCAGCAGAGCTCCACTGAGCCATCTCCCCAGCCCTATTCTTCATATATATATATATATATATAGTCATTTCCTGCTTTTCTATAGAACTTATAAATTAAAAGTAGTTTCAGCTATATGTTTTATTATTTTTATTTTGTATTATGCATATGAGCATATTGTCTGCATGGGTTAAGTGCACCAGTGTCATGGAATGCCCGCAGAAGTCAGAAGAGGGCATCAGATCCCCTGGAAGTGGAATTACAGATGGTTGTTAGCTGCCATATGGATCCTGGGAACCGAACCCAGGTCCTCTGTAAGAGCAGCCACTGCTCTTAACCACTGAGCCATCTTTCCAGCCCTAGGATACAGTTTAAAATAACTTGAATACCAACTGTTCACGTAATCATCATTTAAAAAATGGTTAGGGGCATTCTGGGGGCTGAAGAGATGGCTTAGCAGTTAAGAACACTGGCTCTTCTTGCAGAAGAGACTGAGCTCGAATCCCAGCACCTACATGGCAACTAACAACCATCCATAACTCCAGTTTCAGGGGGATCCAATACCCTCCACAGGCACTACACAACACGAGTGCACTTATACACATGCAGGCATTAACGTTTATACACATAAAATAAAAATATTTTTTTTAAAAAATGGTGGGGACATTTAAAAATATTATTTATGTGTATGAGTATTTTGCCTCCACATGTGTTATGTGTACCACTTATGTGCAGCGCCCAGGAGGTGAGAGAAGGTGTTAGAACCCCTGGAACTGGAGTTATGAACAGTTGTTAGCCAGCATGTGGGAGCTGGAAACCTGTGCTCTTAATTGCTGAGCCATCTCTCCAGCCTGGGAGGGAAATAAACAAATAAACAGAGTAATGGACCTGAAAGTATTTTCATGTTCTGATCTCAGTGCCTACTTTCATATTCTGACAATAATTTGAATCCCGAGGACGTTTTTGTATTTGCAGTGGAAACACAGCAATGCCACAGTAGTGATGGCTGCATCTCTGCACAGGTGCTGCACTGCCCTCTTCTGCATACAGCATGGTACTGCATTCCAGGTGGAAGCAAGCCATTTTTGGCTTTGTCACCTCAAGTTTCCAGACAAAAAGCCAGATTTTGTCACAGATTCTGCAGGCTGATGCTGGATCAGACCCTCAGGATGATAAAGATGGACTGCTGCGGCTCCAGAGCCAAATCCCCTTGGGCATCTTTACTCCCTCATTGTTCACTTATGCCACCTCTCTGTCTGACCTAAGACCCTCGTGACTGTCCTGTGAAACCTTTCTGAATAGTTTTCACATACCACCAACTTCCACCAACCCGAAGGCTAAGCAGCTTAGACCTGTCTCAACAATGTCCTCACTTTGTTGTAACCCACCTACATAGTTTCCCAGTGTGTTTGAAAAGTGCTTTATGATGGCTCAGCAACCTAAATAATGTATTGAAATGCATAAGGTAAAATAAAGAAAATAAATGAAATCAGTGTATTGGAAATAGAGACCTGATATTGAAATATTTAACAGACGAATGTGCTGTTTATTTTTTTTTTTATTTCTGTATGTGTATCAATGTACTGTCTGCATGCAGGTCTGTGCACCCGTGTCGTGCAATGCCGTGGAGGTCAGAAGAGGGTCTCGGATTCCCCTGGAGCTGGAGTTCTCCTGGAATTGGAGTTTCAGACGGCTCTTGGCCGCCATGTGGGTGCTGGGGATCGAACCCGGGTCCTCTGTAAGAGCGGTCTGCGCTCTTAACCGCTAGGCCATCTCTCCAGCCCCGAATGTGCTGTTTATTACCTTATTAAACAATTAGCAACTGTTGTAATTTCAAAGTCGTGATGACATTAAATAGTATTTTCAGATCTCTGCAGCAACCGTGACTTCGCATGAAAACACCTGTGGTTTTTGTTTCTGCCAGTGTGAAAGCTGTAGACAAACAAGCATGTAGATGAGGTTCCTAGGGCTGCCAACAGCAATACGCCATGACAGGGTGGCTCAAAGCGAGATGCACATGTTCCCTCAGCTCTGGAAGCAGGATTCCGAACAAAGGTTGTCAGCAGGGCCCACTCCTTCCGGCATCTCTGAGGAGGATGCTTCCTGTCTCGCCCAACTTCTGGTGACCCCAGGATTGCCAGGGCTCATGACTACAACACTCTAGCATCTCTGCTGTTGTCTTTGGTCTATATAACTTTAATTACAGTACAACGCAAGACATGAACCTGGAGATCACAGGTTAACCTCTGGAGGTCATTTCACAGTACTAAGCATTTGTCATGGTCATACTTTCTTCCCAGGAGGGTCATAATTGCTGTGAAAAACAGGGAAAATGTCCTTGCTATTTAGCAGGTAGCTGCCTCAGGGGATGAGGCACAATTAAGCCCAATAACCAGGGAATATGTTGGACAGTGTGAGGCTTGCTCCAGTGTCCTAGATAACAGGGGAAAGGAGAGGCTAGACACCTTTTACTGAGGATGTGGAACTTGCTTTGGGTCTAGAATGTTGGGAGGATGTAAAACATCAGACAAATGCCAGATGGAAACAGAGGCGAAGGAAGATCTCAGAGAAGAATGTTTAATGTTTTGCTTAAAAGTTTAATTTAGTAAAGTTTTCCACATTTAAAGCCAGTGGATTAATCTGAATCCCAAAAGTGAATAAGAAAATTGCCTTGTATGACCAATTATAATATTAAAATTATAATTAACTATTCACAAGATAAAAAGATTCTGCTTTAATGCTGTGCTATTTCCATTTCATTATCCTTAACAGATAAAGAGCTCCACAAGTCAATAAGAAAAAGAACAACAAAATGGCCAAACACTTGCAGATAAGAAATATCCTTAACCTGACTTTTATACAAAAATACAGGGGATCAAAATAATAATAATAATAATAATAATAATAATAATGATATGGGGGTAGGGAGGAGTTCAGTGTGAAATGCTTGCCTAGTGTGCATGAATCCTCCACACTGCAGAAAAGAAAAGCATAAATTAAAAATTAGACTGAGGTCCTATTTTTGCCTGTTACACTTGCTAGCACATTGTTGGTGATGGTGGACCGAGGGAGACGCCGTTCTTGAAGGTGTGTGAACCGGCCTGACCTCTTTAGAGACTGTCCGTGAGTATTTATGTAAACTGCAAGTACCTGAACCTTCTGACATCTCTTGAAAATCCACTTAAAATTTTTTTTATTATTTTTTATGTGTATGAATGTACTGTCTGTATGTAGGTTGGTGCACCCATGACGTCCAATGCCATGAAGGTCAGAAGAGGGCATCAGATTCCCCTGGAACTGGAGTTAAAGATGGTTCTTAGCTGTCATGTGGGTGCTGGGAATCGAACCCAGATCCTCTGCAAAAGCAGTCTGTGCTCTTAACCACTGAGCCATCTCTCTGGCCCCTGAAAATCCACTTTTTTATGCACATGTGCAAATGGCTTTTGTGAAAGGTGATTAATCGCTCCATTGCTTGTAGAAAACTGGGACCAACGGAAATGTCCATACAGCACAGCTACACAGTAAAACTGTAGAAGAGAAAGAGGAAAAAAGATGAGTTCCTTAGCCTTTACCGTAGAGGAGGAAAGTCAGCTTACTTCTAATGGTCTTGATTCTCTGCTGGGGTCCTGGTAACAGAAGTCAGATTAATAAAGCAAAAAATGTATTTAAAGCAAGTACCACAAGGAAAGGAAGACATAAAGAAGTGTAATTCTGAGTGCTTTTAGAGAGGGGTCACGTGAGAGTGGAGAGAGCTGGCAGGGCTGGGGTACAGGGCGTCCACTGGGAGTTTGCCAGGCTTGCTCGGGTCCTCTCACCACTCCTAAAGGGAAGGCACCTCTCACCTGAAGGATCAGTCAGGGGAAGGCCAGAGAGTCCCCCCTGGTAACTCAACATTTCCCAAATTCCTTCAGCAAAAGTATTCGAAGGCCAAGGGGTGTATCTGGGTGTACGTGGTCTCAGATCCCCATTGTTACTATTATGACTTGTAGACAATGAGAGGGAAACATCTGACATGGACTTTGACTCACAGACACAAACTATGCAGAAAGGATGCACACTGTGCTGACATGCTAGTCAGTATCACCAAAACCTGGGGAGCGTACAGCCTTACCCACTTTCTGTGTGTGTTTTTTTTGTTGTTGTTGTTTTTTTAGTATTTTTGAGACAGGGTCTCCCTTTAGTCCCAGCTGGCCTGGAGCTCACTCTGTAGACCAGACTGGCCTTGAACTCACAGAGATCTACCTATCTCTGCCTCCCAAGTGCTAGGATTAAAGGTGTGCACCACCACGCCCTGCCACCTTCTGTATTTTTTTTTTTTGCTTAGTCTTTGTATTTCAAATGTTTATGATTTATTCTCATTTTACAGGTAGTATAGCATTTTGTTGTAACAGCTTATTCTTTTTTTAAAAATTTTTAACAAATTTTTTATGTGTATGAGTGTTCTGTCTGCATGTAGGTTGGTGCACCTGTGTCATGCAAAGCCGCGGAGGTCAGAAGAGGGCGTCGGATTCCCTTGGAACTGGAGTTCTAAAGATGGTTCTTAGCCAGTGCTAACTGCTGAGCCATCTCTCCAGTCCAAACATAGCTTATTCTTATACAGATTTGGGTGAGCTGTAAGTCAAGTCATATGGTTCAATTACAAGTTATGGAGCAGTTATAGCATGCTTAGAGGCATTCAAAATCCAAAATCTTAATTTTTTTTTTTTTTTGTCTTTTCAAGACAGGGTCTCCCTGTAGCTCCAGCTGTCCTGGAATCACCTTCTGCATTATTAATGTCAATGCATAACCTACACAATAGCAGACTAGTTTTGGATTTTTAAAAATATATCATTAATGGGGCTGGAGAGATGGCCTAGCAGTTAAGAGCACAGACTGCTCTTCCAGAGGACCTGGGTTTGATCCCCAGCACCCACATGGCGGCTGAGAACCGTCTTTAGCTCCAGTTCCAGGGGAATCTGACACCCTCTTCTGACCTCCACAGCATTGCACAACACGGGTGCACAAACCTACATGCAGACAGTACATTCATACACATAAGAAAATAAATAAATTTAAAAATATTTTTAAAATATATCATTTATAGGGGCTGGAGAGATGGCCTAGCAGTTAAGAGCACTGACTGCTCTTGCAGAGGACCCGGGTCCGAGCCCCAGCACCCACATGGCGGCTGAGAACCATCTTTAACTCCTTCCAGTTCCAGGGGAATCCAACACCCTCTTCTGACCTCCACGGCATTGCACGACATGGGTGTACAAACCTACATGCAGACAGTACATTCATACACATACAAGAATAAATAAAAATTAAAAATATGCATATTATTTACTTAGTGTGCATGATACACGGGTGTGCAGATGCACCTGTGTATGTACAGGTCGGAAGCCAGAGGTCGACTTGGGTGTCTTTCTCAATCTCTCCCCCCTTAATTTTTTCAGACAAGGTCTGTCACTGAGCTCACCATTTTAGCCAGGGTTTGGTGAGGGAGCTCCAGGGATCCACCTCTCTCCACCTGCCCAGTTCTGGGATCACAGGTGTACAGCGCCATGCCTGGCTTCTCATGTGGGTGCTGGCATCTGAACTTGGGTCCTCGCACTGACATGGCAAGCACTTCACTCACTGCTCTCTCTCCAGTTCAGGTGATTGTGTGTGTGTGTGTGTGTGTGTGTGTAAAATTATATATATAACATATATATACATATATATGGAGAGAGGGAGGGAAGGAGGGAGAGAGGGAGGGAGGGAGGAGAGAGAGAGAGAGAGAGATTCTTTCTCTGTAGCCCCAGCTGGTCTAGAACTCACTATGTAGACCAGGCTGGACTCAATCTCACAGAGATCTGCTTGCCTCTCCTTCCCGAGTACTGGCATTAAAGGCATGCACCACCATGCCTGGCCCAGGTTATATTTTCTTATTAACAAACTTTATTAACTTACTTTTGATGTGTTTCTCCACTAGCTATGGTTACCTGGCAGGCACATAACCCAGGCTGCCCTTGTCTGGTTTCAGCTTCAGATAGCCGTAGACTATCAACAGCCAAGTTGCAATACTGCCAAGGTTCTTTACCCATATTGTAAACAAGTGTTAGTCTGGTGTCCACTCAAAACACTTGGCAGAGCTATGCTCTGCTAATAATGGATGGAAATAGGATCTTGTCCAGGAGCAGTGCCTTGGCATAGTTTGTCAACCTGACACACCCGGGAAGAGGGAACCTTAATGGAAGAACTTCCTCTATCAGACTGGCCTGTGGACATGTTTATGAAGAATTTTCTGCATTGGTGAGTGATGTGGGAGGGCCTAGCCCACTGTGGTTGGTGCCATTCCTGGGCAGGTGGTCCTGGGTTGTATAAGAAAGCAGGCTGAGCACAGGCCAGAGAAGCAAGCCAGTAAGCATTGTTCCTTCATGGTCTGTGCTTCAGTTCCTGACTCCAGGTTCTTGCCCTAAGTTCCTGCCCTGGCTTTCCTCAGTGATGGACTGTGATCAGGATGTGTAAACCAAATCCTTTATTCCTCAAGTTGGTTTTGGTCAGAGTGGTTTTTTTGTTTTGTTTTGTTTTGTTTTTTGTTTTTGTCTTTTTGAGACAGGGTCTCCCTGTAGCCCCAGCTGTCCTGAAACTCACTTTGTAGACCAGGCTGGCCTTGAACTCACAAAGATCTGTCTGCCTCTGCCTCCCGAGTGCTAGGATTAAATGCCTGTGCCACCATGCCCAGCTGACGAGTGTTTTATCCTAACAATAGAAAGCTAACTAGGACACAAATTACTTGATAATTGAATTTTGGTTTTATTTACTTTTCAGTGATAATCTATTTACAGAAATGTTCTGGTGCCTCAGGCTTGTCATCTTAGCTACTTAAGAGGCTGAGGCAGGAAGATCACAAGTTCAAGGCCTGACTGGGCTACAAAGTGAGTTCAAGCCTGGGCAACTTAGAATACCCCAAATAAATTAAGTTTGTTCTGTACCAACTAGTTGGTTGGTGCTTTCCAGTGAAGCCCTGTGCTCCTGCAGGGCTCATTTGTCTTTACCATTCTACCACTGTAGATCAAAGGTGAGGATCCTTCTTACTCCAGGGCTGAAAATTAAACCCAGGATCTTAAGCATAGGCAAGTGCTATAGTACCAGCACCCCGCTCTATTAACTAAAGAGAATTTTCTTTTAAAAGGGCCCACATGGAAAAGCTTGCTGTTCTATACGTTAACAATTCTAACAATAGTCACCCAGTGGAGTAGTTAAGGATTTTATGAAAGAAGTTTCACAGGGGCTTCCTAGCACACTGCCAGTCTATATGGTAAATACTAAACTATCCCTACGAATAATAATAGTGAGTCACAGTAATTTGTTAGGCTAAGATGTACAATCATCTGCAGTCCGACCAGTGACTCTCTCTTTCTACCACCAGAGGGTGCATCATAGACTCAAAATATTATAAGAGAACCCTTGGGAAAGTTTTATACACAACTAAAAGCTGTTTTCCTTGATGCTTTGGGGGCTATTCTGGAGTCTCTGTTTCTGTTCACAGTGGATTCTAAAGGCTAGATTTTCATCTGCAACAACATATCTTCTGGGCTATGAGTGAAGCTGTGTATGTGTGCTATGTGTATGTACACTGGACCTATGTGCACATACATATCTGCTGGGCTGTGAGTGAAGCTGTGTATGTGTGCTATGTGCATGTACACTGAACCTATACGCACATACATATCTGCTTGGCTGTGAGTGACACTGTGTATATGTGCTATGTGTATGTACACTGGACCTAGGCGCACATACATATCTGCTGGGCTGTGAGTGACGCTGTGTATGTGTGCTATGTGTATGTACACTGGACCTATGCGCACATACTTATCTGCTGGGCTGTGACACTGTGTATATGTGCTATGTGTATGTACACTGGACCTATGCGCACATACATATCTGCTGGGCTGTGAGTGAAGTGTGTATGTGTGCTATGTGTATGTACACTGGACCTATGTGCACATACATATCTGCTGGGCTGTGAGTGACGCTGTATATGTGTGCTATGTGTATGTACACTGGACCTATGTGCACATACATATCTGCTGGGCTGTGAGTGAAGCTGTGTATGTGTGCTATGTGTATGTACACTGGGCCTGTGTGCACATACATACCTGCTGGGCTGTGAGTGAAGTGTGTATGTGTGCTATGTGTATGTACACTGGACCTATTCGCATATACATATCTGCTGGGCTATGAGTGACGCTGTGTATGTGTACTATGTGTATGTACACTGGACCTATGCGCACATACATATCTGCTGGGCTGTGAGTGAAGCTGTGTGTGTGCTATGTGTATGTACACTGGACCTGTGCGCTATGTGTATGTACATTGAACCTGTGTGCACATACATTTAAATATACTTTTGTTATTCAGTGTATTTCAGGGTGAAGGGGAGAGTACAGACATAATGAAGAACTGCAGAGAGGAGACCTACCCCACAAAGAAATTATGTGTTTCGACATATACTCAGAGACACACACACACACTTATTCATAATGAACACATCTGCACATGTAAACCTACGTCCTGCTAAATGCACCTGAAGGGAAGATGGGCTCATCAGCATGGAGTGGAGGGGCCTGATCCTAAGAGGAAGACTTCAGGAGTCAAAAGCCCCCACCCCCAGTCATGATGATCCAAGAGCCTCCCACAAGACCTGGGGGCTCTGGTCCCATTTGTGTGAGAACTGTCCAGAGTTCAAATAGAAAAGTGCATCAGAGCCCTGTGGGACTCCAGAAATGTCATCTAGGTCATCAGAAGAGTACGTATGGTCACTTTCTAGAACCGTTTAGATTGGATTAATTTACCCAGTCAGGGAAACCCTCAGGACCCCAGGACTTCTTGGTTGGGTGCCTTGGCTGCTATGAGAATAGGAAGGAACGAACTAGAAACTGCAAGATGAACCAAAACTGTGGTCTGAGGAAAGGACCCAACATGAAGGTTGACTTTCCTCAGCAAGAAGAAAACCACAGTCATCCCATCATCAAGGAAACAGAGTACAGAGCAAGGTACCCAGACCCCGGGGACTCTGCTCTGTGCTACATGTCCAGTTTACACAGGATACACTGCAGACAGACACTTTCTTGTGATTTTATACAGGATCAGATTTTACTATGGGTAAGGCAGAAGTGTTTAGACTGGATGGGTATATGCAAGAGCTCATCTTTTGAGCAAGAAAAGGCTGCCAGGTAGGGCTGTGCTTAGGAGGGGGGTTTTCTGTGAGGACAGTAAACTGCCATTCTGAGGTGCTCTGGGTACCAGGGCATGTCTCATCGCATCCCCGGGCAGTGGAGTGGAACAGAGCAGGGTCCATGTGTACTGGATGTTGGCGTTGACTACAGAATGTACTTCCTTCTTTATTCTTGTGTAACATTCCATTCTTTCCTTTTTTTTCCTCATTGAAAATTCAAACTTCTTCACCTAGCATAATAATATGTTAAGTGAAGTAAACACAGTCCCAGAAAAGCAAACGATGAATGGTATCCCTCACTTATGGATGCTAGTACCAAGAACTGAGTTGTAAGACAAACTGAGCAACATCAACGTTATATACCCCTTTCCCTAAAAGCAGCTCTGATAATATAAATCCCTTAACAGGCTCTAGCATTAATCCACCACTTATTTTTAGACTTTGGAATCTTGGTGTATGGTATAACGTACGCATATTTTAGAGCAATATAAATTTAAAAAGGAAAAATGTGAATCCTGAAATATGATATGGGCACATGCAGGTCTGAACAACTTGTAGGAGTCGGTCCTCTCCTATCATATAACTTCCAGGAACTGAACCTGGGTCAACAGGTTTGGCAGCAAGTGCCTTTACCTACCTGAGTCATCTCAATGGCTCCCATTTCACCCTTTCTACAAGGAGCATAAATGTCTTTTATAGTCACAACGTTGTTTTATAAGTTGACTCTATGACAGACAATACCAGCTGAGCTGGATATCGATGAGTGGTGTGTGGGATCAGAGGAGTTAAGAGATTAGACCAGTGGCACATTTTTATTCTGATGTTAATGTGTGGAGTATTATGACAGTGACCTGGCAGTACAGAAATCACAGTCCTATGTGGGGAAGGGCAGGGATGGTACATCTAGTGACCACTGTACCCGAGGCACAGTCCATGTGCCTGCTCCTCACAAAGGTCCTGGGAGGGGTAGCGGGTGCAAACTGAAGTCCAGAAAGTGGTAACAAAACCCATCCCCCTGTACCTTTCCCTACCAAGCCATGCGGAGAGTGGGACCCCCATGCCTGTCCTGAGTCCCCTGTGCATTTCCAGTCACAATGGGCAACATGTATGTGGAATATGAAGGGTGGCTGCCGAGCATCTCACAAAACTTCAAGTAGACTTACTTTTATTATTTCCTTTGTGCTGTCAATCAGGCATTTTTTCTTTTTTTTTTCTTTTTTTTTTTTTTTTTTTTTTTTGTCTTTTAGAGACAGGGTTCCCTGTCAGCCTCAGTTGTCCTGGACCTCACTCTGTAGACCAGGCTACACCTGAATCACAAGATCTGCATCCTCTTGCCTCCAAGTGCTAGGATTAAAGGTGTGCGCCACCATGCCCGGCTTTTTTTTTTTTTTTTTTTTTGGTCTTTTTGAGACAGGGTCTCCCTGTAGTCCAGCTGTGTCTGTGGCTGCACTAAGGCTGGCTTTGAACTAAAGAGATCGCTGCCTCTGCCTCCAGAGTGCTAGGATTAAAGGCGTTGCGCCACCACGCCCGGTGCATAGGCAATTTTTAATACATATCTTCTTAAAAGCTCTGTTATACTTGTGCAGTTTTTTTTTAGATGTATTTCTTTTTTTTCTTCGCAAATAAAAAAGTATCATTTTCTCCATAGAACGCATTACAGTGAAGAAAGGTCTGTACTTATTATAGCAAACACCATCACTCTAATAGCAAGGTGACTTTATATAGTGGGAAGACACCCATACTCTGAAACCCTGCTCTTTATTCCCAGCACACAGCCAGGTCATTCAATAACCAAATGACCCATGGGGAATGACGGGGCTGAATAACCTCTGACTCCTGGCCAGCCTCTACGTGGTGACAGATGAGGTAGTTACTGCAACCACTGTCACCTCCAACCCAGGCTAACCCATCAACAAGGCCCACAGACAGCGTCCATCTCCCACTGCAGACACGACCTTCTTCCTCACTAGTTTCGGGGGCCTGGGTGACCCTATCACGACTGTCAGCAGCAGGTGGTCTTCTTCCTGCAGGCTCCCTTTTCCCTATCTCCACCTGTCCATTCTTTGTGTCCAAATCTCCCCTTAATAAGGACACCAGATTTGTGTCCATCATCTGACCTCATTGTACTTCACTTCCTTTACAGGCTCTGAATGACATCTTCAGGTTTCTGGGAATCAGGATTTTTTTTTTATTTAAATTGAAGTTTTATTGGTATGCTTTGGTGCATTTCATACATGTTTTCCAATTTTCAGTTCAGGTGATTTCCTTCCCTTCTCCGCCCCACCCCACGAGGCAAGTCAATGCCATTGCTGCCATAACTGTCCTGCATCTTGCTCTCTCCTTATTGTTGTTTTTTTTCATTTTAGCCTATAAGTGATAATCCATGAGTACAGCATTCCTTCATGCAAAACCCATCCGCAGGCTGTTGTTGCCCAAACACCTACAGGCCCACCATCCAGTGGGTGGTGACAGGTTGTTTGTTCAATCAAGTTGAATCAATGAAGTGTCCAGACTAGACATTGCTGTTTTCACACATTCACCCCAAATCGCAGCCTTACATTCTAGCCAGGCCCTCTCTTCCGCAGATTGGTTCCCTAAGGCTTAGAAAGGGGCGACAGGGGGATGAGAAGTAAAACAACGTCCACTCTCGCTCTGGAGCCGTTGACTTATGTTTAAGTGAAGTAACACAGTTCCCAGAAAACACAAGACAAATGGTGTCTCCTCATGATGTGGATGCTATAGCCAATCAGACCCAGATATAATAGATTTCTCATGGAGAGGGAGTCATAGGTAAAAGAACAACAAAGAATGACGATCAGAAAATGGACTGAAATGGGAATTGGAAAGGGGGGATGGGTGGGATGAGGGACACGGGTGCTTATTGATTAAAGCATATGTAATTGACGTGAGCTGCAGCAAGTACTCTCGCCACTCGAGGGTGCAGTTCAGCCCAGTTTTCTGCTGAACTGCTACCAGGAGAGACATGGTGTTTTAGGACTTAGTAAAAGTAAAAGTAAACATGTGTATATTAAACAACATTGGTTTACAGAATCTGATAAAAATGGTAATGCATCTGAATTAAATGGAGATATAATTCGCTGTTGCCCACATTTGCTTTACATAAAATCTGTAGAGCAAGAACTTTGGGATTGACACATACAAGGGAATCAGGATTTTAACTCACAAATAGGGAATGGAAGCAGGGCGGTACCATTCAGTCTGAAACAGACTGGAAGTAATTGAGGAATACTGTGGAAATGAGGGATCAGGGATCAGCCTATGTCAGGCCTCAGAGGAGGTGACATTCCCCATACACCTGAGCTCAAAGATGGATGGTCTCAAGAGGGGATGCCCTACCCCCCCTTCCCACCCCACCATCCTTCCAGCTCAGGTTTTGCTCTTGGGAGATGAACCCCTACTCCAGGCAGCACAGGAACCTGCTATGACACCCCAGTGCCCTGGGCAACACTTGTGGATATGGGAACAGGGAGCCCTAGTCACACCTGAATAGGCAGGTCTGAAGCTTTCCAGCCCCACCCAGTAGTGAAGCTGCTCTGTACCACCAGAGTCAGGAGAGAGTTGTCCCTGCCAGCCTGCAGGCACCACGGCCATTTAGAGACACACACAAGCATAGGCAGCTATGGCTAGTCGTCAACAGTTCTGGAAGGATCTAGCTGCATTTCTTCACAGATGCTAGCGTTTCATTAGCAAGCCACAGAGTACCCAGAAGCTCCCTGGAGCTCTATTCCTGAGAGGCAGGGGCACAGGTGGGAGCTGCACTCAAGGTTATTTCTTGAGAAAAACGTTTACTAGTCCTGGAGAGCCAGGAATCCCCCGGTTTCATCTGCAGAGGTTTCCTGGGTAGTTTCCTGTTTCAGCCTGACAGTCGGGGGAAATTCTGCTTTTTACTTCTCTGAAGTTAAGACTGGGCTACACATGTTCTTGTGGGATTTTTCTGGTTAAAGGAAAGTCCTGTATCCTTGTGTATACTTCTTAATAGATCCCAAAAAAGCCATTTCAAATGTCACTTCCCATGAGAAACCCTGTTCTTCCCCTCCCCTCTCTGTTCTCTCAATTGGGAGCCGGTGAGCTGTATTTAGTGGGCTTCTTCTGTCTGTGCCTCCATCACACCAAGCTCTGTATTGTCCATTCTTAGACCTGCCTAGGCCACCAATGTCCAGTGCAGAGAAAAAAAATGATTTCTGGATGGAATGACAAAACTGAAGGCCCTGGTGGGACAGCCCTATCTTGGGAGGAGCTGCATCTTTAGGGCCTGAACTAGGACACTTTCTGTTACCCAGGATTGTAGGTCTTTGACCACATGATTTTAAGTAGCAATAAGCATGGCCTTTTGAGATTGCAGCAACAACAAAGGTGTGTGTTATAGTTTTGTTTTGAGGGGACCTTCCCCAAAAGGTACTATGCTGAGGACTTGATTCAAAGATGGGGATTCAGGGAAGTGACTGGCCCCAGGGAGTTCATCAATGAATCCACTGAAAGACTCATAATCTAATGGCATGATTGAGAGGTGGTAGGAAGTACTGCTTGGCTGGAGGAAGAGGTCACTGAACAAGCCTTTGAAGGGCATCTTGTTCCAGGGCTCTTCCTGTCCCTCCTGCTTGGCTTCTCACTTTTTCCATCTCTGGTGATGAGACTTCAAAGCTTAGGAGTAATATTCGGCAGTACAAAAGAAATAAACTACTGATACATGTATATAGCAGCATGGACCTTAGGCCAGAACTTCCTCCTCTTCTTTTTCCTCCTGCCTCCCAAACTTTTCTTGCTGTGACAAAAAATCCGACAAAAGTATCTGAAGGAGTGGAGGCTTTATTTCCGCTGTGTTCCAAGGTATGCAGTCGCATCCCAGAGGGGAAGACGGGGTGGCAGAGTCCTGGCCGGTGGCCACACTGTTATGGGCACTCAGGAAGCAGAGACGTGAACGCTGGAACTCAGCTGGGATCCTTTTCTCTTTTTGCTCAAATGTTCCTGACATTTGGGGTGGGTCTTCCCTCCTCCTTTAAGTCTCTCCGGAGGCTCCCTCAAAGGCACACCTCAAGGTGTGTTTCCATGGTAACTTTTAATCCAGTCAGGTTCACAAGGAAGATGAACCATCACACCCAGCCTCCCAGCGGTCCTTATCCTTTGTCCTTGGTTTCAGACCAGGCTCAGCCCCAGCTCCTGTGCGATCTTGCCCAGGGGCTCAGGAGTCTTCTCAGATAAGCAGCTCAATCATTTCAAGTTATCTATCAAGTCTTTTCCTTCAAACATGCCTAGAACTCTTCTCAAGACTCATTTTCTCCATTTACAAGGTAAACTGTTCCTTCAAGAGTCTTTCTTCTTTGGGACTCCCATCCACTGATGGCCTTTACTGTCTATTCTTTTTCTTCCCTCACTGGGTGCTTCTTGTGGGGAGTAACCTGGCCAGCCCACAGCTCCTGCGGGGTCCTTCTCTCATCAAGTCTGGAGGCTAAACACAAAATGAGGGCTTCTTGACCAGCAGGTTCAGCCAACAAATATAAGAGCAGGCTACCATCAGAGAATCTACCAATGTAAGAAGGCATTTGATAGAGCTGACCACTAATAAAATGTTTAGCAACCCATGCACAGAAAGCCATGCTTGTAACTAGGTGAGAGTGCCCATAGATCCTTGTACAAATCACAGCACTGAATCAGGAAGCAGGTAGGCGCGTGTGCCAGGGCTGCTTGTCTCCTACCTTGGGAGGGGGCCTCGGCCAACGCAGTAAAGTGACATAAAGAACACCAGTGTAAGAGAACCCCACAGAATTTCACTGTTGCAGATGATATGACATACAAAATGTAAGACAGCAGATGAAGACCTACTGAGAGTGTCTGGTAAGGTGGGTGGGATACAAGATCAGTAGAGCCAAGTCAACAGCTTCCTTGCTCATTAGGATGGTATCATGATTGGAATAGGAGATGTCTCCACCAGCTCATGCTTTGAAGGCTTGCTGACCAGCTGGTGACACATTCCTGGGAGGTACTGGGAACTTTAGGAAGTGGGACCTAGCTGGAGGAAGTAGAACCCAGGGAGTATACCTCTGGAGGGAGTCTTGTCTCTGGCTCCTTCCTGTCACTCTTCTTGTTTTGTACTTAATCTCCTCTCTGGTGATCTTACATGAGATTAATGATTTCTATTCAGTAACAAGAACCGTAGAAAGTGGTGCTTAGTGAAAGCAGTCAGGAACCAAAGGCTACATATCGAAGGTTCTGTGCATCAGAATTGCCCAGAAAAGGTAAATATGTATTAGAGAAAGTAGATTGAAGGCTGAGGCTAGCATGGAAAGAAGCTTCCAGGAGTTTTAGGGCAGTGATGGGAGAGTTCTAGAACTGGACTGTGGTGGTTTTTTAAATTTTACATTTGCTTAAAAAATTACTGAGTCACACTTGAAAAGGGTATATTCTATGATGTATAAATTACTCCTCAATTAAGTATAATAGGCAGTAGAGTTGGACCAACTTTCAAACAGAAAATTGAGACTGCTGGGTGGGATGGAATGCTACTCAAGTGAAGGATGCAACCAATGGTGTCGAACAGCTCAGTGTGGGGGCTTCCGGCCCCTCACCCACCTGTTCACATTGGCCTGGGCCTCCTGTAGTGCCCACACCTTAGTAGAGGCTTTTCTCACGTGGAGCAGGACCATGAGGGTCCTCTGGCACTTCCCTCAGGGCTGCACAGTTAGTTATCCAGTGAGATGTGGCCTATGTCCTCTAGGACTTGCTCTCCAGAGCACTAAAAGGAAGCTGATGGCCATTTCAAAGCAACTTCGGGACTGGCTACAAGTGGGAGGGAGGGCGTGAAACCACTTTTCTTGGAGTGACCAGAGGGAAAGAGCTACTCATTCCTGTAGATGGCCCCTGTTCCCTCCTTTCTCTCCCTTTCCTTCTTCCCCTGTACCTTCTCTTTCTTCCTCTTCTTCCTCCTTTTCTGTCTTACACCTTCCTCTTCCGTGACTCAGGTCCTGGCACTGTCTCCTGAGTAAATCATGCACTAGAAGGTGGGTTACAGCACTGGGCAGAACCAATCTGGACGGCCTCTAGAGTTCTCAGCTCACTGGGGGAGAGAGATGACGAAATAACCACACCAACAAGAGGTGTGTGAGAGAGGAGTCCCTAGGCGAAGGAAGTCGGACCGCAGTGGAGTCCTGGAAGCCTTCCTAAGCCAAGGTGGTCGGAAGTAGAGGCTGGGTAGCACAAGTGGCCAGGTAGAGTGGTGACTGCTGGGTAGGACAGTGGAGGGCACTCTGGGGGCAAAAGGCAGGCAGTGTTGGTTGGGGGGGGACAAATTGAGAGAGAAGGGTTAAGGAAAAAAGGGATATCTTCCCTCAACAATCTCTGTGGCTATTTCTCTTTCTACTAAGGTAGAAACTTGCACTGTAAATGAACTCAGCAGATGCTGTCAAGTACAGCAAGAGATGGGGATCTTGGGCCCCTTCTACCTGTTACCACATCCTCTCTTGGTCAAAATAAGACCTTAGTCTCACCTGTGTGTGGGTGGGTCATGGCATAGCTTGGGCTGTTGGAAGCCTTGGGAGGGCACTGCTGGCTGCTCTGGAGTGAGACCATCTCTAGTGCATCAGAAACCGGCTAGCCAGGGGCTTCTGAAATGAGATCTTAAGTCTCCAAGAATCCTCTTCTTCCATGAGCTCTCTGGTCGGGGGTGTTCAGGCAGGAGCTGAGGTGTGGAGACATAGGCCAGAAAGCCTGGGGTTTCAGCAGGCTTCAGAGAAGGCTGGGAAAGTTTTGGGTGGGGTGGGGTAGGGGCCTGCTTTTGAACTGCCCCCTGAAAAGCCCCTCCAGAGGCCTAGATTTAGAAACAGGCACATTTCCTCCCTCCCAGGTGCTCCTTCTTTCTCTGGCCCCTACTATTTTTAGTGCTTCCTCCCCTAAGCTAAACACATGAAAAGCACCCTTGAAACACACACACACACACACACACACACACACACACACACACACCACACCACACTGAGAAAAAATTCTGAAAAATGTCAAACCATGGGTCCCCCCCCCCTTTTCTTTTAAGTATCTAGGTTTATAGTATTCCTGGTTAACCCCAGAGCAGACAGGTAAAATGGGGTACCATTGGGTGAACAGTCAGATTAAGCAGTGCCACTACAAGTCCTGACTCCTTCTACAGCCTGTTGGGGATGAACTCAAAGGGCAGAAGGGGATGCCCAGTAAAATACGGGTCATGAAGATATGACCAACATCTGTGGGAACACCTCGACATTGGAAGCCCAACGTCAAGGTCTGGTTCAGGCTCTGGCTGGAAACATCACATGTCTCTGATGGCATTTGCCACTCTATAAGTTAAAACGGTGGAACCAGTCCCTTTTATACACTGCTTTGATCTAGGACACACGGAACTGAAGCCTAAATTCCATGAAACACTACTGATATAGCAGGGTGTGTTTTCGTTCCTATTCTGTTTCACTGTCTATTCAATTTTTCAAAAAATTATGAACATGGGGCTGGAGAGATGGCTCAGCAGTTTAGGAACACTGGCTGCTCTTGCAGAGGACCTAGGTTCAGTTCTAAGAACCCACACGAAAGCTAACAACCATCCGTAACACTAGTTCCAAAAGAGACACTCTCTTTTGATCTCCTTAAGCACTGCATGACAGAGTTTTTATACATGCAGGCAAAACACTCATACACATAAAATAAAAACAAATGGTTAAGAGCGCTGACTGCTCTTACAGAGGACCCGGGTTCGATCCCCAGCACCCACATGGCGGCTGAGAACTGTCTGAAACTCCAATTCCAGGAGAACTCCAGTTCCAGGGGAATCCGACACCCTCTTCTGACCTCCGCGGCATTGCACGACACGGGTGCACAAACTTGCATGCAGACAGTACATTCATACACATACGGAAATAAATAAAATAAAAAAAAATTTTTTAAAAAAAACAAAATTTTGTTATGAACAAGACCCACTAAAATGATCTCAAACTCACTAAAGTGATAAAAAATGTTTTGGGACAGGATCTCTTTAGCCCAGGTCAGTATGGGGGTCACTATATACTCCACCCTGGACTTGAGCTCCTGCCTCAGCCTCCTAAGTGCTGGGATTACAGGCAAGAGCCACCACGAACTGATCCTCTAAAATGCTCTCAAACCCACTACAACTAGATGAAATTGTAAATTTATTATTATATATATATATAGCTTCTATCCAAAAAATTTAAAGTCATTTCAATTAAAGTGTGAAAAATACTCTACTACACAGATTTATATCTTCTCTCTTATCTTTTCTGAGACAAGATGTCAATATGCATCCCAAGCTGCCTGAGAACCCCCAGAGTTCTGGGATTACAGTGGACCACCACGCCACCCTTTCAATTATCATTACTATTTAAAAATATTATTATTGCCGGGAATAGTGCTCATTCCTGTCACCACAGCACGGGGGAGTCTGAGGCAGAAGGAGTGCCGTGATTCCAAGGCCGAGGTGAGCTACGCAGGATGTTCCAGGCCTAGGCTATCTCAAAAACAAAACAAAACTTATTGTTATTATTATTATTTTATTGTGGTACTGGGGATCAATCCTAACACCTTCCACACTGCTAGACACTCTACCTGGGAGCTACATCTCCATTCTCAATGATTTTTTTTAAACTTATCTTTTACTTCTGTATTTGTAGGTATATGCACATGAGTGCAGGTGCTCTCGCGGGCCAGAAAAGGGTGTTGGGTCACCTGGACCTCAAGTTATAGGTGGTTATGAGTTCCCTATGGGTGTAGGGAACCAAACTCAGGTTCTCTGAAAGAGTGGTGTACTCCTAGCTATTGAGCAATCTCTCCAGCCCAAAGATTTAATTTTTATTTATGTGTACGTGTTTGTCTGTATGTCTGCTGGATATATGTTGGTGCCCTCAAGAGGCCAGAAGGCGGCATCGGATCCCCTGAGGCTACTTGCAGGGCAGCTGTAAGCTGTCTGACAATGGTGCTGGGAGCTGAATTCAGGTCCTCTGCAAGGGCAGTACCCACTTTTAACTGCTGAGCCACCTCTGCAGTCCTCATGTTGTTTTTCTGGTTTTTGTTTTTCTTAAATCTTATGCAACTGGGGGCTGGAGAGATGGCCTAATGGTTGGGAGCGCCGACTGCTCTTGCAGAGGACCCGGGTTTGATCCCCAGCACCCACATGGCAGCTGAGAACCATCTTTAACTCCAGTTCCAGGAGAACTCCAGTTCCAGGGGAATCCGAGACTCTCTTTGACCTCCATGGCATTGCATGACACGGGTGCACAAACCTACATGCAGACAGTAAGTACATTCATATACATAAAAAATAAATGAAAAAATAATAAAAATAAAAAATTAAATTAAATTTAAAAAATCTAATGCAACCACAGAGGAAAAGTGCCTGTTTGGAAAAACTGATGAATTATAAATGTCATTTTCAGGATTTTCTTCCCTGTTTTGACACAAAGTCTTTTCTGTTTGTTTTTGAAACAGGGTCTCCCTGTAGCCTCAGCTAGCCTAGAGCACTAGGTAGACTAGGCTGGCCTCAATCTCACAGAGATCTGTCTGCCTCTGCCTCCCAAATGCTGGGAGTAAAGGTGTGAATTACCATGTCTGGCCTGAGACAAACTCTTACTAGGCAGCCCAGGCTAGCAGTGAGCCCGCCGTCCCCTTGTCTCTGCCTACAGAATACTGGGGTTACAGCAGTACCTCATCACCATGCCTGGCTTTTTTTTTTCTTTTTAGTTTTAAAACGTTTCTCTTGGTATTAAAACAACAGCAACAAAAACAAAAACCCTAAAGGGTGACCCTTAACTTGCACCATGGTACAGCAACTCACTATGGCTATCTCAGAGGAAATGAGTATGTATGCTTACCACATGGCAGGGACTGGAATGTGCACAGAGGCACTATTCACTGTGACAGTCCCAATGAGATGCAATTCAGATCTTATCAAATGCAGAATGAAAAAATAAACTAAGTGCTAGTACATCCATGCAAAGAAATATTACATAAAATGAGTGAATAAACCCAAATTATTAAAAATATGGACAACTTGCATCTGTCAGAACTCAGATTGTGACACCCTAAATATAGCACCTTGGTGGTTGGGAAACAAAGAAGAAAGATCCTTCTTTCCTCTTTTCCATGTGACAGCTGTACATAGGGAATCCTCTGACTCTGCTTGCCTGAAAATAGGTCAAAAGCCTTCATTCTGGAGGGGTCCTGATCACACCCAGAGGCCAAGCAGAGTCTGGTCAGGCTCTTCCAGGTCCCCCACACGCATTATGTACTACAATCACTGTCTATCCTTCCTCAAAACTAAGTAAATGACTACTATACGACCCAGCCGTACTGTTCCTGGGTATTAAAGAAGGAATCAACAAAGTCAGCATAGAACAGAGGTACCTGCACACCCATCTACCACCACATTTTTCATTGCCAAGTTATAGACTCAACATAGATTCCCACTATCTATGGCAAATGGATAAAGAAGCCCATATACAATGGATACTTTTAGTCTTTATTCACCCAAAAAGCACAAAATCATAATGCTGCAGAAAAAAATGAATGAAACTAAGGCTGGAGAGATGGTTCAGTGGTTAAGAGCACTGGCTGCTCTTGCAGACAACCTGAGTTCAGTTCCCAGCACACCTGTGGTGGCAATAATCACCCTTAATTCTAGTTCCAGGGGATCTGACATCTTGACGGGCTCTGTACCAGATGGGTGCACTTACATGCATGTAAGTAATACACTCGTACATATAAAATAAAATATTTAAAGATGGATGAAACTGAAATCACCATGATAAGTATAATAAACAAGACTCAGAAAGATAAATAACAAATCTTTTATGGCATTCGCAGGATCAAGATTTTTTTTTTAAAGATATTAAAGTCGAAAAGGGACTCTTGGAAGAAGACAGAGACAAATGAGATGGTAATAGGGGTTAATATGAGTAAAGAACATTATATATGTGCATACATACACGTACCATATTATAATGAAATCCATTATTTTCTACAATGGATATACACCATTTTTTTTTTTCAAGACGGGGTCTCTAGTCCAGACTGAGCTTGAACTCCCTGTCCTGGTTTGCTTCTCAATTGCTGTGACAAAATACTGACCACAACCAACTTGGGGAGGAAAGGGTTATTTGGCTTACAGCTCATACATCATCCAGGAAAAGCAAGCCAGAAACTCAGGCCAGTAACTTGGAATTAGGAGCTGGAGCAGAATGGAAGAATACTACTTACGGCTTGTTCTTCTCGCCTGTACTCACACTGTGTGTTTTTATACAGTTCAAGACCATCTGCCTAGGGGTGGCACCACCCACAGTGGGCTGGGCACTCCCATATCACTCAACAATCCAGAAAATGCCTGAGAGACAAACCCGGAGGCTAGCCCCAGAGGCAATTCAGCGCCTGAAGCTCTCCTTTTCCCTATTCTGCTGATATATTCTGCTGACAAACGAAGCTATCCCACACACTCCCTATGTAGGCAAGGATGAACTTCAATTTCTGATCCTGCCTCCACGTTCCAAATGCTGGGGCTACAGATGTAAGGCACCAAGCCCAGTTTCTGTGGCACTAGGGATAGAACTCAGGGTTCTGTACATGCTATAGTACATGTACCTCTAACCTAGCTACATCTCTACCCCACTAATACATTTTTTTTAAACTATAAGAACAGAGTTTTCCTGGCTTTGGGATCATGTAAAACTTTGATGAAATAAACTTACCATGCTTTTCTTTCGCTAATGTATCATTTGTTATAGAAATGTCAGCCACAGCCCCTGCAATAGGTGGGAAAAATGTATTCCTTTTTTTTTTTTTTCTGTTGCATACCAAGATAACATTAAGCACAGGAAAGCAAGCTGAACAAATGCATACTGCCAAGATTTATGTAACATTTATGAATAGGCCAGATACAGGTAGAGATGTCTTAATGGTAGAGCCTAGGTAGGGCTTCTGGGTACTTTTTGATCAGGGTGCTTGTTTACATGAGTGTGTTTAGTTTGTAGAAACAGTTTATGATTTGTGTCCTTCCTGTAAGTTCCATGGAAGGTTCAAAGCATATCTCAAAATATGACATGTTGGTATACTGTATATTTTTAAGGAGAACAAAACTGAGACAATCACAGGTTGCTGTTCTCCCAGCTCTCCTTGAAGCACGGCCAATGCTAATACCTCTCCCAAGAGTTGACCTAAGACCTCAGTGACAGATGTCCTACCTTATTCCTGGAGACCGGGAAGCATCTGGACAGGCTGTTAGATTCCCCATTTATCCCCATCGATTAGAACTCCCCTTTGAGCTGTTTTACCTGTGCACCACTGTGCACAGTACATCCAACCCAAGGACCAGAACAGAGAAGTGAAGCCCCCAATGAGCAGGGAAACCCATGTACTTTTTTGCTTAGGTATGCTAAAGCATGGAAGATGTGGAGAAATGTGATTAGAGGACACAGGTGTAGCCTAACTGCAGCAAAATGGGGGACCACTGCTCAGAGCCCCTGTGTTTTCAGAGACAAAGACATTCTTTTCTTATGGGTACACATATGCAGGACACTATGCAATAAAGGTTTAGTGACCTGTTTCAGGGGAGAAGGGCAGGGGAAGGTGAATGTGATCTTCCTGCTTCTGCCATCTTCTCAAATGCTAGTATGTGGTACATGGGGGCATTGTGTCCCAAAGTCCATCATACCCCTTGGGGATTGAATTCCTGTGACATGAAAATAAACATCCTGGGTGTGGTGGCACATGCCTTTAATCCCAGCACTCGGGAGACAGAGGCAGACAGGTCTCTGTGAGTTCAAGGCCATCTTGGTTTACATAGCGAGTTCCAAGTTCCAGGCCAGCTGGAGATACAGGGAGATCCTGTCTCAAAAACAAAAACCAACACCACAGCAACAAAGTGTGTTCATTCATGCTTGATCCAGGCACCACATAAGGCCTGGGGAGTTCAGCTTTCCTGTCCTAAAGCTCAAGTCTATTCCAAACCCTGCCCCAGTGACTGCAGTTACAGCTTTCTTAATTCTATGTGTGTGGGCTCATCACCTGAGGTTACTTTGCACAGAACACAGGAATTGGGGGTACTCAGGGTTGGGGACTGAGTTAAGCCCAGGGATCTCCCCAGAGAGCTCATTTTACTGACTACATGTCTTCTAGGGAGCATTTGCTTGTGAAACTGGCCAGATGTCTTCCTGTTTTGAACTTCTCATGTGGCATCTCCCTTTGCTTCTTGGTTGATGTGATGGGTACACAGGTTCCCGTCTTCAGCCTGAAGCCAGAGTGGGAGTTTCTCTTGGCTCTTGCCTTAGTGGGTGACTTGAATATGAATGGAACTTTTCATAACTACTGACTGAAAGGGAAGGAGAAGTAACAGTTGGATGGAAGTGCCACTTCTTGAAGATTGAAGGAAGAAAAACTGACAGATCAGATGGACTCAATTCCCCTAACAGGTTTGGGGCTTAAGAATTACTGAGTAAGGTTTACTTGGGATTTTAATTCCATGTTAGGCCTTCAAAGCAAGCACGTTTTAATTTTTTTTAGCCTAGGCTGGCCTCCAACTTATCATGTAGCCCAGATTGGCTTCAAACTCTCAGCAACCCTCCTCCCTCAGCTTCCCCCTAAGCTTACAACATCATGCTTCGCTTGGCTTTTCATCAGATAAGAAATGCTTCAGGAGCAGGCCACTTAGCCCTTCACTGACAACAGTGAAACCCATCGATGATGGGCAGCAGAAGCTCGCAGCTGCCCGGGCTGGGGAGGAAAGGAGGCAATGAGTGTGAGAATCACTGCTGCTGCTCCTGGAATTCCGTGAGGGGAGGCAACAACTACTGAAGCTGGCAACACTGGACTAAATAACAGCCTCTCCTGGATGGTTCTTACTGCTTACTTACAGTATTTACCACAGGTACTATGCACAGAGCTAGCTGCCAGAGAAGCAGATGGAAACCCCAAGGCTTCTGGCCCATCATGCCCAGCAACAGTGGCTGGAGGGAAGCTGGACTGTGAGAAGGCAGTCAGGAGCAGTCTACGGAGATTACAAAGCACTACTGAATGCTGGGAAGGTGAGAGGTGGTGGAAAGCTGACTACAGAGGCAAGAGAGTTGGTCAGATGGCTCAGCAGGTCAAGGTGCTCACTACCTGTCATGGTTGGAATGAGAAATGCCGACATCCCATAGGCTCGTGTATTTGAACACTTGGTCCCCAGCTGGTGTCACTGTTTGGAGAGGGTCATGGAACGTTTAGGAGGTATGGCCTTATGGAGGAAGGGGCGGGCTTGGAGAGTTCATAACCCCGGTCCACTTCATTTTGTTCTCTCTGCTTCGTGTAAGCCACTGAAGATGTGAGCGTTCAGCTTTTGGCTCCTGCCACCAGGCCAGCTGCTTGCTGTCATGCTTCCCCGCCAGGATGGACTCATCCTTCTGGAACCATAAGCCAAAATAAACTCTTTGTCCTGTAAGTGACTTTTGGTCATGGTGTGTTATCAGAACAACAGGAAAGTAACTAATACACCACAAGTGTGACAACCTCATTTCAACCCCCAGCACCTTGCGAGACGACCTCTGACCTACACATGTGGACTGTGGCACGTACATACAAGTACCACACATACAAATAAATAAAATTTTAAAAAAGAACAAAGAAGGCCAGGCATGGTGGTACATGTTTTTAATACCAGGACATGGAAGGCAGAGGCAGGTAGACCTCTGAGAGACCAAGGCCCACCTGGTCTCCATAGGAGGTTCCAGGTCAGGTGGGGCTACAGGGAGACCTTTACTAAAAAAAAAACCAAAAGAAAACAAACCAAAACGAACCACCAAAGAGACTAGTGGGTGAGCTGCCACTGAAGGAATTCCAGAAAGCCACAGCAAGTTAAACTCTGGCTATCATGGAGTGACTGGAAGTGCCCAGGAACATTTTAACTGGTACCTGAAAAGCTTACAAGTGGTAATGCTGCAGGGTGCTGGGCCACTGGCACTCTTAGCCTGGACCCATAAGCCTCCGACTTGGAAGACCTAGAATTAAGCCTCTGGCTTTGGAAGCTTAAGAGTCACAAACGCCTGCTCTCAAGGCTTAGTGCCGTAAGCCTCTGACTCTGAAAGCACAGCCCATAAAGCACTGGTATTTATGGCTCAGAGCAAAGCCTCTGGTTCTGAGAGCGTGGGCCATAAGCTCTAGGGTCTGACAGCTCCTCCGCCTCTGGTTCTCTGGATGTGAACTCTAAGTCTTTTGCTTTGAAGGCCCAGCTCACAGGCATGCAAAGGCTCCGGAATGTCAACATTAAGGAAGCTGACCTTTGCCTGTTACAGTTGGTTTAGTCAGCCACGGGTTTTCTTTTATTCTCTGTGGTGAGGACAGGGTGTCCAGGTCTTCTGCTTTAGTCTTTAGACTGATCTGGGTCTTAGTGTGTGGCAGCAGCCTAGCTGTCTGAAGGTGACTCATTTTACTGCTCTGAGCTTCAGTTTCCTCATGATCTTGAACACGTGATGCTTGGATACAGGAGCTTCCATGGACTCCTCTGTCTGGTGACTCTGCTGGGGACAGGGCATGGCTTCACATCCCCAGTGGCCAACCCCATGCTGAGTACCATGTGGTTCTCTGTCTCATGTAGGTATGTCAGGTTCCCACTCAAAACAGCTCTGTGCAGGCCACGGATGTGTCTTGGACTACATCCTATCCCTTTTCAATGGCTAGCACTGAGTACAGAGCAGGGGCTCAAAGCATCATGGGCAAAGTGTGAAGACAAACCAGTGGGAAGTACAGAAGGTATGTTTGGAATAGTACTCACTCCTGATCTTTCATCCAGTAACTATCTACAGACACCCTCTTCTGTATCACCCTTTTGTCAGGCCTAGAGGGACAATGGTGAATGGGAGCTGTCACTTCCCCAAATGCCTTTCCACTTAAGAATGGTGGTTTAAGCCAGGTGTGGTGGCGCAGGCCTTTAATCGTAGCACTCGAGAGGCAGAGGCAGACGGATCTTTGTGAGTTCAAGGCCAGCCTGGTCTACAGAGTGAGTTCCAGGACAGCAGGGGCTACAGGGAGACCCTGTCTTGAAAAGACCAAAAAAAAAAAAAAAAGGTGGCTTAAAGTATGTAAAGTAGGTGGGGGCAGTCAGGAAGACAGCTTGGAGGAAGGCTGAGTTAAGCAAGGAGCTGAACAGAGTTAGTTAATCAGGATATACAAGAAGAACAGTGCATACCAGGCAAATGCCAGATTATGGAACTAGGATTGGGTCCTAAAGAAAAGTGTGAGGGCTAAGGCCGTGTGCTGGTGTATGCCTTTAATCTCAGCACTTGGGAAGCTGAGGCAGGCAGGTCTCTGTTGAGTTCAAGCTCAGCCTGGTATATCTATATAAAGAGCTTCTGGCCAGGCAGGGCTACACAGTGAGACCCTGTCTCAGTAAAACAAAAGCAATAATAACACAGTTTGAGTGAGGTGGCTCAGTAGGTAAAGGTGCTTGCCACCAAGCCAAACTACCTGAGTTCAATCGCCAGGACCCGCATGGTAGGAGAAAACCAACTCCTGAAAGTTGTTCTTTCATCTCCACATACACACTGGTACACTATGCTCACACACATAGACAGACAGACAGACAGACACACACACACACACACACACACACACGGAGGTAAATAAAGAGAAGTTGGGGGTCAGAAGACTGTCACCAGTAAATTGCACAATCTGATACATGATTTAGCAAATTCAGCTGTAGGAGGAATGGGAGTGCAGACAGGAATGCAGAGCTGAAGTCAGAGGACAGGAAATGAGAAGCTGAGGATGTCCTAGACATGGAGGCGGCAAGGACCAAAGCCACAGGCACGGACTGTGGTGGAAGAGATGGATGGAAACAGAATGGTGACTTAGCAGGCTGTGGGGGGGCAACGGAAAGGCTGAGGGGAGGAGTTTGGGGGATGGGCTGATACAGGCTGTGGGTTGGATACAGTTTGTTCCCAGGATTTTGCATGTTAGAGGCTCGAGGCTCGACTCTCAGTGGGTGATGTTGAGGTGGTGAAGCCTTTAAAAGGCATGGCCTAGTGGGAGGAGGTCATCTGAGGTCACTGGGGCCTCGGTGATTAAGTAGTTCTTGTAAGAACCCAGTTAGTTTCCATGAATGTGAGCTGTTACAAAAGAGGGAGTCCAACCCTTGGCTCTCTGGTTTCTGTCTCACAGTGTGATGAACGCCCACTGTAATGCTTCATGCACAAAGTCCTCATCAGGGCTGACACTGTTTCTTTGCGTATTACCTAGCCTTAGATAGATACTATGTTAAAGCAATGGGAACACGGACTAAGAGAGGGCCTGAGAGATGGTGGAGTCCTTGCTGAACATGGTGGCCTGATTCCAGTGTGCCAGGCAGTAGCCAGTAGACACAGCTAGATGCATGACTTTAGCAGTGTCCCATTTGCTGGTTCACGCTCCAGGCTCTTCCCAGTACATGCAGGGTATACCACCTCCTTGGCCTGGATGTTAGATGTGATCATGGAACTTCTGTTGTCCAATGAAATGTTAGTGAGACAAGGATAATTCTAGGTGGACAATTAAAGACCCAGCACATGATTTACCACTCTGCTTCAGAAGCTAGAAATGGAACCCTGCTCTCTTTACCCCCCCCCCCCACTCCCCTGGAGCAGGAAGAACAGCCTCCATCCCCCAGCACCTGAGCTTGCACTCGCTGCAGTGTGCCCATCTCCTCGCTAGAGAGTCCATCTGTCCATTTTACTGCTTGCTTTCTCAGAGAAAGAATTTTTTTAAACAAAAAAAAATTTTATGGAAAATCCAGGGTTTGAAGGGATCATAGAGAAAAGCTGAGGACTGGCACTGTGTGGCATGGACGAAGTCCCTGAAGAGACCAGGGGAAGCCACTGCTGAAGGTCTCCAGCCTCAGCTACAGAGGAGGCCCCCTCACACTGGAGATGCCAAGGCTTGGGACGTTTGCCAAGGATAGCTTCAGGTGTGGAGTGGAGCCAATCTGAGCCTACCAGACAAGCTGCCTGTGTGCTGTGGATGTTAGAGCCAGAGAAGTTAGGCTAAGCAAGCATTTTGGAGCCCAGAAGACCAGAGTATCTGATCCTAGATGTCAGACACTGAGCTACACTACTCAACTTTGCATTTAAGTATGATTATTTTTATGTTCTTCCATTTTGGAATAAGAATGTATTTTTTTTCAGTTGTTATTTACAGGAGTCCATAACTGAGAAACTGAAATTTATTTATTTATTTATTTAATGTGTATGAATATACTGTCTGCATGAAGGTTTGTGCATTATGTTGTGCAATGCCGCAGAGGTCAGAAGAGGGTGTCGGATTCCTCTGGAACTGGAGTTCTCCTGGAATTGGAGTTACAGACGGTTCTCAGCTGCCATGTGGGTGCTGGGGATCGAACCTGGGTCCTCTGCAAGAGCAGTCGGCGCTCTTAACTGCTAGGCCATCTCTCCAGCCCCTTTCTTTTCTTTTTTGAGACAGGTTTTCCCAGTAGCCCCAGCTGGTCTGGAACTCGCTATGTAGACCAGGCTGGCCTTGAACTCACACAGATCCACCAAGACTGAACTTTTATTTTTCATTGTTTAATTTTTTTGTCTTTTTGAGACAGGGTCTCCCTGTAGCCCCAGCTGTCCTGGAACTCACTCTGTAGACCAGGCTGGCCTTGGACTCACAAAGATCCGCCTGCCTAAAGGTGTGCGCCACCATGGCTGGCTTTTTTTTTTGGGGGGGTCTAAGACCAAACTTTTAAAGAGAAAGCAAGCTTCTGAAGTGTTGACAACATTAAATATTGTGGGACATTTAAAGCTGTACTGTATTTTATACATATTAATGTGAGATCTTGGGGAAAAATAAATGAAAAGGGTACGGTTTCCATAATGCATGTGTGTGTCAAGTCACAAGAGGTCAACTGTGCTGGTTAGTTTTTGTGAACTTGACACACACTAGAAACATTTAGGAAGAGGCAAACCCACCAGTATAAGGCCAAACAAGTACATGATGTTCCTCCACGGTCTGTTTCTGTTCCTGCCTTGGCTTCTCTAGATGTGAACTCTGAGGTGTAAAGTGTAATAAACCTTTTCTTTCCCAAGTTGCTTTGGTCAGTGTTTTACCAAGCATCGTGGGAAGGGGCACTGCAAGGAGGGGACAGTCTCCTCACAAGCAGGCAAGGGACAGAGCCCTTGGGGGATGCACCGACCCTTTTTCCCTTCATGGCTGCTCCTGCCTACTCTCTCTCCTACAATGGGGAACTAACAAGACACCCCCCTGGGTCACCCCCAGGATGCATTCTATAACACCGGAAGGAGTTTAGCTCCTAGACTCTGAAGAAAAACACTTCATCTTTTTCTAAACAATTGGCTAAGGAATCTGAGCTGACTTATATCTAGACCTTTATAGCTTTAAGAGAAAGTCCAGGAGCAAAGGACCTATCTCCAGGAAGGATCAGAGAGTAAAGGACCCACCTCCAGGATGGATCAGAGAGTAAAGGACCCAGCTCCAGGATGGATCAGAGAGCAAAGGACCCACCTCCAGGATGGATCAGAGAGTAAAGGACCCACCTCCAGGATGGATCAGAGAGCAAAGGACCCAGCTCCAGGATGGATCAGAGAGCAAAGGACCCAGCTCCAGGATGGATCAGAGAGTAAAGGACCCAGCTCCAGGATGGATCAGAGAGCAAAGGACCCAGCTCCAGGATGGATCAGAGAGCAAAGGACCCACCTCCAGGATGGATCAGAGAGTAAAGGACCCAGCTCCAGGATGGATCAGAGAGCAAAGGACCTGCCTCCAGGATGGATCAGAGAGTAAAGGACCCAGCTCCAGGATGGATCAGAGAGCAAACACCCGCTTCCAGGATGGATCAGAGAGTAAAGGACCCGCCTCCAGGGTGGCTGGAGAGTAAAGGACCCGCCTCCAGGGTGGGAGAGGGAGAGGGGGAGAGAGAGAGAGAGAGAGAGAGAGAGAGAGAGAGAGAGAGAGAGAGAGAGACAGTCAGTCGAGGTTGTATCAGGAATGTGCACTCAGGGACTGTCCAACTTTGTAGCAAATAAATAGTAATTCAAGTTTGTTAACTGGAGAAAATGTCTCTAGGACTATTTACATGTTTTTGCCTGTATTTATTGCTGTTTGATGCTTAAAATACAATGTCCCTATTTTCTATGTTTCAAATACAGCTTCTAAGTTTTCATTAAAATAGAGAGTTGGGGACTGGAGAGATGCTCAGTAGTTAAGAGCACTGGCTGCTCTTACAGAGGACCTGTGGTCGATTCCCAACACCCATATAGAAGCTAATAACTGTCTAGTTCCAGGGGGTCTGACACCCTCTTCTGACCTCTACAGGCATTGCACGACACAGGTGCACTTATATACATGCAGGCAAAACATTCATACAAATAAATTAAAATAATATATAAAATATTTTAAAATAGAGAGTTATAAGGCCAATCTGGGCTACACAGTGAGACCCTGTGTCAAAACAAAAAACACACAAACAACAAACTTTTTTTTGCTAGGAAGCATAATTTTTTTAATTCATCATATATGTATGATTAAGTTGGCTATAATTAAAGACTTAAAAATTAAGTGCATTAGTGGGCAGCATTAACTACAGTGACTCATTACTGCACAATGTGATAAGAGTCAGTGACTGTTGAGTGCTCAGCCATAAACGGACATTCTACACCATCCTCTCCAAGGCTCAGGGAAGAAAGGATGAAGTTAAGAGCCAGAGCAAGAGGTGGTGTGCTGTGGGTCGCTGTCTGCCTGGCATGTATGAGTACTTACAGAGGACCTGCACAAGACTAGGCCTATCAACATCCATGGAGGGAGGAGGGGTCTACAAGGTTCCATTCCACTCTGAGGGTTTATAGGAAGGTAACAGTAGATGGAGGGCCATAAGCCCCCAACCCTCCCTGAAGGTCTACAGGCAATTAATGGTTGCCGCCAGAGGGACAGACATTTTCTTCAGTGGTATAGCCACTGGTAAGGTGCCCATGGTCCAATAAATAACTCTGGACTCATGCTCCTTCCTGTAAGCAACACTGATGGAACTCGTTGAATCAGCAACAAAACCAAACATGAAAGTAGAAGGAGGACTAGCTGGGAAGAGGAAGGGGATTGGTGGGAGTTGGGGGAGGGGGAGTAATGGGAGAACATGCTCTAATAAACCCAAGAATTTAGTTCAGTGATGTAAAAGCAGAACCCAATTCTCTAAACCATAATGTTCTCTTAAAATACTGATCTGCTGTAACACAAAAACTAGATTTTATGCTTTATCAAGATAATTGCTAATGTTTTCTGTTGAATTTACCAGGCTTTTAGCCACTTGGGAAACTAATCCTTACTAGAGTCAGGATTTAATTATCAGTTTTAAAGTCTTTTAAATGATCACTTTATAATTAGCTAAACAAGTACTATCTTAGGTTTGTATGATATATTTAACATCATATAAATGTAACTGAAAACGCATATCCTCCTAAGAACAGAAGGAGCTGTGTTTATAGGCTTTATCTAAATGTTATGCACAAGTCTTAAAGACCACTGCTCCCTCTTTGAAACCAATTGTGATATTGTGTATTAGTGTTGACTGTCAGCTTGCTAGGCTCTGGAAACACTTAGGAGACAAGCCTTACCCATGATTGAGGGGGACTGTCTACATTAGGTTAGTTGCTGGGGATTATCTGGATTGGGTTAGCCTCTAGCCATGCCTGTGGGGAATTATCTGGATTAGGTTACCCTCTAGTCATGCCTGTGAGTATTATCTTGGTTAGGTTAGCTTCTAGCCATGCCTGTGGGGATTATCTTGATAAGGTTAACTGGGATGGGAAGACTCATCCCACTTTAAAAGTAGAGGGCATCAATTCCCTGAACATGGCTCATAGGTGGTTCAAAAAAAAAAAGAAAGGGAGCTGAGCACTGGCCCTCCTCCTCGCCATGAATGCAGACGCAACGTGACCATCCGCCTCAACCTCCTGCCACAACGTCCCCACCATGATGGATCAGAGGACTTTATCACAGCAATAGGAAAGGTAACTAAGAGACTGATATGGGTATTCAACAACCAAAATTTTGAGGCCAAAGCCAAAGATGGTAAGGGCTAAGAGGACAAAGGGCAGCCCCAGGACAGGCCCAGACAGCGGGCAGCAACCTACAAGCCTGGCAAGCCACCTGTGCTCTTGATCAGAAAGGCCACGGAGATTCCAGAGATTGGACTCTAACAGTAGACTTTCTTTTTTAATTTATTATATATATATTTGTACAAGATTATGTTACAAATCAAATCTAGACCCATGTCCCCCTCCCTACCCCCCCACCCCACCAGATTCACCGTTTCAGTCAGTTCTTTGACGCAGTCTTTTCTGTTGTTGTTGTTGTTCTTTCCAATATGCATCACTCCCAAATACTTGGACAAAAGCTCAAGGAGCCCTGCACAAGAAATACAACTAGGTAATTGGCACTAGCATCCACAGATGAGGGATACCATTTGTCGTTTGTTTTTCTGGGACTATGTTACTTCACTTAACATAATATCTTCTAGTTCCATCTATTTACTTGCAAAGTTCATGATGTCATCTTTCTGGTTTTTTTAATTTTTTATTTATTTTTGTAAGTGTATGAATGTAATATCTGCACGCAGGTTTGTTCACCTGTGTCATGCAATGCCTCGGAGGTCAGAAGAGAGTGTCAGATTCCCCTGGAACTGCAGTTAAAGACAGTTCTCAGCTGCCATGTGGGTGCAGGGGATCAAACCTGGGTCCTCTGCAAGAGCAGTCGGCACTCTTAACTGCTAGGCCATCTCTCCAGCCCCTATGTCATCTTTCTTTACCGCTGCATAGAACTCCACTGTGTAGATGTACCATATTTTCTCTATCCATTCCTCAGTTGAGGGGCACCTGGGTTGGTTCCAGCTTTTTGCTATTGTGAACAGAGCTTCAATAAACATGGTTATGCATGTATCTTGGCAGTAAGATGAGTCTTGTGGGTATATACCCAGGAGTGGTATGACTGGGTCAGGTGGTAAGCTCATTTTGAGTCTTCCAAGGGTTCTCCACACTGCTTTCCATAGTGGCTGTATGAGTTTACATTCCCACCAGCAGTGGATGAGTGTTCCCCTTTCCCCACAACCTCTCCAGCATTTGGTATCATTTGTTTTCTTGATCCTAGCCAGTCTTATCAGAGTGAGATATCTTAAAGTGGTTTTCATTTGCATTTCCTTAATTATTAGCGACATTGAACATTTTTTAAGATGTTTCTCAGCCATCTCTAATTCCTCACTTGTCAAGTCTCTGTTCAGCTCTTTGCTCCATCTTTTGAGTGAGTCATTTCTTTTCTTCTTTGTTTTTTGAGTAGTTTATATACTCTGGAAATCAATGCTTTTGTCACGCGCAGCAGTCTCGCCGGCAAGAACTTCACGCAGACAACAGGATTCTTCTGTGGTAATATTTATTGTGCACAGCTCTTTTGTGAGAAGGACCCCGAAATGGGGCAGAAGCACCGCTTATATAGCAGTCCAGAGGGCTCGGGTATGCTCTGGATTGGTGCACCGTCCGATGCCTCATTAGCATGCCCAGAGAGCGTGGGCTCGGAGAGTAGTAGTCATGCGCAGTTTGTCCAATGCAAAGGCAACGGCAGGAAGCGGCTTGTAGTGACTCAGGAAGTCGGCGCCATCTTAGGGCGTGGTACAGCACACATTGTTTGTGTGGTAGGCTGCCAACATGCTTTGTCAGATGTATCTTTGGTGAAGGTTTCCTCCCACTCTGTGGGTTTTCTCTTCACTTCCTTGATTGTTTCTTTTGATGTACAGAAGCTTTTGAGTTTAATGAGGTCCCATTTGTCAATTGTTGATCTTATTTCTTGCACAGCTGCTGTCTAATTTAGGAAGTCTTTTCCTACACCTATGTCTTGTAGTCTGCTGCCAAGTTTTTCTTCTATCACCTTCATAGTTTTGGGTTTCATGTTGAGGTCTTTGATCCATCTGGAGTTGACTTTTGTACAGGGCAAGAGGTAGGGGTTTAACTTTATTCTTCTACAAGTGGTGATCCAGTTTTGCCAACACCACTGGCTGAAGATGCTGTCTTTCCTCCATTGCGTCTTCTTGGCCTCCTTGTCAAATATGAGGTGGCTGAAATTATATGTTCTCAAGTTTGGATCTTCAGTTTTGTTCCATTGGTCAACAGGTCTGTTTTTGTGCCCTGTAGAATAGTTTGAAATTTGGTAAAGAGATCCCCCCTGTATTGCTCTTTTCGCTCAGGGTTGCTTTGGCTATTGGAGATCTTTTGTTTTTCTGTATGAAATTAAGGACTTTTTTTTCCCAAGCCTGTGAAGAAACTCTTGGGGCTTTTAATTGGGATCACACTGAATCTGTATATTAGTTTGGGTAGAATGGATATTTTACTATGTTAATTTTCCCAATCCATGAGCACGGGCGGTCTTTCCATCTTCTGAGGTCTTCTTCAATTTCCTTCTTCAGGGGTTTAAAGGTTTTTTGGTAGAGATCTTTGGTGTCTTTGGTTAGGTTTGTTCCTAGGTATCTTATTGTTTTTGAGGCTATTATGATTGGGAAGATCTCCTTGTATTCCTTCTTCAGTTGCTTGTTGGTGTAAAGAAAGGCTACTGATTTTTCTAGGTTAATTTTATATTCTGCCACTTTATTGAAACTCTTAATCCTTTCTAGGAGCTTTCTGGTGGAGTTTTTAGCATCCCTTAGGCAAATGATCATTTATCATCAGCAAAAAGTGGACAGCTTGACTTCCTCTTTTCCAATTAGTACTCAAGAAGGCCCCAGGGCCAGATGTGGTGGCTCACACACCTTTAATCCTAGCACTCGGAGGGAGAAGCAGGCGGATCTTTGTGAGTTCAAGTCCAGCTTGGTCTACAGAGTGAGTTCCAGGACAGCTGGGGCTACAGGGAGACCCTGTATGGAAAAGACCAAAAAAAAAAAAATGCCCCAGGAACAGTGTCCAGAATGAAAAGTTGATCAATTCTGGCAGCTTCTGGCCACACCTCATTCTGATCTGGTTCAGGCAGAACAGCAGGACCACTAGTGCTCCTGAAGACCACCCAGGTGACCAGCTTCAGTACACTGGTAAGGACCTTATTAGGTCTTACTAAGTACCACGGTGGCCATCCCACTCCAAGGAATTACTAACTAGTCTCACTTGTCCAAGATAGAACCTGCTCTTCAGTAAGTGCTGAAAGCAAGGGGCAAGAGGAGCTAAGCATCAATCATAGTCTTGTCACTTCTCTTCCAAAGGACCCCAAAGGCCAAACCAGATAAATAAATCTATTGACCCAGAATCCACTGCTCCTGCTTTAGGGATTATCCTGAGGGAGGAATCCTGACAGTGCCTATACTAACCCTTACCTGTGCCTCACCAGGCAAATCCTCAATATTCTCCACCAGTGACTTGTCTGGCTCTGAATAAATGGAAGGCCAGTATCTTTCTATCAACCTATTCTCACCTGAAACTCTTCTAGTCCAAATATGGGACTTCCTTCTCATTAGGAAACTCCAGGGCTTTTACCCCAGTGAAATTCCATCCTTGTTGTCTCACTTCTCTCTTGCCCCACGTTCCCAACCTCACTAAGCCTCCTTCTCTCTTGCTTCTCTCTTCCTTCTCCTTGCAGGACAGCTATAGCCACTCTGCATCTGCTAACTCTACTTTCAGCTCTGGCCACATCAGGATTTCATCACTTCATCTGCCCACCGGCCTCCTGCTCTATCCCTAGACAGCCAAGAGCAGGAACGCCAGGCAGGGACAGTACCCCTAAAATCCAGCTCCAGGAGAAAAGAAAACCTACCCTCTTCTTTTTACAAGAATGTAAGTCCTGAGGGGCAGAATGATGGCTCATCTGTTAAAAACACTTGCCAAGAAAAAGTTCTACTCTGGAGTAGGCAGGGTGTTCAGGAACTGGTGGGGGCAGGATGTCATGGTTTCAAATACTGGCCTTCCAGCAAACAACAAAATATCCTCGAACTGCTTGTCATTAACACAGTTGAGAGATAAACTAGGGCATGCCTTTCATTAGATAATGGGAAATCCCCAAGCACCTCTGGCTGAAAAACAAAAATATAAATTAATGGCAAATAAAATGTGGTTAGGTAATTTCTCCTCAGCCCAGAAGGATGGAGAAAGTAAACCAACAATAACATGCCATTAGCTCTTTCCCCTTCTTAAACACATACTCTAATATTTGGGCTGTGCTTCTACTCTGCTATCCCCATCAAGTACAAGCACAACTGTGTGACCTTTCCAACAGACATAGACCTGCACCGGAGAAGCAGAACTTCTACACATATGCTTGAGCTCATATTCCACATGGTATGGAATATTTCCTATACTAAGTAACATGTCATGGGTCTGAAAAGGCAGAGTCTAGTTTTTACACAGTGACCCAGTTGTCATGGCCAGACCCCTATGCCACCTTGATTTCACCTTAACCTTCAAGAAAAGCCCCAATGAAAAAAAAATTGAGGGCAGCCTCCTCTCCAATTTGCCTGCCTCACACCCAGCAAGGTAGACTCTACTTTCTGACTTTCACTTCATGAAAGCTTGGATAGCCTTTCCTCCGGTCTCCACTGCACCCTTTGCCTGGGGAGGAGTCCCCGCCTCTAGCTGCTTCCCAAAGATCCAGGTATTTTTCTACTTTATTGGTAACAAAACAACCAAGATGTTTAGATTTAGTTCCATTGTGTTCTATAGGCTCACAAGTCTCTCCCCTACAAGGTTAGTCTCTCTCTCTCTCTCTCTCTCTCTCTCTCTCTCTCTCTCTCTCCTTCTCTCCCTCCCTCCCTCTCTCAGATGTGTGTATCTTTATGTCTTGGAGAGGAGAGCACACGTGTGTGTATGTGGAAGCCAAAGCTTGACCTTGTTCTCCAGGTATACCTTCTGTTTTGTTGAGTTTGGTTGGTTGGGGGAGAGGGGTTGTTTTTTCAATATATATTTTTTGATTGAATTTTGTGCATTTCACAGATACAATATTTCAACCCCTCTACCCTATCTGGACCTCTCAAAGCCTCACCACCAGATTTCATGCATTCTGTCATACATGTTAAGGCCTATCGAGTCAAGGTTGGCCAACCTATCTAGCATCACTCTCTTAAACAAGACCAACTCTCCCTCACCTGGAAGTGATCAGCTGTCAATAGTTCCTTGGTTAAGATTGGGGCCTCCTGTCCATTTCCCCAGTTCTATGGTGGGGTTTTGTCTGCTTTGAGTTTGCATGGGTCTTGTGCACGCTGTCACCATTTGCTGTAGATTCACATGAACGAGTTCCCAGAAGCCTGGAAAACTGTTTTCTTGTAGTCATCCACCACGCCTGGCTCTTACAGTTTTTCTGCCCCTCTTCTACATGGTCCCTAAGCCCTGGGAGGGTGAAATTTAATATAGGGGTTCCATCCAGGAACACACACTCTGCAGTCTCATTCTCTACATTTTGATTGGTTGTTTTTGCTTTTTTTTTTTTTTTTTTTTTTGTTTTTTTTTTTTTTTTTTTTTTTATTTTTTTTTTGTTTTTTTTTTGCTTTTTTTTTTTTTTTGTTTTTTTTTTTTTTTTGTTTTTTTTTTTTTTTTTTTTTTTTTTTTTTTTTTTTTTTTTTTTGGTCTTTTTGTTGACAGGGTCTCCCTGTAGCCCCAGTAGGCCTGACACTCACCATGTAGATGTAGACCAGGCTGGCCTCAATCTCGCCGAGATCCACCTGTCTCTGCCTCCTGAGTAGTGAGATTAAAGGCATGTGCCATCATGCCCGGGTCTTTTGAGACAGGGTCTCTCGCTGGCCTGGAATTCAACAAGTAAGCTAGGTTGTCTGGCAGCAGGCCCCTGTTGCCTCTGCCCACATCCCTGGAACTGTAAGTATGCAACACCATGCCTGGTGCTTTTTGAAAAACATGAGTTCTGGGGGGTGGAACTTGGGTCCTTGTGCTTATGAGGCAAAGCAAGCACCTTACTGCCTCACCATCTCCCCATGTTCTCTTTCTAAAATGACTGTACCTGCAATAAATTAAAACAAGAGGAGTTGGAGAGATCGCTTAGTGGTCAGTGCATACTGCTCTTACAGATGACGAGAGTTTGGTTCCCAGCAACCATGTTTGGCAGCTTACAATTAACTCCCTGTAAGTCAAGGTCCAGGGACTCTGATGTGCTCTCCTGGCCTTCATGGATACCAGCACTCACATGCACGTAGTTAAAAATAAAAATAAATCTTAAAAAAATTAAATAAGAACTTTTAAAAGTTCTAAAGATGGGGTTAGAGAGATGGCTCAGCAGTTGAGAGGCCCTGGGTTCAGTTCCCAACACCCACATGGTGGCTAACAATCATCCCTAACTCCAGTTCCAGGGGATCTGTCACCTTCTTTTGGCCTCTAAGGCATTGCACATACATGTCCATTCACATACATGCAGGCAAAATACTCATACACGTAAAATTAAAACAAAAACAGTAAAAATACCTTCCCAAGCAGTCAAGCAGGCAGTGAACATGCCCTAGTTGTTGAAGGCCAGCCCTAAAGTCAGGAAGCTAATACAAATCCAAGCTTTCTCAGGACTTATGTCCACCAGCTCAAGTGAGCACCAAAGAATATGACTCACCTCACAGGTAAGGTAACCCTTCATGTGCATATTACCTAGCCTCTATTTTGTTGTTTTCTGTAAATTCTAACACTGCAACAGGCAAGGCGATGAGAAGCTGAGAATTTTTCTCTCCTCAGTTGTGTCTAAAACTCAAAAAACAAAAAAACAATTTCCATGTACTAACTACTATCTCCCAAGTTTTTGGTAAAGTGGTGAACTATCAATCTCAGATTTGGTAACAGCCTAGGAATCAGAGATTCAGTGTCTTAAGACGATTCCTTGAGCAATGTGCTATTTTGTTTTTTTTTTTACTTAATTTTTTTATGTGTACGAGTGCTTTGCCTCATGTAAGTGCAGCCCTGTTATGCAATGACCACAGAGGTCAGAAGAAGGTGTCAGATCCCCTGGAGTTGGAGTTACAGACAGTTGTTAACCACCATGTGGGTGCTGGGAACTGAGGTCCTCTGCAAGAGCAGTCAGTGCCTTAACTGCTGAGCATCTCTCCAGCCCCTCCTTTTTTTTTTTTTTTTGAAGAATTTTACTTTAGTTATCATTAGCATTTGTGTGCGTGTGTATGTGTGTGTGCACACATGCATAGGTCAGAGGACAATTTTTGAGGATACAGTCTGTCCTACCATGTGGGTTCTGCTGAACTTGGGTCATCAGGCATGCATGGCAAATACCTTTACCTGCTGAGCTATCTCACCACCCCTCTTCATGATTTCTTTAAGCACAACGATGAACTTTCTGTGCCCTGCTACATTTACAGGATAAGCCAACTTCCTCCAGTGTCAGTTTAGTCATTAAATTCATTGGCTAAATATCTTTGGAACTAAAGGCCTATAGATTGCCAGGCTGTCTCTTCTACCTTTAGGATATATATATATATATATATATATATATATATATTATATATTATAAATATATTTATATTATAAAATAAATATATAATAAATATATATAAATGTTAAATGTAATATTATAAATATATATTATAAATATATATAAAATAAGATATATATTTTATATAAATATAATTAATATTATATATTTATAATATACATAAATATATATTATATATATTACATATATAATATAATATATTATATATGTAATATATATTATAATGGTAATAAACAGCTTAAGGGCACTATACGAACATTCTACAGATTATTTACCAGCCCCGGTAGTCAAACACTAGATAAGGGACTACAGTTAGGGACCATATTCTTCTTCTCCCATGCTGTTTCTCTCATTTTGTTTTCTTTTTTGAGACAGTCTCACTAAATATCACAGACTGGCCTCAAACTTGCAGTCCCCCTGCCTCATCTTCCCAATGCTAGGATCAACGTGTCTGGCTTCACAGCTACCTTAATATGTGAAAGAATTCACACAAATGGAGATTTATCTCTGGGCTCCCACTATCAAATTATAATTCTTTTAAGACACTGCTTCTCTGTGAGCCCTGTGCCTCAGCCCCTGCGAACAGTTTCACAACAAACATCAGCAATTAAGGGAGCCTTGAGAGAACTTTGCTCACACAGTGATACCTACACAGTTTTCTAGTCATCTGCCAATCATTTCACAAGATTACCATTTCAAAACACAACCCGGGGGCTGAGAGATGTCTCCCGGGTTAGCAGTGCTTCCTGCTTTTTCACAGGGCTGAAGATCAGCTCCCAGGACCCACATAAGGCAGCTCACAACCAACTGTAACTCCAGCTCCAGGAGATTTGATGCCCTCTTCTGGCCCCATCAGGTACCTTCACTTGGGTGACATACGTTCACACAGACACACAATTTTTTTTTAAAATACTGATTAAAAACCCAACTCGAGCATGGTGGTGCAGTCCTCTAATCCCAGCACTCTGGACACAGAGTCAGGCAGATGTCTGTGAGCTCAGGCCAGCCTGTTTTAGGTAGTAAGTTCCAGGTCAGCCATGGCTACATAGTGAGGTTCTGTCTTTAAAAAAAAAAAAAAAAAAAAAAAAAACACAAAAAAAAACAAACAATTAACACAGAGAAAAAAAAAAACAAACTAAAAAAAAAAAAAAAAAAAAAAAAACCCAATCCATCCAGAGGTTTTCCTGATAGTTTTCTGGGTGGCTCAAGCCTTTAATTCCAAGTATGGGAAAAGAGAAGGTTGGCAGGCTGAATGGGTTGGTGGCCAGTCTGGTCTACATAGGGAGTTCCAGGCCAGGCTAGCCAGGGCTACATCATGAGACCTTGGGTGCAAAACTAAAAAGAGAAAATGGAAACCCACAACCCAAACGTCATGTGACCCAAGTTCCACAAACACTAAGAAATTAGTTTGTTAATTCTTAGACGACAAGACGTTGCAAGAGGGACAAAAGGAGCAAGTCAATGCCTCTGGCCATCTCCTCCACCACCCCTCAACAGCTCTTCACTTCTGGACCTACCTTCCTTTTCCAGAAGGGAACGCCCAGGTCAGTCGGATAGGCTTTCTGAGAACGGTTTGGACTTCTGGATGTGCTCCAGTCGATTCAGTATGAACTGGCTGGTGTCGATGAAGCGCTCCACGCAGTTCACCAGGCAGACCTCAGTGCGGCCTTCCAGCCTGGGCCCCGGCCTGTCCATGCACTTCTCCCAGCACAGCTCGGTCATGTGGTGGATCAGCAGCTGCACGCGCTGCCTCTGCGTCTCCACCTCCAAGAAGTGCTGCAACTGCGGGTCCATGGGGCCCAGGCCACTCCCAGATGAAGACCAGGAGGAATCCATGCCCGCGCCAGCATGTGGGACCGGAAGAACGCCGGAACCAGCCACCGACCATGTGTCCCTCCTCCAGAACCGGAAGCGGAAGTCTAGCCTGCCGCCTCAGGACCTCCCTCGAAGTGCACCGCTTCTCTGCGAGCCCTGTGGCAATGCTGTGTTAGTGGTGTTGACGTGTGCTTGGTTTCGCTAAGTATAGATTACAAAAAAAATTCTTGAATTCATATTACCAGACTCCATAAGCCCTTCCCAAATCTTTATTGGAGAAAATGATTTTGTGAGTTCAAGGCCCACCTGTTCTACAGAGAGAGTTCCAGGATAGCTGGGGTACAGGAAGACCCTGTCTTAGGGGCTGGAGAGATGACCTAGCGGTTAAGAGCACCGACTGCTCTTGCAGAGGACCCAGGTTCCATCCCCAGCACCAACATGGCGGCTGAGAACGGTCTTTAACTCCAGTTCCAAGGGAATCCAACGCCCTCTTCTGACAGAGGCATTGCACGACACAGGTGCACAAACCTACATGCAGACAGTACAGTAATACACATACAAAAATAAATAAAATTTAAAAATTATTTTAAAAAAGACCAAGGGAAAAAAAAAACAAACCAGCAACTTTCAGTCAAAATCATGTTACAAATTCATGTTATTAACATTACACTGAATGAACTAATGAAGAACTGTGTTTCAGTGAGCTTTAACTTGAACCCATTTGACTTAAATTCCTGAAGATAAAATCAGACTGGACTTTGAATTCTGAGGAAAAGCAGGGGGCACTTTCCTCTCATCCTGTAAATTCCTTCAGGGGCCCATTTATTGTAGTTGGACCATAACCAGGCACTAATTGACATGTCCATCTCCATTTCAAACCCTGGGCCAGAGTCTCATGATCTTCCTTTCAGGGTCCTAGAGTGGAGTACAAAATATAGGCCAGTTGTCTTCAGGAGGAGGCCAGGACTTTAGAATGGTCCTTTTTTTCTGTTTTTTTTTTTTTTTTTTTTTGTGTGTGTGTGTGTGTGTGTGTATATCTCAAGTGTTTCACACTGTAGAAACAACTAAAATTATGGTGGCTCAATGAATGGAGATTATCTGGGAGCTTAACACACATACTCATGAAACTTCCTGTTACTATCTACCCATTTGGTCCTGGCCTCATAACTTGTCTCCCCTTCTATGACTTCCTAGGATTAAGCCTTTTCAGCTCTTTAACTCTTGAGAAAATTTTAGTCAAAAGTGTGAAACAAGAAAGGATTGGAAATATTACCAGAATGGGCTGGAGAGATGGCCTAGCGGTTAAGAGCGTTGACTGCTCTTGCAGAGGACTCGGGTTTGATCCCCAGCACCCACATGGCGGCCAAGAACTGTCTGAAACTCCAACTCCAGGAGAACTCCAGTTCCAGGGGAATCCGACACCCTCTTCTGACCTCCGCGGCATTGCACCACATGGGTGCGAAAACTTGCATGCAGACAGTACACATACAGAAATAAATAAAATTAAAAAGAAAAGAAAAGAAAATATTACCAGAATGAGGTCAGAGTTATTCAGCCTGGGAGAAAAGATAAGACTAGCAACCCCAGTCAGAGACAGGTTTCTGCAGCCTTTGATGCCATAAAGATAATAATAATCAAGCCTAGTAAGAAGGCTTTCCTGCCTTATCCTTACATGGAATGTAACCACCTGTGCAATTGTAGCCTGTTTGCAGTACTCCCCTAGGACCTAAATTCAGTTCCTAGCACCCATGTTGGGTGGCTTTCAACCTTGGGCAACCACTTGAACATGTGCACATACCCACCCACACGCATACACATAATTAATTTAAAAATAAATATTAATTTTTAAATATTTTAATTCAATTTTAGAGACTACAGCCCCTAGGCTGGCCAAGGCTAGAAGCAAACTTCTACTCTTCATGCCTCTTGGAGTACTGGGATTACACATAAGAATCACTACACCTGTCCACGACTAAGAAACTGCTCTTTCCTTTTTGTGATGTTGGGGAGAGAATCCAGGGCTTGTGTTTGCTACTATCACTGAGCCATATCTGCAACTCTTCCCCCTCTTTAAATCTATAAAACCAAGACCCCCCTTGGGCGCCTTTTGGGGAACACTTACGCTGGGCAATTACAATTCATGTTCTCTCCTTGGGTGGCTATCCTTATTTGGCTGGAATAAATTTTTGTTCTGTCCCTGGTGTTCCTTGCCTGGCCTTTCAGGTTGATGCTCATACATATGCATGGATACAGAGGCACCCTCTAGGCACCTACTAATCACATTCACACCTGTGAACTCTTAGTGCCTTCCCGTTCACAGCAGCTACTCAGCAAATGCTTACTGAATGAATAATGTCTGAACACAGTATGGGGAGCAGTCCACAATTTCTCACCCTTCTCTGGTCTTCTGGGTCACTCCATTTAACAAGGAAACCCTAAATGTCTTGAAGACATGAAGGAATTTCTATTGGAGCTTGTCTGAAACTGCTTCTGCTCTTTATGTGGGCAGCGGCAGGAGGGAAAGTGATGGTAAAATGTGAGGGTAAAATAGGATTTTTTAATCTAAGCTATTTTTAAAAAACCTGGAATTCTTTGGAGGAAGAGCATTGTGTAGGCCCAGTTTACATACAGGAAAACGATGCTGCAATGCCTTCTGTCAGTTTGGTATGTGTTGACTCATATTCTAGAGTAGAGGGAAACCAAGGCATGTGGGAAGCTATACCAAGTCCCAGGAACCCATAGGCATGCAGTTTAGACCAGGCTGCAGAGCCGGGTGCTAGAAGAATTGGCCTTGATCGGGGTTCAGAGGAAGTCTCTAAAGAAACACACACTTATATTTCAGTGGTAACAATCTCATGACTGAGGCCCAGTCTTAATCAAAGGATGTATGGATGCCTCATTTATTACCCAGTGGTATGGTAGGGAAAAACTATTTTCTGGGAAATGGAAAGAAGAAAAGTGGTAGCCAGAGGGCAGCCCAGTCCCTTGCCTTTCCCTGCTGGTGAAGAACCCATTTAATTTGCAATAGAGTGTTAGGCCCCTGCTTCTCTGGGCTGCAAATGGGCTTTTCCTGCTCCATTAAGACACCTTGCCTCAACCACAAAGCCCAGGGAACCCAGAGTCAGGGCCACTTCCTCCATGTCCCTCCTCGGAGCTGAGCATATGAGTCCCCAGATGGCACTTCTTGCTATACCTGGCTCATTGCTCCCAGTTGGAGTAGAACGGTGGCTGCTTTTGAATTTCCTGACACTGATAGCTTGGTTGTTACGTCTGTGGTCTGAATCCTAGCCACTGGGGGGATAGAAATGGAGCTGAAAAGAAATAAGCTTCCCAGGGGTGACTTTCCTCCTTTGTCACAGAGCCTCCACCAGGGGTGGGTGCAGCATCCTGTGGCAGGGAGATCATCTTTGATGATACCCTGGGGTTTATCTTTTTTTAAGAAGGGGTGTAAGGGAGGAAGCTTTCTAGTCTAGTACCATTAACTGATTCCTTTTCTGCAGAGGGGACAGTGCAGGGGCATGCTTCCATGTTTGTGGCCACCTAGGAAGGTGACTGGCTGTTAGACAGGTCTCTGCGGACGTCCTGGTGTGTCGATTGCCCTTGGTGAGCCAGGTAAGTTAGCAGGGACCTTCTGGGTACCTTTCCACCCTGGCTCTCGGCTCCTGCTGTCTCTGCTAGTTTTGTCAGCAGGTAGAGCCATCTTAATGCTCCCCTGCTCAGCAGAGCCCTGTCAGTCTTATCTGGGCAGAAGGGCAGCCCAAGAGTCAGCCTCATGCCATGAAGTGAAATCTGCTGATAGGTCCTAGACAGCTCCCTGGATTGTCTTTTGGGGGAAATCCTTGAGAAGACTTCTGGAAGCCCTTTTGATAGTCCTTCCCCTATGTGGTTGTACTATTAATAACTGATTGGCTCTGAGGAGAACCACACTTTGCCCCTTCTAGTCCAGCCTCTTTGGATCTTAAAAGGTTGCGCTTTTTGTGAGAGGGAAATGCTTAGAGAGGATAACTGTGAATAAAGGCTTCAGTGAGCAGTTTGAAGCCGTTTCAGAAGAGAAGGATGTATGGGGAGAGTGGGATACTTTGTGCCCCTGGAGAAAGAACCCACGAGGTGGAGGCGAATACAGAGAAAGACTGCAGAACACACCTTTGGCAGATGAGGTGGCCCAGGTCTGACGCAGAAGGGCTCGCAAGCTTGGTGGCTTGGTGGCACCCATTTTAGATCTATGCGACTATAAACCACACCTCGGCCCACAGCTGTTGTGGCAGCACCTCCCGGTTCTTCTTGGGTGTGACTTTTCTGTGGCTTCTAACAGGGCCCAATTGTCTTATGACAAATGCCAAGGAAAAAGAAGGAACAGGATGTTCCTCGGGCTCAGGTCTACTGGCGAGGCAGAGAGTGCATGAGTCAGGTAAGTCTCCATCAAGGGCCACGCCAGCAGGAAGGAACGAAGATGGAGAGTTCTGCTGAGGTGGGACAACTCAGAGGGGATAGGATATGTGGCAAGGTCCCCAGAGGAGTATGGTGGGCAGACAGCCAAAGGGAGACACAGGGACAACAGACGGAGGAAACAAGCCTGAGGACTTCCCCGTGCCGAGGCTGGAGGGGGACAATGTCCTGAGGAGGAATGCTAGGAAAAAACAAAAGGGGGACCGCAGGAAGAGCGGGAGCACTTAAGGAGTGAGTCCCAGCCCTTTGCCCTGTGAGCCCTAAGCAAATCAAGAAACAGACACAAAACTGTCCATTGGGTATCCACCAGATAGCTGGCACGCAGGTAGGTGCCAGGTGAGTTAACCTGGGGCTGGGACTCTCCTGAGCTGAACTTGCCCCTTGCCTGGGCCTGCTCAGGCCTCTTCTGGCCTCCTCCCCATACTCCATACTGAAACTCAGTACAGTTTGTTCAGAGAAGTAAGAGGAAGAGGCAGCAGCCTCCTGGGTCACAGATAGAAAAACTCCAGTGTGGACATGGAAGCCACAGAAGGATTTACTCCAAGGGACTGTCATGTCCTTGGGGGCTCTGGGTTCATATATCCGTGTGTGTGTGTGTGTGTGTGTGTGTGTCTTACAGAGTGAGGGAGAGAAAGAGTTTGAGCACATGAAAGATCATGCGTGGGAGTGAGCAATTACATGTATGTTTGTGGATATGTGGGTGAGTGTAATTAAAGAAAATCAGAGCTGAAGAGTAAAGCGGTAAAAGCAGATTTTAATCAGACACTGTTGCACTAGGAGAAGTGAGATCTTGATATAGAGTTCTTTTCCAGTGTTAGAGATTAAACACGGGGCATCATACATGCCTGATGTACGTAGAACTGAACTCTATTGTAGCTAGAACATGGACAAGTTGGGGTTTATAACCAAGGAGCAGAGATGACAGGGATGGAACTTAGCAGAATGGAAGCATGGAATGCAAGTTCTCCTTACTTCACCAGATAGGATTCGTGCTGAAGACAGGCAAGGTGCCCAGACAGGGAAGGTAGAGGGTAAGAAATGTGACCAGACACTGAGAGTGGCTGGCTATTCAGAGTAGACGGCTCTCTCTAAATGGACTCAGCAGGGTTCTTTCTAAGCCTGGGTGATAAAGGCCCTGTGACAATGACAAGGCAGACTTTGTCATTCTAAGTTCCAAGTCTATGCAGAGACTCTGACCAAAACAAACAAACAAACAAGCAAACAAAAAAACCCCACCTTTTTGTTTCATTAAAAAGAAAAGGAAGGAAAAGAAAAAGAAAAAGAAACCCTTAAAATCCAACCAAAAATACATCCTCACAGTGGCTAACCTGAAAAAAAAAATGACAATGTTCAGTGTTGGTGAAGATGAATGACTGTGGCTCATCCACTCCTAAGAGCATGGGCTGGGGAGATGGTTCAGTAGATAAAGCGCTTGCCCCACAGGCTTGCGGATCAGAATTCAGATCCCTAGAACCCATTTAAAAGCCAGGGATCTTGCTGGCAGCACCCTGGAGGCAGAGACAGGGGAGCCCCGGAGCAAGCTGGCTAGCTAGACTTCCTAGAATCAGCAAGCTCTGGCTTTGGTGAGAAGGTCTTGGTTTAGGGAGAGGCCCCATGTCAATAAAGTGGAGAGCAATCAAGGAAGAGACCTGGCGTCCACTTCAGGCTGATGCATGAACATGCATACATATGCACCCACATGCAAGTAAACGCAAACACAGAACAACCCCTGTTTGGCACAGTCTAGACCCAGTAAAGCCAGATATGTGTGGGAATGTGCAGGCCTGTATCACAGCACTTCCAGTACTCTCAGAATGAACATGTTGGACCAAAGACATGCACTGCAGAGCTGCGGATGTTTACCCCCAGCTGGAAACAGCTTTAGTGCTCACTGACAACAGAAAGGATGAAGATCGGCTGTGCACTCAGAGCGGAATCCCATTCTGCAAGGGGAACAGATTACAGCCAGCGTCACAGTTGAGCCTCATAAATGGATATCAAGGCCAAAAAAACTACTTGTGTAAAAATAGCAGTGTATGATTTTAGTTTGTGAACTTTGAAAGCACACAGGATGGTGATTCAGGAAGTAGCAGAGAAGTTAGCCTTGAGTGGAAGAAGAGGTTGAGGGAGTGAAGGAGAGCTCAGGGGGCAGCAGCAGGTGGTGACTCCTAATCTGGGTGTTGAACACAAAGATTGGATACCTGAACATGTTTTTGTGGGTGTATGTTGTGGTTTTCTTTTCTTTTCTTTTCTTTTTTAAAGACTATGCATGGTCTTTTGAAGAAATTTAAAAATTTAAAAGAAAAGGCAAAGGAAAAAAGAGAAAAAAAAGTTTAAAATTACTGCCTCAGGCATGGTGGCCTGTAATTCTAACAATGGAGAAGTGAAAGTAGGAGATCAGGAGTTCAAGGCCAAGCTCACTACACTGTCAATTTAAAGCTGGCCTGGATAGGTGAGAGCCTGTTTAAATTACTCCACTTTCCTTCTACTGAGACGTGGTAACTATTCCACCTTTCTTTGAATCTGTGACTTGCCGATGACTGTGAAAATGTCATGAGGTGACACTTCTGAGGCTGGGTAAGAAAAGAAGGTGCAGTGTTTTAAGATAAAAATTTTCGATTCATGGGCTGGAGAGATGGCCTAGCGGTTAAGAGCGCCGACCGCTCTTGCAGAGGACCCGGGTTGGATCCCCAGCACCCACATGGCAGCTGAGAACCATCTTTAACTCCAGTTCCAGGGGAATCCGACGCCCTCTTCTGACCTCCACAGCATTGCACCACATGTGTGCACAGACCTACATGCAGACAGTACACTCATACACATACAGAAATAAATAAAAAATTTTTTAAGTGATTTAAAAAAATTTTTTTAAATTTCGATTCATTACTTGAATAGATTATGCAATAAAAGTTTGCTGCTCACAGTTCCCATGGAGAGGGCATGCCATGCCCTGCCATGCCACACAGGGCCACGCTGGAAAGTGCCTAGGTAGGTCAGGAGACACAAGAGCAAGGGGAGGGTGCGGGCAGCAGCTTCATTGTGGTTTTCATGGCGAGCAAGCTTAGGATGGCAAGTTTGGTTCACTGTAGAGGACTTTGGCAGAGGGGCTGTCGGGGTTGTTTGGTACCTGGCTGGAAGTGTGTGAACCTAGGAAAGGAAGTGGTAGAAGATGAGGGCTCTGGACGGGTTGGTTTTCATCTGAAGATCACCCTCCGGGGTGAGGTGTTGCCTGTCTCTAGGAACTAGCTGATGTCTGGGGGGCCTTTAGGGTCAGCAAGACTCCCAATGCCAAAGTGTCAGACACAGAAAGGACGATGGCCAATTACTTTCAGTTTCTGCCTTGTTTGGGGGCCTCAAGATGTCATGTAAGAAGTTTAATATCACCAAGGCTGCCACACTGTGAGGGAGACCAAGTCACATGAAAAGCCAAAGGTAGACACTTCCATTGACAGCTCCATCAAGGTTCCAGTCAGCCTCAACCACTGCACAAATAAAGTCAACTCCAGATGACACTGGTCTCCACTGCCACATAGCTCTCAGGTTCTTTTTTTTTTTAATTGTTATTTATTATCTTTTATGTGTATGAATGTACTTTTTATATGTACATAAGTGCACCTGTGTCGTGCAAAGCTGCAGAGGTCAGAAGAGGGTGTTGGATTCCCCTGGAACTGGAGTTAAAGACGGTTCTTGGGGCTGGAGAGATGGCCTAGCGGTTAAGAGCGCCGACTGCTCTTGCATAGGACCCAGGTTCGATCCCCTGCACCCACATGGCGGCTGAGAACCGCCTGTAACTCCAATTCCAGGAGAACTCCAGTTCCAGGGGAATCCGACACCCTCTTCTGACCTCCGCGGCATTGCATGACACAGGTGCACAAACCTTCATGCAGACAATACATTCATACACATTAATAAATAAATAAATAATAAATAAATAAATAAATAAAATAAAAAATAAATAAATAAAAAAGAAAAGACGGTTCTTAGCCACCATGTGGGTGCTGGGAATTGAACCCGGGTCCTCTGCAAGAGCAGTCAGTGCTCTTAACTGCTGAGCCATCTCTCCAGCCCCAGCTCTCAGCTTCTAACTCATCCTGGCTGAGGGTCCTGGCATCAGGGTACAGAAAACAGCCATTTGCAGTATGCCTTCTTCAGCATCCATAGAATCTATGAGTGTAATAAAATACTTTGTAAACTTAGTTATGGTTTGGAATGATTTGTTTTTAATTTATTTGTTTATTTACTTATTTATTTATTTATTTATTTATTTATTTATTTATTTGAGACAGGGTCTCCCTTTAGTCCTAGCTGGCCTGGAGCTCACTATGTAGACCAGGCTGGCCTTGAACTCACAGAGATCCTCCTGCCTCTGCCTCCGGAGTGCTGGGATTAAAGGCGTGCTCCACCATGCCTGGCCTAAGATGGTTTTTTATATCCGCCACGTGGGTGCTGGGAATTGAACCCAGGTCCTCTGTAAGAGCAATCGGCGCTCTTAACCACTGAGCCATCTCTCAACAAATTGGAATAATTTGTTACCCACACAGGGAATGGTGTGGTACACATCAACAAAAAAGTTTACACCAAATAAAAATAATAGCAACTACAATAACAATAGGTGCTGGGGAGATGGTCAGAAAAGTGCTTATGTAGTGAGTACATGAAGACCTGAGTTTGATCCCCAGGCCTCCTGTAGAAGCTGGGCATGGCAGCATACACCTGTGATCCCAGCAGAGGGGGTCATGGGTAGAAGCTTGCTGGCCAGCTAATCTAGCCAAACTGGCAAACACCAGGTTCAGTGAGAGACTCTGTCTTTAAAGATGAGGAAGAGAGGGGCTGGAGAGATGGCTCAGTGGTTAGGAGCACTGGCTGCTCTTACAGAGGACCCAAGTTCAATGCCCAGCACCCACATGGCAGATAACAACCCTCTGTAACTCCAGTTCCAGGGGATCTGATGCCCTCTACTGATCTCCTTGGGCATTGCATGACATGTATGCACTTACATACATGTAGGCAATACATTCATACACATAAAATAAAAAGAATAAATAAGACATTTTAAATTGAGGTAGAAAGCAAGAGAGGAAGACACTTGATGTTGACCCCTGATGTCCACCCGTATGCACGCACATATACACATGCACATGCACACACATGAACTTTCATGTATATGTACACAATTCTTCACGTGCATATTACCCCAGCAAAATGATTAATTATTATACTCCAGTGGCATAACCTTAGATACAATATCACATCTGTGGTTTTTTTTGTCTCCGAAGGACCTCTGAAGATGGCATCTGGCGTAGCCAACAGCAGCAGCCTCCCCCACAATGGCAATTCCTGCCTCCCTCAGCTCCCACCCCGGGCAGCCAGCTTGACGCTCTCTCTGTTCTACACAGTCCTCCTGGTCTTCAGTGCCCTAGGAAACATCCTTGCCCTTTGCCTCGCCTGTCAAAAGGGCAAGAAAATGAACTCTACAAGTGTCTACTTGGTCCATCTGGCTGTGTCCGACCTCCTGTTTACCTTGGCCTTGCCTGGAAAGATCACCTATTACGTGCTAGACTTCAGCTGGCCATTTGGAGATGGCCTCTGCAGACTGATGGCTTTCGTGATGTACCTGAACACCTACGTAGGGGTCTATCTGATGACCTGTGTGAGCGTGGACCGGTACCTGGCGGTAGTCCGTGCCCACCAGTGCCTGCATCTCCGCAGCGCTGGCCGAGCCAGGATCATTTGTGTGGCTGTCTGGATCTTAGCACTTCTGCCGACGGCACCCTTGCTCTTGACACCCATGGCCAGGCCTGTGAAGGGCAAGCTGACTTGCATGGAGTACATCAGTGTAGAAGCCATCCTTGGGCTGCCTGCCATGGTCCTGGTGGCCTGTGTGGTCAGCTTCTGTGGGCCCGTGGGGATCATACTGTTTTGCTATGTGAAGATCACCTTGAAGTTATGCAACACTTCCCGGGAAAATCCCCTGACCAGCAAGAAGGGCTACCCCCGGAGGGCCTGCCTGCTCAGCCTGGTGGTGCTGGTGACCACCGTCGTGATCTTCAGCCCCTACCATCTCAATGTCATCCAGTTCATGGTGAGAGAGATGCTTGGGCATGGTTCCTGCGCTCAGCAGAGGGCTTTCACGGTGGCCCTTCAGGTCACCATATCCCTCATGAACATGAACTGTGGCATCGACCCAGTCATTTACTTCTTTGCTTCCACCCATTACAGGAAATGGCTCCTGGGAATTTTGAGACTCCAAGCATCCCCCTCTGCCCCCTGCTCCTCCCTCTCAGGAAAAGCTTCCTCAGAATCTCCAAGCCGCAACCACACGGGAGGCTCTGCATCCTTCGTAGAGAGCGAGGTCTAATGAATGCATCACCAACTTTTACCCTTGGGGGCCCCAAGCTTTATATAATTTTTGGTGGGAAAGGAGTAGGTAGGCTTTCTAAGAAAAAGAATACAGGAAACTGGGCATTGGTGGTACATGCTTATAATCCCAGCCCTGGGGAGGTAGAGGCAATAAGTTCAAGGCCAGCCTGGGCTACACATTGAAATCTTACCCCAAAAGAAGTAGAATGTTTTCCCACAAGGGCTTGGATTCAGTTTCTACCACCAGAAAATCAGAAACAGAATATCAGGGCTAGTGGTGTGGCTCAGTGGTAGAATGCTAAACCATGGCAAGGCCATGGGATCAATCGTCATCGTTGGCAAAAGGGAAATCTAAAATTCTTAGAAGTAGAAGTGTTTGGGATTTCAGATGTTTTCAGATTTTGAAACCTTTACATATACATAGTAAGAAATATAGGGTCTCAAATGTAAACAGGAAAATCCCATGTTTCATGTAAACAGATCCTTAAGGTGAGTCTACACAATATTTTAAATAATTTGTGTCTGAAACAAAGTTTCAAGGTATGGCCCTTTCCACTTGAGACATCAAGTTGGTGCTTAAAAATTTGCCAATTTTAGAGCATTTGGGGATTCAGATTTCACTTTTGGATTAGGGATGCTCAACCTATTGTACAAAATTCGAATCAGAGTCTAAACAGGGATTGTGTGAGAAATTCCGAAGCCTGAGTGACATTACTACACAGTGATGCACGCTTAATGCTTCCTACAAATGTCAGCAGTGCTTCTCAGCCCTCCTTGGTCTCTGAAGGGCTGCAATGCATTGTCTGTCTTCTAGGAAAGATGTATTTCCACAAGAAAATCAAACAAGAGAAAAAAACGTTAGCTGGGTACTAGTGATCAATAGAGTGGATGGCAAATGTAGGAAGATGAACTAGGAAGGAAGAAAATCACCTCCCACTGTTCCCTCCAACCCCCACCGCCGAATTTATAAATGCTAACATTTGCTAACACAAATATAGACCAGACTGGCCTTGAACCCCCAGAGATTTGCCTGCCTCTGCCTCCTGAGTGCTGGGATTAAAGGCATGCGCACCACCACACCTGGCAAAATATTTTTTTTAAGCATGTGGATTACACACTCTGGGTTGTTGACTGGGTATGCTGTAGAGGACCAGGGACTGGCAGTGACTGGTAGGATGAAAGCACTTGCATTTCGTATACCTGGTTTGGATCTTGTGCAAGGAAAAAGTATCCATGAGCTGCTCTTGGGTGAATGGAAACAGTGTAGAGGAAAGAACAGAAGTTAGAAAAGCAAGTGTCTTTATTTTTTAATTTGTTCTTTGTGTGTGATAGTTCACGTTGATTGTCAACTTGACAGGGTCTGGAGACGTCTGGGCAGATCTGTGAGGGAGCTCTAGATTGGGTTAACTAAGGTGAGAGGACTCACACTGGATGTGGGTGCTCCCATTCCACGACTGCGGTCCCAGACTGAATAGAAAGGAGAAAGTGAGCTGAGCACCAGCGTGCATCGCTCTCTGCTTCCTGATTGCAGATGCAGTGTGAGCGGCGGCCTCAGGCTCCTGTCACCGTGATGGCCCCAGGACAGGATGTAGCCTTGAACTGTAAGCCAGAATAAACCCTTCTTTCCTTAAGTTGCTCTTGTCGGATATTTTGTCACAGCAAGACAGAGATAACTAACGTGTGTATCAGAATGACAAAGCCATGTAAGTGTTGTGTATATTAAATCCCCTTCCATTGCTATTTCTAGAGCCTAAGGCAATTGGAGAGGATTCTGACTTGTGTGATTTTACATTTTGTGTATAACTCCCCACCATGAATAGGAAGCACTGTGGTTAGTGCTGACACATCTGGTCACATGTTCATTGCTGGCATGCCCATCCCTCAAGACAGCGCCTTGCTTGTCCTTCTGTCTTCCCAAATCTCAGGGTTCCAAGAGAGTCCCCTGTGGTGCCTTCTCTAGTCACTGTCCCACAGGGAACTGCTGTAGTTTTGGTGGTCCATTTCATGTGTCTTGGAATTTCTGGCTCTAGTTCAGAACACTGCATCCTAAGCATAGAACTCCATACTATGCTCTTTTGAGTCTCATCTGGTCATGTTATAATATCATAAGAAATGGCTGGGGGCTGGAGAGATGGCTCAGTGGTTAAGAGCACTGGCTGCCCTCACAGAGGATCTGGGTCCTCTTCCCAGATCTCATGTGATGGCTAACATCCTTCCATAACTCCATTAGATCAGGGGATCTAATGCCCTCTTCTGGACCCTGAGGGCATTCCATACATTGGTACACTTGCATACAGGTAGGCAAAATACACATACATTATAAAATAAAAATAAGTATATTACATTTTTTAAATTTATTTTTTATTTTTATTTCTGTATGTGTATGAATGTACTGTCTGCATGCAGGTCTGTGCACCCATGTCGTGCAATGCCGCAGAGGTCAGAAGAGGGTGTTGGATTTCCCTGGAACTGGAGTTCTCCTGGAATTGGAGTTTCAGATGGTTCTCAGCTACCATGTGGGTGCTGGGGATCGAACCCGGGTCCTCTGTAAGAGCAGTTGGTGCTCTTAACCACTAGGCCATCTCTCCAGCCCCTACAATTTTTTTAAAAAAGAAAGGTTTGAGCTTTGTCCTTAGCTCCAAGGACAGGGTTCCTAAAATCCCTAGAATTAATTTTCTGAGTGACAGAGGAATATATATATTTTTTGTATTTTTTTTCATTTTTTATTTATTTTTGTATGTGTATGAGTGTATTGTCTGCATGCAGGTCTGTGCACCCATGTCGTGCAATGCCGCGGAGGTCAGAAGAGGGTGTCGGATTCCCCTGGAACTGGAGTTCTCCTAGAATTGGAGTTTCAGACGGTTCTCAGCCGCCATGTGGGTGCTGGGGATCGAACCCGGGTCCTCTGCAAGAGCGGTCGGCGCTCTTAACCGCTAGGCCATCTCTCCAGCCCATATTTTTTGTATTTTTGAGACAGGGTCTCCCTGTAGCCCCAGCTGGCCTGGAACCCACTATATAGACCAGGCTGGCCTTGAACCCAGAGATATCCACCTGCCTCTGTCTCCCAAGTGCTGTGATTGAAGGCATGCACCACCACGTCCTATGGAACACTCTTCTGTATTCATTGGAAGTCCTCACAGTTCTGAGTTTATGATGATAAGGTCATTCTCAGTGGAATGAATGGTGAGGATGGAGCCGTGTGGATGCTGGAGGAAGCAAGCAGCTGGTGTTGTGCCTGACCTTTGGACTTGGTTATCTGACACTGTCAGCTACAAAGTATACACACACACACACACACACACACACACACACACACACACACACAATCTCAACGCTCTAAGGAAGTTCATGATTCTTTTTTTTGGTCTTTTTGATACAGGGTTTCCCTGTATCCCCAGCTGGCCTAGAACTCACAGAGATCCGCCTGCCTCTGCCTCCTGAGTGCTAGTATTAAAGGCATACACCACCACACCCTGCCCAAGTTCCTGATTTTGTTGAGCCATGTTCAGAGCTGTGAGCTGTGAGTTGGACATGCCTGGTAGAGGGTGGAACTTTCAGTCTCCAAAACTGACCTCCACAGAGGGCTATAGGACTGAAGATTGAGTTTACTTGGTAATGGCCAGTGATTTGCTCAATCATGCCCATGAAAGGGAACCTGCTCAAAGTTCCTCTGAGAGTCTGAACAGACTTAGAAAACACAAAGACAGGAGCTTCTGTGGGTTTGGGACTTTGGGAAGGTTCTGCTTCAACTATAGGAAAAGAAGAGTTGAGACAGAGGAATATTATTATTACTATTATTATTATTGGTCTTTTTGAGACAGGGTCTCCCTGTAGCCCCAGCTGTCCTGGAACTCACTCTGTAGACCAGGCTGGCCTTGAACTCACAAAGATCCGCCTGCCTCTGCCTCCCAAGTGCTATGATTAAAGGCGTGCACCCCCCCCAACTAAACCAGATTAATTTTTAAAGGAGGAGAAAACAGTGTATAATGTCCTAAACTTTGGAGCAGATCAGACTATCATTTCCACTCAAGGGCTGTTCTTTTGCTCAGGCCTTAAGGAAACAGCTTTTTCTTAATGGACCTCCATAGAGCTTTGGAATCTGCAATGGCTTCCAAGACTACCATAACATTTACCCCTAAAAAGTCCCTAAAATCAGGGGGCAGAGAGATGGCTCAGCAGGTAAAAAGCACTTGTGCCTCTGGGTTCAGTTCCCATGCCCTACATGGCAGCTGTAACTCCAGGTCCAGGGTATCGAACACCCTTCTCTGATCCCCCCCACAGGCATCGTACATACACGGTGCACTTGTATACATGGGGGCAAAACCCTCAAACACATAAAATAAAAATAAATAAAATATAGCAACAATAACAAATATTTTAAGTTCCTAAAATAATTTAAGAGATGTGCTGAAATGGAAAACTAGATATAAACCATTTTTCACCATGAAAACCTAGAGACCCAAAGCTCTTCAGAGGGATTAGTGTCCGAACTGGAGTTTTAGACACACACTCATGCAGAGCCTCCAGGCAGAGGTGCTTATCTAGGAAAAGATAAGAAACCAGGGCTCCTTTCTGACTTTCCTGGCCTCCAGCAAGGGTGTTCCTGAAATGGCTATTTTTGAGGTCCTTGTCCCTAAGCTGTCTCGCAAATGTTTTATCATCATCATCTTTCTTTCTTCCCTTCCTGTCTTTCCTCCTTTCCTCCCTTCTTTTCTTCCTTTCCTCCTCCTGTCCAACTTTCCCTCTCCCCTCCTTTCTTCCTTCCATCCATCCTTCCTTATTTATTTTGAGACTGGGTCTTACTATGTAGCCCAGGTTAGCCTTGTATTTATAATCCTATTGCCTCTGCCTCCTGAGTGCTGGAATCATAGGCATTTCTAAGAAGATGAAGGGTAATGCCAACACTGCTGGTCCCACATGGAGTAATGAGGTTTCAAAAACTACGGCACAGGGGCTCTGGAGAGATGGCTCAGCGGTTAAGAGCACCGGATGCTCTTGCAGAGGACCTGGGTTCGATTCCCAGCACCCACATGGCAGCTAAGAACCATCTTTGACTCCAGTTCCAGGGGAATCCGATGCTCTCTTCTGACCTCCTTGGCATTGCACAATACGAGTGCACAAACCTACATGCAGACAGTACACTCATACATGTAAAAACAAAACAAAACAAAAAAAACCCTACAGCACCCAGGTCTGGTGGGACTCCTTTCTTCCCTTGCTTGCTTACTCCCCAACCTAGTCATTGTTCCTCAGGGATGCTGACTGAATCCATCTGGGGTGTATTCTGGGCATCAGGATCTTATGGGGACTCCAGGGAGTCAGATGTGCAGCTCATTTTGAGAACCCTAACACTAAAAAACAGAAGAGATGATGTCTGGGATGAGGGGAACAGAGGAACAGCCCTATAGTTACCCTCAGCAGCCAGAGGGCTTCATTTTATCTTTTAGGGACCTTGACTCAAGCCAAACTGGGATTTGTGGCTTTGATTTAGATAAGAATTTCAGGGTCAGACGTGGTGGCACACACCATTGATCCCAGCACTTGGGAGGCAGAGTCAGGTGGATCTCTGTGAGTTCAAGGCCAGCCTGGTCTACAGAGTGAGTTCCAGGGCAGCTGGGGCTACAGGAAGATCCTGTCTTAAAAAGCCCCCCCAAAAAAGAATTTCAGGACTATACAGTACAAAGCAGAATTGAGGTTTTATTTATAATAGAATAAAAGGTGCTCAAGAGAAGAAGAAGAAACCCAAAGAAGAATCAGAGTTTATTAAAAGACATTAAAATAATTTAGTTATTTATTTAATGTATATGAGTGTTTTGCCTGCATGTATGTAATTGCACCTGTGTTGTGCAATGCCTGTGGAGGCCAGAAGAGGGCATCAGACCCTCTAGAACTGGAGTTACTGATGGTTGTTAGCCACCATGTGGGTGCTGGGAACCAAATCCAAGTCCTCTGCAAGAGCAATCAGTGCTCTTTACAATTGAGCCATCTCTCCAGCCCCTAAAAGACATTTTTAACACAGATTTTAAGCATGGTGCTTAAGAGGAATAAATGACAGGACCTACCCAAATGTGGATATGGACTTCTCAAGAGTCTCAATTGTTTTAGCAGTAACCATGTGTATTAGTCAGGGTTCTCTAAAGAAACAGAAGCAACAGGACAAATATATAGCTATATACAATTTATTGATTTGCTCACGTGACAGAGCTCAAGTAGTCCAACAGTAGCCGCGCCGCACTGGAGAGGCTGAGAATCCAGGGAACTGCTCAGTCCGCAAGGCTGGATGTCTCAGTAGTCCCAATCTGGTGCTGAAGGCCCGATGGATTCCAGGAGATCTGCCTGTCTCAATACACTCTGGGATCCGAAGGGTTGATCACAGCAGCAAGACAAATTCACCAGTGAGAGAGAGGCAAGCCACAGGAAAAAAGGAACCAGCTCCCTCTTCCATGGCCTTTAATACTGCCTGCCAGCAGAAGGTAATGCCCACATTTGGGGTGGGCCATCCAGGTTGAGGTAGTCCAATCTGAAGATCCTTTTTCTCTTATTTGTTCTTTTAGTCCGTCAAGTTGACACCCAGGATTAACCATCACACCATGTATTCACTTTTGATGGGAAGTTATATCTCAAAAGGTTGCTAAGACTTTTTTGTCCTTTTCTCTCTCTCTTTTGATCAGTGAGGTTATAAGGTGGCTGTAGAGGTGCCTGGGATGGAACCACCTGTGCCCCTTTTCTAAGCCTAGGGAACAACCTGCGGAAGAGGGGGCGTGGTAGAATGTAAGGGCTGCGATTGGGGTGAATGGTGAAACTACAGCAATGTAGTCTGGACACTCATTTGATCAACTTGATTGAACAAACAACCTGTCACCCCCCACTGGATGGTGGGGCTGTAGGTGTTTGGGCACAACAGCCTGCAGATAGGTTTTGCATGAAGGATGCTTGTACTCATGGATTATCACTTATAGCTAAAAATGAAAAAAAAAAAACTGAGAGAAAGATGCAGGACAGTTATGGCAGAATGCATGATCTGGGATGGGGTGGGGGTGGGGGGGGAGGGAAAGGGAAATAAGCCTGAACTGAATTGGAAAAAATGTATGAAATGCACAAAGCATCAATAAAAACTAATTTAAAAAAAAAAAAAAAGAAAAGAAATGGAGGAAGAATGGAGATCCTGAGATCAACAGAAGCTTTGCCTTCTGTCTCAGCTGGCCTTCACTCAGGAGTTAGAGTGCTGGAAGTTCATGATCATCCAAAACTTCCACCGAGTCTATGGTTCTTGGTTCTTTTCTTCTGAATTTGAAAAATGAAATCCACAGACCACAGAATGGTGAATTTCAGAAAGGAGCTTTAGGATTAGAGCTGGGAGCTTTAGAGAAGGAAAGCAGACAAAACTCCTGCAGAGCAAGAGCAGGTACCAAGCAAGGTGCCGTCACAGACAGGTCTCCACCTAGGCTTTACTTGATGGGGGCCTGGATGGGGGGTGAGCTAGCTGGGCAGTCCGGTTACCCATTTATTAGGTGTCTAGGTATCCTTCTGGTTCAGTCACATCTCACATACAGTTCCAGGCAGGGACGCTCATGTAGGTATAACAAGAAGCCAGAGGAACCAGAGTGCCTGTCTGACATTTCTGGCCTCCAGCCAGGACAGAATCAAAGACATTTCTGGCTTCTGCCTAAGAATGAGAATAGCGGTCCTAACCTTTAACTGCCTCTTGCTCTTACATTACTTGATGAGGTAAAGCTGGGAGCCACCAGGGTTAAGTAAGGGATTTAAGAGATGGCTTTTGATGTAAATGGGGTTTCCGGTGAGAGTTCTCAAAGACTGCAGGCTCCTGGCTGGGAAGGGAGAAAGGCCTTGTTAGCCAATTACGTTGGACTTCCTGTTTCTCTGCTGCTGGTAAGAGATTTCAATAGATTCCTGGGTGAGGGGCTTATTTTCCCTCTCTTGTTCCCATAACCATGTTTGTATACTGCCTCAGTTTGAGAGACCTATTGAATGTAGTCAGGAGAGGAGGCCTGCGGGGTGTGTGTGTGTGTGTGTGTGTGTGTGTGTGTGTGTGAGAGAGAGAGAGAGAGAGAGAGAGAGAGAGAGAGAGAGACTTGAAGAATCATGGGATCCTCAAAGTAGGCCAGAAGGGCTGGAAGCTGAGGCAGGATTTATATGGCAGGCTTGAGGGAGAATTCCTTCTCATTCAAAAAAACTTCTATCTTGCCAGATGTGCTGGCTTATGCCTTTAATCCCAGCACTTGGGAGGCAGAGGTAGGAGGATCTCTGTGAGTTCAAGGCCAGCCTGGTCTACAAAGTGAGTTCCAGGATGGAGCTACAGGGAGACCCTGTCTCAAACAGACCCTCTGTAAATGGTGATTGGATCGGATTCTCTTAGCTTCTTCCAGTGTTGGCCCTGTCCAGATGTGAGGCTTCCTGGAACAGCCATTCACTGTAGATCTCACTGAAATGCATATTTTATTTAATGTAAGTATATTTTGGAACAGATTTGTAAAAAACAAAACAACAACAACAAACAAAGAAACAAAAGCTCAACGTCCTATCTGTCACCCGAAGATGAACTTAGGGTCACTAGACCTTTGTATTTGTTCGTCTTCTCAGTATGGGCACATCGAATAAACCCCTTTCTGCTGTTCATTCCTGGGTGTTTATTGGCATATTGAGGATAGATGGCCAAGCCTAGCTTGATAGGCTGTCAGAGCCCAGGCTCTGATCCCAACAACCCCAGTAACAGTAACATGTGCAGAGGCAGGACTAACTGTCGTGAAACTCTGGGTTTCAGGGGAATGTTGAATGTCGGTTTGTAGATTGGAAGCGGGGAGATGTGAAATCAGTGATCAGTGATGTGGGTGGGCTTGGTGAGGTTTCTGAAACTCAATTTATCATAAAAGTCTCAGAAATATTTATCACCTTCCACAAATGACCAAAGTTAGTAAGTTGTCCACACACTTCTAGGGATGACCACAAGCAATCTCTGCTCCGTGATGGTCACTTTATATCCAAAGGAAATAGATATATCACCAAAAAATGATATATCACACCCTATGCTGGTCTCTGGCTCAGCACCTGGCTGCTTAGATCTGCATGACCCAGTGTTGTATGATGAGAATATTACTATAGTGATCAGAGACTAACCCCTTCCCCAACACACACCTGACCCCCATCTCTCTGTGGATAGTGAAGATATCTTCAAAGGCACACCATGCTGTTGGGGATTTTATTATTGGAAGTATAAGTAGGGTCCACCCACTCAGCTATACCAGAAATGTAACTTATTCCTCAATTATTCAGCCCATCTCTGCTTCAAGCTTTCACTCCACCTCAAGGTAGGGATAGGTTGTTGGTTGGTGCAGTTACTCCGGGGGTCTAGACCTTCTTCTGTTCAGAAATCCCCTCCCTAGGAACACCAGCATTGGGAGGTGATACTGAAATAGAGACAGGAGTTAGCTCTTGTTAGCAGTAATGGTGGAGCCCATGATGGATCCTGTGTGAGTCACATGTCACCAGTGTCCTGGTTAGATCACCTCTCTAGCTGTGGTGACTGGCGTAAGAGGTGAGTGAAAGAAGTGGAAGCTCCCCACTGGCTCAGCCCTTGATGCTCTCAAATTGGCCAAGCTTAATAAATGTTACTCCAATGTCCACCCAGTTCCTACCTTAAGTCCCATAAAAGAACACTGGGCAAGGTAACACAGCGGTGGACCCTTCAAGCCCTTCCCACTCGTTCTCATTTTTCCTTCATAAATCTACATTTGCTTTATTTACTACTTGTTCATATTTTCTTATTCTTTTTGGGTATGAGACAACAAATTCCGAAGCCACTGACTAGGGTGAGTTTAGTGACTGCTGATCGTTGAGCACCCTAGTTCCCTGAGTTAAGTTTACTGAGAGCACAGAAAAGTTCTGCTGTACTCAAAGAAACCACATCTATCACAGAACAGGGGTTGGAGAGAACTAAGAGCACTTGCTTATCTTTAACAGGACTGAGTTCAGTTCCCAGTATTCATAACTGGCAGCTTACAGCCAGCTCCAGAAGTTCTCACACTCTCTTCTGGACACCACAGGTACCTGCATGAGTATGCACAGGCACACACACACACACACACACACACACACACACACACACGCATGCACACGCACATGCACACACAAATAATAACATACATTTTTGGGGTATTTTTGAGACAGGTCTCCCTTTCATCCCAGCTAGACTGGAGCTCACTGTGTAGACCAGGCTGGCCTTGAACTCACAGAGATCCACCTGCATTTGCCTCCTGAGTGCTGGGATTAAAGGCATGCGCCACCATGCATGGCTCATAAATCTTTTTAAAAATCATACACAAAAGCCACAGTTCAGCCTTACACCCTGTGCTGGAGTGTTCATGCTGGGGTCTGACCTCAGAGCCCTTCATCACATCCTTGGTTTATAACAAGAGTACTGGAATTGTCCTGTCTGTCACCACAAATACCAATAAGCAGAGATAGGAATCAAATGTTTAAGCTATGATTAAATTCAGAGAGCCAGCAATCTGAGAAGATGGAGAGCCAAGATCCCAACACTCTTCATTCCCTCTCGCATCCCCAGTGTACTTTGTAGGGCATCTGAGAAAAGACAGTCCACCATTCCAAACTTATCTGCCTGATTTGGGTCTGTCTCCATTACTCTGGGTCACTCGCACACTTTGTAGGCTGGCACACTACTTATTTAAAGAGTGTCTAGGGGCTGGAGAGATGGCCTAGCGGTTAAGAGTGGCAACTGCTCTTGCAGAGGACCAGGTTCGATCCCCAGCACCCACATGGCAGCTGAGAACCATCTGTAACTCCAATTCCAGGAGAACTCCAGTTCCAGGGGAATCCGATGCCCTCTTCTGACCTCTGCGGCATTGCATGACATGGGTACACAAACCTACATGCAGACAATATATTCATACAAATAAATAAATACGTAAAATAAGCTTAAAAATTAAAAAAAAAAGCTATTTGCTTTATAAAAAAAAAGAGTGTCTAACTCATCTCAGACCCCTTCAAGGTGGAAAACGCAGAGACAAATCTTTGCTGTGAGTGCAAGGTCTCTGACATGCAGCGGGGCACATTCGTTTTTCTACAATATCAGAATCCACTGAGTAATCCACAAGCTACATCAGCTTGGTTGGCTACTATTTGCCAAGAAGTCCCAATTTCCCTTGATATCTGGCCATTGGCAAACATAGGCTCTTGCATACCAATCTTAGCTACTAATATGAACTCTCAGATGACACTTTACACAGTAATTGCATCTATATATGTATATAGATAAATATGGTATAGAATGGCTACAAAAACGTCAAAGAGGCCACAGCAAAGTTGAAAGAGGCCTTCCTGGTGGCAGAGGCAGAGAGCTGCTAGAGATGCGGGGTCTCTGGGGTTAAGGTATGAGGCCTGTTGGATCACTGCTGAGGACACCACAGAGCCAAAATGCAGGGCCACAGCTTTGAGCTAACTGTATGCAGTCCAAAAGAAGACAGTTTGGATGGATTTGGTAATCCTTATCAGTTTATTTCCTGTCTTCTGGTATGTGTTACAACTCATGTTTTTCTGGGAAAACTATAAGTCAGGATAAAAGGTCTGAAAAAGAAAACGATTGTTCCTGTTTGTAGTAATTATAGTGAACAGTTTTACATTTAAAATAAGCCTTAAATTGTTTCATTCAATCTTGCGGATTACGCCTGCTTAATGTGTGGTGTTAAGTCCCTCCTCCAGTCAGTATTATACAAGGCTGCTTGAACTTGTGTCCAAGCCTTATCTAGAATATTATACAGTAATTAAAGGTGTTAGGCTGGTGTGACTTAGCCTTTCTGGATGGATAACCAACATACATAATGCCCATACCAATTTGGCCAAAAATAAAAGTTGGTTAATCTGGGCTAACTGTATGGACTTATACACCCAAAAGAAAAGTATAACCAAAAGATAAGTATTCATTACATTTACTTTAAAGTCTGAGAGATTGTGCCTCCAAACACTAGATTTTAAGTCATTTAAAGTCATATGAGATTTATTGTTACCAAATAAAGTTTCTTCTCTCTATTTAAGCAACTACCTAAGGGAAAACTCACACCATGACTATTGAAATTTCCTGGAAAGCAGATGCTGAGTCCAGACATCACGGACAAATGAACAAAAGAAGCCCAATAATGGATGCTTCGGAACCCCTGGTTGAGAAATTCTAACGGACTTTTAAGTTGGACATTTAATTCACCCTGTTCCTCTCTTGGTTTCCTGCCTAGAAAATATACCTAGCTACTCTTGCCTTCACAGGCACTAGTCAAAGATTTCATTCTCTCTGTAACTATACTTTTTGGGGTCTTTTAGCTAGAGCCACTGAGCAGGGGTACCCTAGTTGCCACCTCCTATGCCCCTTTTCAGCATGGAAGAAGTCAGAGTGGTTGGCACCTCCATTCCCTCTTGGCAACTGGGGTAACCTCCTCAGAGGGTAATGTGATAAACGTAGGAGCTAAAAATTGGCTAGGCAGTTTAAGGTCAAGACCCCTAAAGAGCCAGTTTCTTTCTCAGCTGAGAGCTGAGGACTTCCTGGATCTGCCAGTGGACATATCCTTCTGGTTGCTCTGACTCATGGCTCATGCATCCTTAACTCACTTGTCAGATTTATTGGCCAGTAGGTAAATTCCACTTAAATCATGGTGAAAAAAACAAAGAAGAAGAAAGAAGAAAAGAAAAAAAAAATAGAATCATGGTGCTAAGAACCCAATACAACACTAGCAGAGATCATTCCATCTTGGAGACACCAACTATGGTCCACTCTTGTGAACTTCCTTCAAGGATTTGACAGCCACATAATGAGAGGGAGAGATGAGTTGTGAACCCAGGTTTTCCTCATTCTGCCTGACCCCCTACCAAGTCCTCAATATTACATGTCTACATCCTGAACTTGGTGACATTATTAAAGGCCCCTGGTCACAACAGTTTATTAACTATACCTTGACCCTTGGTTCTCAAATTATCTTCCTTAACTCTACCTGCCCTAAGGTCATAGCCTTCGATACTAGCTTTGTTTCACAGGTGTGGTCTACGCTAAAGTCCATTTTTGATCCTGCTACATTGGTCACCTGGGGCATCCTCTACCTCCTGGCCTTTCTCTGCCTTTTTCTCTTCAGGTGTCTGTTTCACTTTGCCCGCAGCCAACGCCAGGTCAACAAAACAACGGCCCAGGTCCTCTCAGCAATGGTCAATAGGGACTCTGCATGCACCCCTCCTGATGAGGTGATTCGCATCTGGCTCTCATCCATCCATCCACAACTCACAGGAATGAGCTTGTCTCTCCCCTCTGCAGTACCGCTCCTGGCCTCTTCCCTCGGTGGCTGGCCAGTCAAAGACGGGTAAGACGGGTAAGACTCTGCGAAACCAGGGCAGCCTAAGACAGATGCAGTCTAATGTCGGAATGCCAGAGGTGGGGTCAACAGGTTCGGGCATAGCACCCGAGCTCCCACTGGACTGCTCCTCATGCAAAATTAAATACAAAGGGTGGAAATATAGTGGCCAGTATGCTGAGAATTGTGCAGTGCACCTGTGCAGAACTTGTCCCTCATCAAACTAACCTTGTTGGGGCCATGAGGTAGGTGACAGCAAGGTGGGCAAATCTCCACTATAGGTCTCAGGTGCCATTTGATAACATTCTTAGGTTTGAGTTGGTAGAAGCTAAGAATATATTCAGAAAACTGTACCTCATGGTCAAAGAAGATGATGGGTCAGTTACAGAGGCGGGTGATAAAGGTAGGCAGGATGATTCTGGCTCTGGGTCTGCCACATTCCAACTCTCCACAATCAGGAAGTTCTTGTCAAGGCAATCAGTCTGTAGGATCTTTGACACAGGTGTGGCCTCTTCAGGGGACGTCCATTCCCATGTGACATTTACCTTTCTTAGAAGGACACTAGTTATCTTGGGTTAGGTCCACTTTTTAAAAAATATTTTATTTTATTTATTTATGTGTATGAATGTACTGTCTGCATGTAGGTTTGTGCCCCCATGTCGTGCAATGCCGCGGAGGTCAGAAGAGGGTGTCGGATTCCCCTGGAACTGGAGTTCTCCTGGAATTGGAGTTACAGACGGTTCTCAGCCACCATGTGGGTTCTGGGGATCAAACCCAGGTCCTCTGCAAGAGCAGTCAGCACTCTTAACCACTAGGCCATCTCTCCAGCCCCAGGTCCACTTTTTAATGACCTCATTTTCACTGGATAATCTCTGTAGATGCCTGAGTGCTAATTAAGATCCCTGGGATGAAGGGTTCATCAGGCCCTTCTGAGGACACACTTCTGCCCTTAACAGCCTTCATTCCTGCACATTGCTCCTCCCAGATTTTCTCCCTTTTCTGAGTCCCATCTGATCCCTCCCCTCTCTAGCCTAAGCCCTATACTGCCCCACTGCCAAGGGAGGGAAGAGGAAGAGAAGCTCTTGCTTTAAACACTGGATGGTTAAGATGAGAAACTTTGGTAGATTGTTTCTCAGGCCTTATCAAAATAATCCCATGGGAAAACGAGAGGCATCAGAGGGATCCTGCAGGCCTCAAGGCCCTTGTGTTGCACATGTGGGCTGGGAAGAGAGCAAGCTGAGGACCTGAGGCTCTGAGTCCCATCCCCTAGGGATGGACCTCTGCCATCCAGGCAGCAGGGGCAGTTCAAGAGCTCTGCAGTCAGCTAGAAGGGTAAAGGATGGCTTCCAACAATTTCAGTCACTTGCTGTTTTGAGGGGATGCAGCAGGGAGTTTCACAAGTCAGCTTCAGTGTGGACATGAGGCTGCTCCTAGCACCCATGGCTTTCTCCGGAAAGTGCGTCCCACTCAGCCACTGCTCACTGGACGCAGCCACACACCATGAGGTAACCACACCAGTGTTCACGTCACCTTTCTCAGTTCGCTCAGTGACTGGATTAAGGGCAGGCGCAGAGGCCAGGAAGTCCCTCTGGTGGCAGATGCTTGTGGCAGCCTGGCTGAGGGACAGATCACACCACCCTTGCGCACACTAACCGTCAGCACACAGGTTAACCAAGGGTGACTTAAAAGCCTCGTGACAGGGCTGCTCTAGTTCCTCTCCAGTTGTGGGAACCTGGACACTAAGACCCAGGACACCTCCAGTGCCCGAGTCCTTTGACCCCTGGGATGCATGCTGTTGTCTTTAGTACCTCTGAAATGTGATAAGTTCCAGGAAGTAGCTGGTTCTGGGAGAGTCATGAGCCCTCAAAGGGCATCTCTCTGTCTCTGTCTGTCTGTCTGTCTGTCTGTCTGCTTATGCTGTTATGACTCGCCTTAGCAGGCAGTACTTACAGTATAAAGTACAAGGCATTGACCAAGGGAGGGTGTGGCAGAACTTCAGCCTCAGGAAGCAGAGAAATTATTCCACCCAAGTCTGACTTGTCAATGAGTTTATGACCCCTAAACACTTGCACCATTAAAAAAACGTCCCACTCTAGCCAGGGTGATATCTCCTGAAAGCTTACAGAAGGGGTCCCCTCTTCAGTTATACAGCCTGAGTGTGTCCCCTCAAACTGATACATGGGAATTGTAGAGCCTCACAATATGACTGCATTTAGAGACTGAGACTCTGAAGAAAGAAGAAAGNCCACCCTGCTTCAGGCAGCCATTCCTAGCATCCCTGGGAGTCCTTCCTCTGCTCTTTCCTCTGCCCACCCTGCTTCAGGCAGCCATTCCTAGCATCCCTGGGAGTCCTTCCTCTGCTCTTTCCTCTGCCCACCCTGCTTCAGGCAGCCATTCCTAGCATCCCTGGGAGTCCTTCCTCTGCTCTTTCCTCTGCCCACCCTGCTTCAGGCAGCCATTCCTAGCATCCCTGGGAGTCCTTCCTCTGCTCTTTCCTCTGCCCACCCTGCTTCAGGCAGCCATTCCTAGCATCCCTGGGAGTCCTTCCTCTGCTCTTTCCTCTGCCCACCCTGCTTCAGGCAGCCATTCCTAGCATCCCTGGGAGTCCTTCCTCTGCTCTTTCCTCTGCCCACCCTGCTTCAGGCAGCCATTCCTAGCATCCCTGGGAGTCCTTCCTCTGCTCTTTCCTCTGCCCACCCTGCTTCAGGCAGCCATTCCTAGCATCCCTGGGAGTCCTTCCTCTGCTCTTTCCTCTGCCCACCCTGCTTCAGGCAGCCATTCCTAGCATCCCTGGGAGTCCTTCCTCTGCTCTTTCCTCTGCCCACCCTGCTTCAGGCAGCCATTCCTAGCATCCCTGGGAGTCCTTCCTCTGCTCTTTCCTCTGCCCACCCTGCTTCAGGCAGCCATTCCTAGCATCCCTGGGAGTCCTTCCTCTGCTCTTTCCTCTGCCCACCCTGCTTCAGGCAGCCATTCCTAGCATCCCTGGGAGTCCTTCCTCTGCTCTTTCCTCTGCCCACCCTGCTTCAGGCAGCCATTCCTAGCATCCCTGGGAGTCCTTCCTCTGCTCTTTCCTCTGCCCACCCTGCTTCAGGCAGCCATTCCTAGCATCCCTGGGAGTCCTTCCTCTGCTCTTTCCTCTGCCCACCCTGCTTCAGGCAGCCATTCCTAGCATCCCTGGGAGTCCTTCCTCTGCTCTTTCCTCTGCCCACCCTGCTTCAGGCAGCCATTCCTAGCATCCCTGGGAGTCCTTCCTCTGCTCTTTCCTCTGCCCACCCTGCTTCAGGCAGCCATTCCTAGCATCCCTGGGAGTCCTTCCTCTGCTCTTTCCTCTGCCCACCCTGCTTCAGGCAGCCATTCCTAGCATCCCTGGGAGTCCTTCCTCTGCTCTTTCCTCTGCCCACCCTGCTTCAGGCAGCCATTCCTAGCATCCCTGGGAGTCCTTCCTCTGCTCTTTCCTCTGCCCACCCTGCTTCAGGCAGCCATTCCTAGCATCCCTGGGAGTCCTTCCTCTGCTCTTTCCTCTGCCCACCCTGCTTCAGGCAGCCATTCCTAGCATCCCTGGGAGTCCTTCCTCTGCTCTTTCCTCTGCCCACCCTGCTTCAGGCAGCCATTCCTAGCATCCCTGGGAGTCCTTCCTCTGCTCTTTCCTCTGCCCACCCTGCTTCAGGCAGCCATTCCTAGCATCCCTGGGAGTCCTTCCTCTGCTCTTTCCTCTGCCCACCCTGCTTCAGGCAGCCATTCCTAGCATCCCTGGGAGTCCTTCCTCTGCTCTTTCCTCTGCCCACCCTGCTTCAGGCAGCCATTCCTAGCATCCCTGGGAGTCCTTCCTCTGCTCTTTCCTCTGCCCACCCTGCTTCAGGCAGCCATTCCTAGCATCCCTGGGAGTCCTTCCTCTGCTCTTTCCTCTGCCCACCCTGCTTCAGGCAGCCATTCCTAGCATCCCTGGGAGTCCTTCCTCTGCTCTTTCCTCTGCCCACCCTGCTTCAGGCAGCCATTCCTAGCATCCCTGGGAGTCCTTCCTCTGCTCTTTCCTCTGCCCACCCTGCTTCAGGCAGCCATTCCTAGCATCCCTGGGAGTCCTTCCTCTGCTCTTTCCTCTGCCCACCCTGCTTCAGGCAGCCATTCCTAGCATCCCTGGGAGTCCTTCCTCTGCTCTTTCCTCTGCCCACCCTGCTTCAGGCAGCCATTCCTAGCATCCCTGGGAGTCCTTCCTCTGCTCTTTCCTCTGCCCACCCTGCTTCAGGCAGCCATTCCTAGCATCCCTGGGAGTCCTTCCTCTGCTCTTTCCTCTGCCCACCCTGCTTCAGGCAGCCATTCCTAGCATCCCTGGGAGTCCTTCCTCTGCTCTTTCCTCTGCCCACCCTGCTTCAGGCAGCCATTCCTAGCATCCCTGGGAGTCCTTCCTCTGCTCTTTCCTCTGCCCACCCTGCTTCAGGCAGCCATTCCTAGCATCCCTGGGAGTCCTTCCTCTGCTCTTTCCTCTGCCCACCCTGCTTCAGGCAGCCATTCCTAGCATCCCTGGGAGTCCTTCCTCTGCTCTTTCCTCTGCCCACCCTGCTTCAGGCAGCCATTCCTAGCATCCCTGGGAGTCCTTCCTCTGCTCTTTCCTCTGCCCACCCTGCTTCAGGCAGCCATTCCTAGCATCCCTGGGAGTCCTTCCTCTGCTCTTTCCTCTGCCCACCCTGCTTCAGGCAGCCATTCCTAGCATCCCTGGGAGTCCTTCCTCTGCTCTTTCCTCTGCCCACCCTGCTTCAGGCAGCCATTCCTAGCATCCCTGGGAGTCCTTCCTCTGCTCTTTCCTCTGCCCACCCTGCTTCAGGCAGCCATTCCTAGCATCCCTGGGAGTCCTTCCTCTGCTCTTTCCTCTGCCCACCCTGCTTCAGGCAGCCATTCCTAGCATCCCTGGGAGTCCTTCCTCTGCTCTTTCCTCTGCCCACCCTGCTTCAGGCAGCCATTCCTAGCATCCCTGGGAGTCCTTCCTCTGCTCTTTCTTCTGCCCACCCTGCTTCAGGCAGCCATTCCTAGCATCCCTGGGAGTCCTTCCTCTGTTCTTTCCCTGCTGTTTCCTCCCCATGCAATCAAATCCTCAAGTTAGTTTTTCACATTTTGGAGTAGTTTTGATCACTAAACATAGACACATAGATACTTTATAATCTGAAACTCATTATAATGTGAAAGTCATTCATACAAACAATCAGTAATAATCTGGGTGGGACATTTGCCTTTATTCTTTTAACTTTATTTTTAATTTTCACATTTATTTATTTATGAGAGAGAGAGAGTAGATAGAGGGGACAACTTTTTGGGTTGGTTCTTTCCTTACACTTATATCTTTACATGGACTCCTGTTGTTAAACTCAGGTCATCAGGCTTTGCCACAAGTGCCCTTACCTGCTGAGCCACCTCACCAAGCTCCTCCTTTAACATTTTAAAAGAATACTCAAACTACTGCTTAGTTCTCATGGGTTCACCACGTGTTCTCCAAGTGTGAGCACCATTGCATCTCTCAGGTGGGAGAAGGTCTGGACTTGCTGTTTCCCCATCTGCTAGAAGGTTGGCTGCTTCAGGTATTTGCTGGAGTTCTGCCTAAATAAAATACAGGCACCCTCCCCACTAAACAGGCCCTACCTAGTTCCTAGCACCTTCCTCTCTGTGAGCACTGAACATAGCAGGTCTCCTGCCAAGAGCCAGTGCAACCAACACTGGGAAAACTGTGAAAACCCACCTGGGGTCTTAATGGCTTTATTCATATGAAACTGGGGCTTGGTCTCAGGTCACTGGGGCTCAGTCCCATGTCACAGCAACAGGCTTTGCCCAGTCTGCATCAAGGCAATGAGCCTTCAGATCCCCAATGCTCCTGACCCCTCTGGCCCTGTCCAGTGAAGAAGGGAGAAGAACGTTTTGTCAAATAGAAAACACTGTCCCTGGGGTTTCACGTTGAGGTCTTTAATCCATCTGGAGTTGACTTTTGTACAGGGCGAGAGGTAGGGGTTTAATTTCATTCTTCTACAAGTGGTGATCCAGTTTTGCCAACACCACTTGCTGAAGATGCTGTAATGGCCTCCGAACCAAACCTGCTCTCCAAATAGAAGAGCAACAGTTTAAAGAGCTTGGGGATGGGATGGGAATCAAGGAGCAGAAATGCCCTGATGACTCCATTAAGATCCCAAACTTTGATAGAGAAATCCAAGTGAGCTCTTAAATGACACACTGTGGGATGAACTATGAATGACTCGCATTTCTAATCAACAGAGGCTCATTATTAAGAATTTATCATTATTATTGTTATTATTAGGCCTTGGCCATATCAACACCAGAAATGAATTACATGGGAATGTTTAAAGGTAAATAAAATATTAAGCCAAATGTAGTGGCACATGCCTATAATCTCAGCATTTGAGAGGCTGGGCCAAAAAGAATTGCTGCAATTTCTAGGCCAGCTTGGGCTATGTAGCACAGGCTCTGAATGATGCAGGTATACTTACATACATGCAGGCATTACACTCATATACATAAAATAAAATTAATAAAATATATATTCAAAACAATTTTATTAACTAAATAAATTTAATATTTAAAACGTAAATGATATAGGATATGGTTTTATACTCCTACACTAAAAATATGGATTGCTTGACTGGCAGTGCACAGCCTGGGATAAGAGAGCTTCTGGTGGGCTTCCCTGGCGTCTGGGTGGTGGTGGGGGCCTTGAGGACAGGGATCATATTTGTTAACATCGCACACCTCAGCTGCTTGCTAAGTGAATACTTATTGGGCACCCAGCCTGGGCATGTGATGGAGGCTAGGTAGATGGAATGAGAGCTGCCCTTGGCCACAGGGAACTTCAGCTCTTGCTGTGCAGTGGGTGCCCTGTGGACAAATGCTTGTCCACTTCGTGCATACCAACCCTTTGTTTAGAGTATTCCGTAATATGATCCGACTGCATCCCAGGAAAAGGCCCCACCGTCAAGCTGAGGCTGGCAGACTATGTCAAACTAGGGGTGGCCCTGACCCTGGGTTGGCCCTGGATATTCGCCACCCTCTGCTACTCTTCACCCCCATCCGCTAGACTAGGGGGTACGAGGGAATGGAGGTGAATTAATTCAAACCAGAAAGCAGGCCAGACATCACCGCTTAGGGACAGCTCAGGCCGGCAACACTGGGTATTCACTAACCTTGGAGAAGAAAGGTAAAGACTGGAACTGAAAAGGAATCTTCTGGAAAGTGTTAGAATCTCTAAGTACTGGGTAAAGGCTGCCTTCCTTCCTGGGGCCTGGTAGGGGCTCCAACAGTGAAACTAGGGGAGGGGTTTAGGGGTTCCCTCATTGTCTAAACCCGCTAGCCAGGCCCAGGGAAACGGCCCCAGTGTGTCCGCCTGGTTCGCAGGGGTGTTCCCATGCGGGAAGTGGCAGAGGTGACAGCTTTCAGATCTTTATTGAAAAAAATTCTTTTTGCTCTTTTTGAGATAGGATCTTCCTGTAGCAGCACCTGTCCTGGAACTCACCATGTAGACCAGGCTGGCCTTGAACTCACAGAGATCTGCCTGCCTCTGCCTCCCTAGTGCTAGGATTAAAGATATGCACTATCACACCTGACTTTTATTGAAATTTTTTCGTTGTTGTTTTTCTTTTTGAGACAGGGTCTCCCTTTAGTCCCAGTTGGCCTGGAGCTCACTATGTAGGCTGGCCTTGAGCTCACAGAGATCCACCTGCCTCTGCCTCCTGAGTGCTGGGATTAAAGGTGTGCGTCACCACATCCAGCTTTTATTGAATATTTTATAATGCAGAGTGCATAGGAGTTTCAGCAAGTGTAGGTATAAAAACATTCCAGCCTAATAGACTCTGCCCACCCTGCTTCAGGCAGCCATTCCTAGCATCCCTGGGAGTCCTTCCTCTGCTCTTTCCTCTGCCCACCCTGCTTCAGGCAGCCATTCCTAGCATCCCTGGGAGTCCTTCCTCTGCTCTTTCCTCTGCCCACCCTGCTTCAGGCAGCCATTCCTAGCATCCCTGGGAGTCCT
>VZQC01006693.1:2346339-2612185 GCA_009823505.1 Rhizomys pruinosus | reverse complement strand
TAATTATCATAATGGGTGGCAAAGGCAAAACAATACCTATAATGGCATGACCCGAAATGATCTTTGGAACTGGCTAATTAATCATGGCATTCCCAGGAACCAAATATATAAGAAGCCTACTAAGCTTTTATTTGATTTGTATAAGCAGAAAAGCTCTAGAACAAATGACAGGAAGTCAACATTTGATTTTAGGAGTAGCAAATCCCGCCCAGTTAACCAGTTTCCAGCATGTACTGAGACTGGCAGATCTCCTGGAATCCATTGGGCCTTCACACCAGATTGGGACTACTGAGACATCCAGCCTTGTGGACTGAGCAATTCCCTGGATTCCTGGCCTCTCCAGTTCAGCGCTACTTTTGAGCTCCATCACGTGAGCAAATCAATAAATTGTATATAGTTATATATTCATCCTGTTGCTTCTGTTTCTTTAGAGAACCCTGACTAATACAATCAGATTGATTCATTTCTATCTGAGTTTTAGAGTCTGAGTCATAATAAGGAGGATTTTACCCACAGAGGTGTAAAATGAAGTCCCACACACAAAAAAACAGAGGATTAACACCACATAAGCAATTGGCACTCACAGTATTTATCCCCTACAGAACTTCTAGAAACTGCCAAAGTGGAATTCTACAACCCTAATGCTGGAGGTTCCCAGTAGAGAATTTGTAGGTGAAACAAAATTGGCATTGAGTTAAAGAGATTGAGAGAGAGATGGCAACCCAGAGAGATGGGGAAGAGATAAGGGAGAGATGTTGAGAGATAGGGAGAGATGAGGGAGAGGAGAGATGAGGGAGGGGAGAGACTAAAGAAGGAATGCCTTTGTCCAAGGCTCACTGTGGATAAATCAGACAGACAGGAGAGCTCTCTCAAGTACTCAGAAGCCTGCAGCTCTTCCTTCCTGAAACAGCCCCTTCATCTAGCATTCTCTGCCCTATGGGAGGACATTTCTTTCTAATTCCTCCCCAGCTCACAGAACTTGTCCTCGGAAATGGCAGGCACAGAGAGTCAGCTCACACCCTGGGTTACCTAGGTATTCTCGTTACTACCAGGGATTTTGTCATCACTTACATGTTAATGAGAATTGTGAGGGGTTCTGTTTAGGTAGTTGGTTTTGGCTCTTTGAGGATCTCACTCTATAGCCTAGGATTGTCTGGAACTCATGGCAATCCTCCTGTCTCTGCCTCCATAAACCACCATGCCTAGCTGATGATCGTAACCATGAGCACTCACCATGTCAGACTAGTTACGTACACCTAATACCTGTCGGCTTTGTTACATTGTCTCTCCCTCACTTATCAGATGTAGTGGTTCACAGACCTGCCATCACAAGATCACACTCTCAGTAAAACAACATGGCTCCATGGCTTACCTGGCTCAGCTGACACTGGAATATGCAGAAAGTTATTTCCCTTGTTCCCTCCTTGTCAACATTAGTTTCACAAATTTAAACCTATTGATTTCACTGTGAGGCAACTAGAAAACCTCATCGTTACCATCTACAACACACACACACACACACACACACACACACACACACATGCACATTCATTCTTTATTCCTATACCTCTCCCTGTGATATGGGAGGTTCAGGTAGATCTTAGCACCAAACAGGACATACATCACATATGAAACACCCTAACCTGTGTTCTATCTAATGAGAGATGGTTTCATTTGCCAACTTACATAGCGTCCCAGTATTATATTCAGGCCATAGAAACCTTTTACGGCCATGTTACCTCCAGGGGGGTCTCATCTTCAGACAAGGTCGAGGTCAAGTGCTCGGAGGATGTACACTCCCCGCATGAGCATCTGGGACCATTCGCCCTCGGCAGTTTCTTGGTATGCCTGGCTGTTCTAGTCTCTGCTTAATGACAGAGCAGCAATACGCCTACCCACCCCTGGCAGTGATTCCCTGGCACACTGGAAATTTGTAGGATGCTTACCTGTGGTACCAAGTGTAGACTCCAGAACCTTTCGAGGGTCCTCTGAGGACCCCAGCACCTCTGTCTCCTCTGTGTGGCTCCTCAGTCACAGTGCTCAGACACCTAGGTCCTCCACCAGCTGGACACATGCCCCACCTGATGCTGTCTATTCCACAAGTTTTTGTAGTCTCCTCTTCAGGCTCATCCTGTGGAGAACAGATGAAGGCCCTTCTTAGACTTTCTATAGCTTTTCCTGTTCCTAGGTTAGTGACTAGGAGATGGCCTTTCTGAGGCACATAATCCATGAGACACAGTATGTACATATACATATCAAATATGAAGATCTCAAGTCAGACCTGTCCCTTCGTTGTCATTGATTTTGCTTTTTTGGTGTAATCATTCTTGAATTAAGGATAAACACTGAATACTAAAACTATTCCTCATCTAATATACATCCACATATTCCATCTTCGTGTAAGCCAAGTGTACATCCTCCGGCCATTAAATGTGATTGCTAAAGTAGAAGGCCCAAAGAAATGAGAACAAGCCAAAGTAATTATCAATTCTAAGTTGCTAAAAATCATTAACATCACTGGGAATAGGAAGGAAAATAAATAGGCTTTATTAGGCGAGGAATTAATGAGAGATGGTTTCACTTGCCAGGACTATCAAAGCTATTCCTTATATCAAAAGAGGACTGGCAGTGAACCATTGAAATGCACATAGCTAGAGCTTGCCAGTGACAATTACAATTTAGAAATCTAACCATTACCTCTGGTATTGCAGTTAATGATAAGACAAGAGTAGTTCTTAAATGTGTGGTTGGCAGACCACCAGCGTGAGCAAGGGGCTCTCACATGTCCCATCTAGATCCGCAAATCCCAGTTCTTACGCATGTGAGTGAAAAAGATTTGTAGGCCATTACTGTGTTAGCTTTTCCTGGGAGAAAGTCAACAAATGTCTGTTTGCCCTAGATAGACCAGCAACAACAGACCAAAGAAACAATTCCACCCACGTCTAGCTTGATAAGTCAATGGGTTTCACTGGAGCACGGGTGACCTATGTACAGCTACACCACCCAAGAAGAGTCTCTCTCTCACTATGGCAAGTGTGACTTGCTTACATATCCTTGATGGGGTGGGGACTTGTAAGATGTCCCTGTTTCCACTTGAGTCTCTATTCTCCAAGAGGGAATGTTGATGTATTATAATATATTAGGGAGCAGTATGGTCTACAATATAAATGCCACTAAAGTAGAACTTGGTAAAAGAAAAATGCAATTTTTCAGCCCCCTCCCAGACACCCCCCTCCAATCTTAAACTCTCCAAGTGGAGCCCAGAAACCTGTGTGGGTTTTTTGTCTTTTGTCAAGATAGGGTCTCCCTGTAGCCCCAGCTGTCCTGGAACTCACTCTGTAGACCAGGCTGGCCTTGAACTCTCGAAGATCCGCCTGCCTCTGCCTCCCAAGTCCTAGGATTAAAGGTATGCGCCACCGCGCCCGGCGAAAATCCTGTGTTTTAAGGAGTTATAACTTGGTCATCTGATACAGACTCATGTTTGAGACTCTCTAGTGTAGAGAGAGGCCAGAGTGACTTATTTCTAACGCTGCGCAGTGACTGAAACTTAAGACGCTGAGACCCAGCAGCTACAGGAAAGGCTCTAAGAAGCAGTAGGGGAAACCCGAGGCGTGCATCAGAATTGCATTAAGAAGTCTGGTTATTTTCAGGCAGCTGAATCAGACGCATTAACCTTTTTTAGCATCTTCCTCCTAATTCTGGGCTATATTTCTCCCACTAGAAAAATCCTTCAGATCAATTTAATTAGCATTCCGGTCTATAAAGTGTGTTCACACACATCACCTCATTGGATCCGTATGGTAATTGTGCAATGGGTAAGAATAGTTCCCATTTTATAAATGGCACAGTTGGGACTAACATGAGCCTAGTCAAGTATTCATTTGCAGAGACGGAACTTGAATTCTAGACCTTACTAATTCTTAAAGTCTTTCTGGAGACTATAATGAGCTTATTTGAGAGGGTTGGAGGGAATCCTTCTAAGGGATTTATTCCAGTTCAGGGGAATTCTTACACCCTCTTCTGACTCTGAGGCATTGCATGACATGGGTGCACAGACCTGCATGCAGACAGCACCTTCGTACACATAAAAGATAATAAAAAAAACATTTTAAAAAAAGAACATGAAAAACGATTCTCTTTGTAAATAGCTGTGAGGAAAGAAACTACAGTAAGGAACTTTGTGTTGTGAGGGGCAAAGGACCACTCAAAGGTAAGGTTTAGTTTCAGACAGAACTGCCATAGTACATCCCTGCTCAGCTGCTTCCTGTTCAGAGCGCTTCTTCCCTGCTGCACACAAAGCTCAAACTCTCATGTGTCCACTTGGTTTTCACAAAGTCTTCCAGAACCACCTGACCTTATTAGAGGAAAAAAAAAGTTCAAGGCAGGGCATGGTGGCACCTGCACTAATCCCAGCACTTGGAAGGAAGGGGCAGCAGATATCTGTGAGCTGGAGACCAGCCTGAGGTACATGGCAAGTTCTACCCAGCTGGGGCTACAGCAAGACCCAGCCTAAAAAAAAAAAAAGTTCAGCCCCACATATGTGCTAATGGAAATCCAGGCACTTCCTCTATTATTCCCAAGGCTGGGAGGTTCTTACAAAGCCCTAGTGGTGAACTTTACCTGGTGCTTTCTGATAACAAACATGCTGGTTTTGTCCAGCAGGCCAGGCCAACCACAGGAGGCTGCTTGCTTGAGAGAGTAATGCGAAAAAAAGGAGATAGGTTAACCAGGCTCTAGGGGATGGATCCACATCAAAGGACATTCAGGAAGTCAAAATTGACTCAATGGGCCTCAGCATATATGACAGAGTTCAGGAAATCTCATGGGGGAGGGCTATAAGAGAGTGCAGATATGAGAAGGGACACAATGCACAAAAGGGACAGCAAAAAGTTCTGGGAGGTGCTGATCTGCTTCTACCTTATCAAAATCCCATCATAGATGTCTGTATATGTCCAAGCAAATTAAGTTGTACACAGTAAGTAGGTCCACCCTGCTACCTCAATAATACTACTGGAAATGGATGTAAATAGTGACCAAAGGGGAAAATCCGTATTAAATCTCCATAGATCTTGAAAAAATTCTAAAGCAAATGGAAGGTATTTTAGCATAGTGATTTGTCCAATAATTACTTAACACCCACTCAGACATAAACGCTGGGGTTACATATCCTGACAAACATACCGATCCTCTCCGCAGCCTGAAGATAATCTTGGCCCCAACAGTGACTAAATATGGAAATTCGAAGATCATATTGATTCATTTCTATCTGAGTTTTAGAGTCTGAGTCATAATAAGGAGGATTTTACCCACAGAGGTGTAAAACGAAGTCCCCCACAAAAAAACAGAGGATTAACAACACATAAGCAATTGGCACTCACAGTGTTTATCCCCTACAGAACTTCTAGAAACTGCCAAAGCGGGATTCTACATCCCTAATGCTGGAGGTTCCCAGTAGAGAATTTGTAGGCGAAACAAAATTGGCATTGAGTTAAAGAGATTGAGAGAGAGATGGCAACCCAGAGAGATGGGGAAGAAATAAGGGAGAGATGTTGAGAGATAGGGAGAGATGAGGGAGAGGAGAGATGAGGAGGGAGAGACTAAAGAAGGAATGCCTTTGTCCAAGGCTACTATGTATAAATCAGACAGACGCAGAGCTCTCTCAAGTACTCAGAAGCCTGCAGCATTTCCTTCCTGAAACAGTCCCTTCATCTAGCATTCTCTGTCCTATGGGAGGACATTTCTTCTAATTCCTCCCCAGCTCACAGAACTTGTCCTCGGAAATGGCAGGCACAGAGAGTCAGCTCACACCCTGGGTTACCTAGGTATTCTCGTTACTACCAGGGATTTTGTCATCACTTACATATTGATGAGAATTGTGAGGGGTTTTGTTTAGGTAGTTGGTTTTGGCTCTTCACCTGTAACATCCAAATGTTTGTGATTATGTGATGTACTGAACTAGACTAATACCTTAACGTCCAGAAAGTACAAGAATACTTCTTTCATACTGCCTGTATAGAAGGTCTTTGATAACAATTGTTGCTTTATTGAAATGAAGTCAAATACATCATGTGCATTTGAATGAATTTTCAAGTCAAATGTAAATCATGGATTGTTTAACTCTCAAGGAAGTTGTACAGAAGCATATGGTTCTTTTAATGAAACACATATACTACTGTATATGAAATAATTAGTACAGTGTGCAGGTGCACAGTACAGCCAGAGCCAGTTGCTGATTTTGCTATATTCCCTTCATCAAGCCCAGCTCTTTCTAAATTACAGGAGTTAGGTAAATATTTGACTTTATAGATAATCAATGGTTGGCAAGACTTGTTTCTACCCTGCAAATGGATTTTTTTTAATAGAAGCATGGGATTTAGATTCTGAAGACCTGGAGTTTGAATGTTCTTTTTTATTTTTAAACATTTTATTTGTTATTTTTATTTTATGTGTATATTGGCTGCATGTAAGTGCACCCATGTCTTGTGCAATGCCCTCAAACATCAGAAGAGGGTGTCTGATCCCCTGGAACTGGAGTTACAAGTGGATATTAGCTACCATGTGGGTGCTGGGAATTGAACCTGGGTCCTCAGCAAGAGTGGTCAGTGGTCTTAATGGTTGAGCCATCGCTCCAGCCCTGAAAATGGAATTTTTAAATCAGTCTATCAAATAAATAAATAAATAAATAAGTAAATCACTCTATCATAAATAAATGAATCAGAGTAAAATCTACTTCCAAGTCTCCTGTTCACACTATTATAACAAAAAGTGCAAGAAAAGTCCACTCTATCAAGGTATTCTTCTAATTTATGATAGCTACATATTTTATATTCTATCTAGCAAGCTACACATATGTGTTATGAAGGATTCAGAATAAATCAGGGTCTTGAAATGTTTATATTTTTGTCTGCTTCAAGACCTCCACTTATTAGCTATCTTTAACCAAATTAATGGGCTATGATAGGGGATAGTGTTGAGCTAGAGAGATGGCTTATGGCTCAGCGGTTAAGAGCACTAACTACTCTTACAGAGAACCTAGGTTTGATTCCATTCACATACATGGCAACTAAAAACTGTTGGTAACTCTAGTTCTGAGGGATCCAGCACCGTCTTCTGACTTCTACAGGCATTTCACAACACATACATTCATGCAGGCAATACACAAATGCATAAAATATTTCTAAAAGAGCTGGGGATAGTGTTTCTCAAACCATCTGGTGACAAGGTCCGTAACAAAGTATGGAGTTCGATTTGGAATGCTGCAGGAACTCAGAGGAAAAGGAAAGGCAAAGGCAGGCTAGGTGGGAAGTCTGCTGAGTAGAGCTTGAAAGACACACTGGGAGAGAACAAGGACATCCTAGGAAGGATGAACAGCATAAGCAAAGGTACAGAGGTATGAGAATGTTTAGTTTGTTAAGGGACCCAAAGTGACAAGGAGGGGACCTAACATATGAGCAAGACGATGGTAAATTGCTCTAAGGACAGAAAACGAGCTAAGTCAAAGTGAAGTGTGTGATAAGCAGTAGTTTAAAGACCTGCTGATGATATCACCTGCATTGACCTGTGTAAATGGCAGTTAAATGCAACAGAAGGTCGAAATGTTTGGGATCTGGTTCTATCCCCCAACCAGTGAGCATACCAATACAGAAACAGGGCTGTTGCCACACTCCCATAAGCCATCCCAGTGAAATTCTCTGGGTTACCAAGAACCATGCAAACATAGAAAGAGGAACTAACTGGGAAGAAAAAGGAGATCAGTGGAAGAGGAAGAGGAAAAGAGAGTGTTATAGAGATGGATATGACCAAAATTCATTATATATATACATATATGTATGAAAGTGTCATACTCATACTGAAACTCACCCTTATATAAAATTAATATATACAGTTAATATATGCTAATAAAAACATTGACAAATACAAGAGCTGGCCAATAATCTCCATGATTACATCAATGTTTAAATCTCAGTAATTATAAGCATCAGAGTTATGAAAAACAAGCCTTAATACAAAAAAGATGATCATTAAGGTTATGTCATGATTCTCAAATCAGAGTGGGACAGAAAGATGAGATCCACCTGGCTCTTCCCAAGGGGGAGTTTTAATCCATCTGTAAATTGAACTTGTAGATAAATGTTGAAAGCCACACTTTCCCTGGCTTTGTCACTTAAGATGCATTAAGAGATTGAAGTTAAAGTCATCTGAGTCCTAGGTCCTTCTGTGAAGAAAAGATCTGCTGGCTGTGGCTGTGGGACAACTTTTGAGTCACTATCTCAAAATTGATTATAAAAGAACATGAACAGGGGCTGGAGAGATGGCCTAGCGGTTAAGAGAGATGACTGCTCTTGCAGAGGACCCGGGTTCAATTCCCAGCACCCACATGGCAGCTGAGAAACGTCTTTGACTCCAGTTCCAGGGGAATCTTACACCCTCTTCTGACCTCTGAGGCATTGCATGACATGGGTGCACAGACCTGCATGCAGACAGCACTTCGTACACATAAAAGAAATAAATAAAAAAAACATTTTAAAAAAAGAACATGAAAAACGATTCTCTTTGTAAATAGCTGTGAGGAAAGAAACTACAGTAAGGAACTTTGTGTTGTGAGGGGCAAAGGACCACTCAAAGGTAAGGTTTAGTTTCAGACAGCAACTGCCATAGTACATCCCTGCTCAGCTGCTTCCTGTTCACGAGCGCTTCTTCCCTGCTGCACACAAAGCTCAAACTCTCATGTGTCCACTTGGTTTTCACAAAGTCTTCCAGAACCACCTGACCTTATTAGAGGAAAAAAAAAGTTCAAGGCAGGGCATGGTGGCACCTGCACTAATCCCAGCACTTGGAAGGAAGGGGCAGCAGATATCTGTGAGCTGGAGACCAGCCTGAGGTACATGGCAAGTTCTACACCAGCTGGGGCTACAGCAAGACCCAGCCTAAAAAAAAAAAAAGTTCAGCCCCACATATGTGCTAATGGAAATCCAGGCACTTCCTCTATTATTCCCAAGGCTGGGAGGTTCTTACAAAGCCCTAGTGGTGAACTTTACCCTGGTGCTTTCTGATAACAAACATGCTGGTTTTGTCCAGCAGGGCCAGGCCAACCACAGGAGGCTGCTTGCTTGAGAGAGTAATGCGAAAAAAAGGAGATAGGTTAACCAGGCTCTAGGGGATGGATCCACATCAAAGGACATTCAGGAAGTCAAAATTGACTCAATGGGCCTCAGCATATATGACAGAGTTCAGGAAATCTCATGGGGGAGGGCTATAAGAGAGTGCAGATATGAGAAGGGACACAACGCACAAAAGGGACAGCAAAAAGTTCTGGGAGGTGCTGATATGCTTCTACCTTATCAAAATCCCATCATAGATGTCTGTATATATCCAAGCAAATTAAGTTGTACATAGTGCGTAAGTCCACCCTGCTACATCAATAATACTACTGGAAATGGATGTAAATAGTGACCAAAGGGGAAAATCCGTATTAAATCTCCATAGATCTTGAAAAAATTCTAAAGCAAATGGAAGGTATTTTAGCATAGTGATTTGTCCAATAATTACTTAACACCCACTCAGACACTCAAACGCTGGGGTTACATATCCTGACAAACATACCGATCCTCTCCGCAGCCTGAAGATAATCTTGGCCCCAACAGTGACTAAATATGGAAATTCTAAGATCATATTGATTCATTTCTATCTGAGTTTTAGAGTCTGAGTCATAATAAGGAGGATTTTACCCACAGAGGTGTAAAACGAAGTCCCCCACAAAAAAACAGAGGATTAACAACATATAAGCAATTGGCACTCACAGTGTTTATCCCCTACAGAACTTCTAGAAACTGCCAAAGCGGGATTCTACATCCCTAATGCTGGAGGTTCCCAGTAGAGAATTTGTAGGCGAAACAAAATTGGCATTGAGTTAAAGAGATTGAGAGAGAGAGATGGCAACCCAGAGAGATGGGGAAGAAATAAGGGAGAGATGTTGAGAGATAGGGAGAGATGAGGGAGAGGAGAGATGAGGGAGGGGAGAGACTAAAGAAGGAATGCCTTTGTCCAAGGCTCACTATGTATAAATCAGACAGACGCAGAGCTCTCTCAAGTACTCAGAAGCCTGCAGCATTTCCTTCCTGAAACAGTCCCTTCATCTAGCATTCTCTGTCCTATGGGAGGACATTTCTTTCTAATTCCTCCCCAGCTCACAGAACTTGTCCTCGGAAATGGCAGGCACAGAGAGTCAGCTCACACCCTGGGTTACCTAGGTATTCTCGTTACTACCAGGGATTTTGTCATCACTTACATATTGATGAGAATTGTGAGGGGTTTTGTTTAGGTAGTTGGTTTTGGCTCTTCACGCAAGGGGCTCTCACATGTCCCATCTAGATCCACAAATCCCAGTTCTTACGCATGCGAGTGAAAAAGATTTGTAGGCCATTACTGTGTTAGCTTTTCCTGGGAGAAAGTCAACAAATGTCTGTTTGTCCTAGATAGACCAGCAACAACAGACCAAAGAAACAATTCCACCCACGTCTAGCTTGATAAGTCAGTGGGTTTCACTGGAGCACGGGTGACCTTTGTACAGCTGCTCCACCCAAGGAGAGTCTCTCTCTCTCTCACTATGGCAAGTGTGACTTGCTTACATATCCTTGATGGGGTGGGGACTTGGAAGATGTCCCTGTGTTTCCACTTGAGTCTCTATTCTCCAGGAGGGAATGTTGATGTATTACAATATATTAGGCAGCAGTATGGTCTACAATATAAATGCCACTAGAGTAGAACTTGGTAAAAAAAATGCAATTTCTCAGCCCCCTCCCAGACACCACCCTCCAATCTTAAACTCTCCAAGTGAAGCCCAGAAACCTGTGTGGGTTTTTTGTCTTTTTTCGAGATAGGGTCTCCCTATAGCCCCAGCTGTCCTGGAACTCTCTCTGTAGACCAGGCTGGCCTTGAACTCGCGAAGATCCGCCTGCCTCTGCCTCCCAAGTGCTAGGATTATGGTATGCGCCACCACACCCGGTGAAAATCCTGTGTTTTAAGGAGTTATAACTTGGTCATCTGATACACACTCATGTTTGAGAATCTCTAGTGTAGAGCGAGGCCAGAGTGACTTATTTCTAACGCTGCGCAGTGACTGAAACTTAAGACGCTGAGACCCAGCAGCTACAGGAAAGGCTCTAAGAAGCAGTAGGGGAAAGCCGAGGCACGCATCAGAATTGCATTAAGAAGTCTGGTTATTTTCAGGCAGCTGAATCAGACGCATTAACCTTTTTTTAGCATATTCCTTCTACTTCTGGGCTATATTTCTCCCACTACAAAAATCCTTCAGATCAATTTAATTAGCATTCCGGTCTACAAAGTGTGTACACACACATCACCTCATTGGATCCGTATGGTAATTGTGCAATGGGTAGGAATAGTTCCCATTTTATAAATGGCACAGTTAGGACTAACATGAGCCTAGTCATGTATTCATTTGCAGAGACGGAACTTGAATTCTAGACCTTACTAATTCTTAAAGTCTTTCTGGAGACTATAATGAGCTTATTTGAGAGGGTTGGAGGGAATCCTTCTAAGGGATTTATTCCAGCTATTTCTCAACCACAGCTTCATGGGTGGGGGGGGAGCAGTGAGTTTGCATTCGGATATCAAACCGCATCTCTGACCTCTACCACTAGATGGCAGTAACCCCATTCCCCGAAAGGAGTGCAGACAAAACATTCTTGTTGAGAACAGCTGATTCTGAACAAGTGATTCTCAAGCTTGAGCAAACATCAGAATTACTTAAGAATGACTGCTAGGCTCCTCCCCCGGGTTTTAGATGTGGTAGATGTGGGGCAGAACTGAGAATCTACATCTTACAACTTTCTCAGATGGTGCTGAAAGTGCTGCTTTGAGAATCAAGATTTGAAGAATAAAGGTCTAGACAATTTGTCAAGTGGAAAGTACATCTGCCAAAGCTATGTCTACTATTTAAATCATCTTGTTGCATAAAAAAATGAACAATCAGGGGCTGGAGAGATGGCCTAGCGGTTAAGAGCGCCGCCTGCTCTTGCAGAGGACCTGGGTTCGATCCCCAGCACCCACATGGTGGCTGAGAACCGTCTTTAACTCCAGTTCCAGGGGAATCCAACACCCTCTTCTGACCTCCGCGGCATTGCACGACACGGGTGCACAGACCTACATGCAGACAGTACATTCATACACATACAAAAGAAAGAAAATTTTAAACAATGGACAATCAACATAAATAATGCCTTGGCCAGCACAGCCATTTTTTAGAGAACTTCCTGAAGCTGAAGTTCAATTCATAAGGCAACGTTGAAGGTCAAATGTGGCTTCCATCATTTTGCTGCATTGAATATTGTTCCAACTGAAGTGCTCTGTGCTGCTGAGAAGACAATGTCCCGTGCTTCTTGCTTCCCAAATCTTCTATGAAATTCTAGAATGTATTAGAACTCAGATCCGTAGGGAAAGATGCCCTCTAGCTCCAACTGAAGTGCTCTGTGCTGCTGAGAAGACAATGTCCCATGCTTCTTGCTTCCCAAATCTTTCTATGAAATTCTAGAATGTATTAGAACTCAGATCCGTAGGGAAAGACGCCCTCTAGTTCTTTCTTGTTTACATAGTACTTTCTAATTTCAAGGCCAGATCAAGAATGAAACGAATCCTGCTGTTTCTCGTACAAATAGGGCAAGATCATATCTTACAATGAATTTAAAACATACGCTCTGTGGGGCAGAAATCCTGATGCCCTGGGAACAGAATCTTTGACGTTATCCATGTTCAGAAGCAAAAGGAATCTACTCCTGAGAGAGTCCTCTATCCTACTTCCTAGATTTGAAGAAACAATGCCTTCATTCCAGATGCACAAATTCTGCTACCTTCTTGGTTTCTTTTAAAAGTAGATTTTAAAATCATTTTAAAGAGCTTTCGTTGTATAACCTTACTGACATTAATTTTTAGAATTTTAAATTTTACAATATGATCTTTTGCCAGATAGTGTATGAAAGGGCTTTCTTACTTTTGTGAATCTTGCTTTTTAATTGACAAAATAATTGCATATATTTCTCACATGCAACAGGTTGTTTTGAAGTGTTCAATGTTGTAATGGCTGAATCATACTAATTAGCATAGGCATTGCCTCACTAATTAGTATTTTCTGAGGAGACATTTAAAATCTACTCTCAACAATTTTCAAGCCTATATCCTTAGTACTCACCATTTTGCGTAGTCAATCTTTTAGACTTACTCCTCCCACAGTACACAAGTTTTATATCATTTGTCCAACATCACCCCGGGCACACACTCCCTTCACACCAATAATCATAGCTCTGCTCTTGATTTCAGACCAGGATTTCTAACATTCCACATCTAAATGAGAACCATAGATATTTGCCTTTCTGTGCTGGGCTTATTTCACCTAATGGTTTTGTGGTTAGCTTTGTCACCTTGACACAATTTAGAATCAATCACCTGGGGAAGAAAGCATCTCAGCGAGACTTGGTCTAGATCAGATCAACCTGTGGACATGTCTGGGGATGGGGGGGTGTCTTGATTGTGTTAACTGAACTAGGAAGACCTGTCTACTGTGGTTATAAATATTCCCTAGGCAGGGGACGTCCTGACAGCATTCCCCAGGACATCCTAAACTGTATGAGTGAGGACTGGAGCTGAGGTCAAACATGCATATGTTAATTCCTTGCTGTCTGCTGCTTCTTGACTACAGATGTGATGTGCCCAGCTGTCTCCATCCCCTGTCACTGAACTTCCCAACAGTGGTCCACTTTTTCTGACATCACAGACGGTCATTGTGAGGAATTGCAGTTGCCCGTCTATATAAAGCAGGGGCTGGCACTGGATCTTGTCCTTGTACTGCAGAGAACCTACTCGTTGGGGGACCAGCAGTTGGACTGGCAGCCATACTTTGTGAAAAATGTGGCTGTTACTGATCTATTGGAAGTGGATATTGATGATTTGCTTAATACCAACACTGTGAGTTTGGGTCTCAGTTTTGATTCAGGTTTTGGGGGTGGGGTGATTTTTATTTACTGATTTTCACTTTGGACTGAGTTTCTTCCTTCACTGTGGTATTTTCTGATGATCGCATGTTGTTCTATTACTAACTGTACATCTTTCTCATTTTTTACCTTCTTTAAAACCTTCTTTAGTACAAATTAAATGTACAGTATGGATTTCATTATGAAGTTTCCATACACACGTACAATGAATTTGAGCCTATCTATTGCTCTATCAGATCCCCAGCCCTCCCATTTCCTTCAGCTTTCCCCAATTACATTAAGTGCTTCCCACATCCTGCCATGTCACATGCAATACAGAACATGTCTCAGGGTATCCTGAGAATGTAATCATTTCTTTACAGCATTATGGTATTAGGGGGTTCTACTCTTTATTTGAGGCCCAGAAATATGAGTATTAGAAAAGGCATTCAATATCCTGAGTGGTAAGGTCTATATATGCCAATGTTATTACAGAATTCGAGGACCCAAATGAAAGGCCACTGAAGTACCCTACAATTTCACTCACAACTGGTCAATACTACTGTCCATAACCCAGGAAATCATAAAGCTTCCTGAGTCTGTCTTTACTGCTGATATTATTGTTCTTCTTATTAATGAAGTAGAAAAAGTCCTTCTGCTGGGAGACAGTAAATGTTCCACCCTGTGTTCTTTGTTTAAATGCTTGGTCCCTAGCAGGGAAGGCAGTTTGGTGAGGTAATGACACTCTTGGGAGGTTCAGCTTCGCTGGATCTGTTTGGGTCACTAAGGGTATGGCAGTCCCAAAGCCATGTAAGCAGGTGCCTTAGAGCCCATCTTTCCATGCCACCATCTCTTTCACGATCATGACTTCCCTTTTTGCCACTACCATCAGCCAAATTAGATCCTTCCTCCCTTAAGCTGCTGCTTGTCCCAGCCATGAGAAAAGGAGTGCTCCAGTCCTTGGGGACAGTAAGCTAGGGTGTGTCTGACTGCAGTTGGTTCATTCCTTGCTGTGACTTCACAAAGAACCATTGAAGCACTGGCTAGTTAGTGCTGATTTCTGTACTTGTGCTGCAGGAAAGCTTTTAGTTTGTGGGAGATAATTGAACCTCATTAGTGGATGAGGATTTCCCCAATCTGTTGGACCCTCACATTTTCAGGTGACTAGTGTGTTGGTTTGGGTTTCAGTATTTTGTCATTTTATTCTAATTAGCCACCAATAGCTTTTGTTATTGAATGTGACTGGTACTTAGCTGTTCACGACTCCTCATTATTCATTCCATGTTTTTATTTTTTACGCTGGTTGAATTTCCCATTTTACTTTGGTTTCTTTTTGCTTATTTTAACACTTTTGATAGTGTGCATTAACATCACAAAATAAATAATTTCATTATGACACCAGCATACATGAACTTTGATCATATTTATTGGCACTATTATATGTTCCCCTCCCTTTCTCTGTGCCTAAAAGTCCCACTTCCCACAGTAATTGCCTATCCACATGCCCAAGGCACAAGTTAGACTACATATGTCTCTGTAAAAGAAATTTTCTAGATTTGTGTCTCAGAAAAATGACAAAAATGTCATCGTTCTTTATGTCTGGGAAAGGAACTTTCCCCCTGATTCTGCTCGTGTACTGTTGTCCATTTGTATATGTGGAATTCCCCCAGTACCCTTGCTGAACCTACCTTGTTAAGACTTAGTGTCCCTTTTCAATAAATTTCATTAAAAAATTTCACACCTGTTTTCACTAAGAATACTGGGTTATAATTTTTCTTTTGTTGTGTATTTATTTTCTTTGTTGCTAGGATAAAGCACCCTTTTAGATTGAATTTGGAAGTGTTTCCTTCCTCTTTTATGAAATACTTTCAGGAGCTTTGATGTTCCTTCTTCTTTAAAGGTATGCTTGATTCACCAGTGAATCTGTTTCTCCTGGACTATTCTCATTGAGAGACATCTTTATTACTACTTCAAGGATCTTGCTTGTTTAGTTGTGGGGTTTTTTTGACCATTTATTTCAACTTATTTGTTGGCCATTTAATCTAGTAATGTGTCTACTTGTTTTCAAGTTTGCCCACTCACTGAAAGCTCCAAAACATGGCTTCCTAGTCCATGTGATTTTAGTGGCATCTGCTGTAATATTACTATGTATCTAACCTTAACTTGTATCTTCTCTGTTAGTTTGAGCAGGGGTTTGAGAATTTTGTTTATCTTTCAAATAACCAGCCCTTCTTTTCTTTGACATTTGGGTGGCTTTTATTTTTATATCTACTTCATTAATTCCAGCTTTGATCTTCATTGTTTTTGTCTTCTGCTTTGGCTTATGGGTGGGTGGCTTTTGTTTTTCTGTGACTTTTGGAGGCACTGCTAGCTTATTTTATGTTTTTGGGAAATAGGAGTTGATAGCTCTGAACTTTGCTCCTACACCTACCTGTTTTTACTCTTTCTTTCATCTAGCATTGTGTGGTGGTTTAATTCCTCACCATCAAGGATGGAGAAAATGGAGTCAGAGCTCATGGATAACATCAATGATGAGGGAATTCCCAGAGAAAAGTATAAGATCTTAAGGAACTTGGGAGGTGGCTCATTTTCAGAAATCAAATTAGCAAGCCACCTCCTGACTGATACTCTAGTTGTTATCAAAGTCATAGATAAGAGCTTGACCACACCTTGTTACCTCAAAAGTGAAGTAGAACTCTTGCAAGCTATACAACACCAAAACATCGTGAAGCTATTCCATGATTTTGATACACCCACAAGGACATACATGGTTATGGAATTTATCCCAGGCTGTGATGTTGTGGGTTTCCTAGAGACATTCGGCCCCATGAAGGAGACAATGGTCCGTTCCATTATCTATCAGGTGGCATTAGCCATACAATACCTTCACGAGAACCAAATTGTTCACCGTGATATAAAAGGCGATAACATCTTGATGAGCCTGACAGGAAAAGCCAAACTCTGTGACTTTGGTTTGGCAGCAAGAGTGACACCTGGACAGCTTTTGAAAGATATCTGTGGATCAATTCCTTATTTAGCCCCAGAAATGTTGGAAGGCAAGAGCTATGAAGCAAAGCCTGCTGACCTGTGGAGCCTGGGCTGTGTAATTTACACTATGGTCACTGGGTCCTGGCCATATGATGCACCCACACCTGCAAAACTCCACCAACTGATCACAGCCTCCAGGTATCCATCTCCAACAAACGTGTCACGAAAGTTAGACCACGTTATTTCATCTTTGCTTGTTGTAGATCCTGGCCATAGGATGGATATAGGCCAGCTGCTGGGGCACCCCTGGCTGCAGGATTGCCATCAAACTCCACAATCAAGATCCACAGAAAAGATCCCGAGAATCCCAGTTACCACAATTGTGCAACTTATGTTATGCATAGGTTTTACTGTTAAGGAAATTGTGTAATCCATAAAATCCAAAACATCTAATGAATGCAAAGAAGTATACAACATAATAAAACACAAACTAAGTTGTGGGGACAATTGTTCCCAGATAGGAAAGCTTGTGAGACCAGGTATAAAGACAAGCCCTGCCAGCAATCTCACCCTTCCTCTAAGGAAGACCAAAACTGAGCCTAATTTGCTAACGTACATGTCCTGTGAGCTGAGCCGACTGCAGGACATGGATGAGGAAGGGTCAGAAAAGGTCTACAGAAGAAAAAGTTCGCCTCAAAGTCTGTCTGTCCTAGAGATGAAATCCTCTTCCTGTAACAAGGCCCTGACCAATAATTGTGGGTTTTCCAACTATGAAAACAGTACTTTAGGGGAGAATGACTTTAACATGCCATACTTTCATGCCCCATGTGTGGATAACTCACCCCAGGATGGGGACACTGTGTGTCATCCCTCCTCCATCAGCAGTAGTTTGCAGAATGCCATGGATTCGGCATCCAATAACACCCCTGCCTTTGGACATTCTAACAAGGATTCACCCCAGGATGAGGACACTGTGTGTCATCCCTCCTCCGTCAGCAGTAGTTTGCAGAATGCCATGGACTCGGCATCCAATAACACTCCTTCCTTTGGGCATTCTAACAAGGATTCACCCCAGGATGAGGACACTGTGTGTCATCCCTCCTCCGTCAGCAGTAGTTTGCAGAATGCCATGGACTCGGCATCCAATAACACCCCTTCCTTTGGACATTCTAACAAGGATTCACCCCAGGACAAGGACCATCTGTGCACCAAGACTATGAACAGCATTTTGGCAGAAAATGAAATTGAAATACCATTCAGTAACCCCCTGCGTTTCGATCCTTCTTTCTCTGACACAGAAAACAGAGGGGACACTGTTCATGAGAACATAACTCATAGCAGTGATCAAGATAATGACAATGAAACATCCTACGATGGCACACTGTGGGCTGCTCAACCTTGCTTGGCATCAGACGTGGATATGGTCACTGTTTCCAGTTTTGAAGAGAATGAAGATCTGTCTCCTGCTAAAGACAGCAGGGACCAGCCCCAGGGGGCCTGCGAAGTCTCCACCTCCAGAAGAAGGAGGATATGGAAGGGAGCAAAGAGGCCGTTTGTTCAGGCATTTAGAGCAATGTGTTGCTGTGTCCTCACCCAGAGGGACAGCAGCATGCCCCCAAGGGGTGAGGAAGAAGTCCAGCCCCATGGTTGTTAAACCATCGGGCTGGGTTAGGCCTGGTTGTGGACTGAGGGAACCAGGCCAAACATCTTTGAACCCTCAGCACCCACCATCTACCTGTGGCAATAAGAAAACAAGCCCCTGCACCATTCTTCCATGAGCCAATTCTCATCGCAGCTGACCCCCCCCCCCAAGCTCACTGATTTGGCTAGGCTGGCTGATCAGTACATTTCAGATCTCTGGGGCTCCTCCTATCTGTTAGCAGCCAGTAGTATTACAGGGGCATGTTTCCATCTTTTTACTTGAGTTCAGGGCATGCAAACTCAGGTTTTCATGCCTGTGTGATAAGCCCTTTACCAGTTAGACCATCCATACCCTGTAGTCAAAATTAAGTGTTCTCTGAGTTTAATTGGTCTAAATCATTGTAGCTGTTGTTGGTCAAATATTGTCGATAAAACCAATAAAGAAAAGCCCAAAATTGTTACTCAGCAAATGTGCAAAGTATTCTCATTTATATTGTCTGTTAAGTCATCATCCACCATTATTATATCTGTGATGTGATTGTATGTGTGATACTGTGCTCAAAATATGAAGAGTCGCCGGGCGTGGTGGCGCACGCCTTTAATCCTAGCACTTGGGAGGCAGAGGCAGGTGGATCTTTGTGAGTTCAAGGCCAGCCTGGTCTACAGAGTGCGTTCCAGGACAGCTGGGGCTACAGGGAGACCCTGTCTCGAAAAGACCAAAAAAAAAAAATATGAAGAGTCTGTTTTTGAAACTACCTTTATTTAAAGATGTACAGCTTCTGAATATTGTGTATTCAAGATGGTCCCAGTAAAAAAGACAGTAAAAAAGAAGCAATTTGCCTTTTAGAATTAAACTTTTGTGTTGCTCTTGAATGAATTACATGTATAACTCAATACACCTAAATTTAACAGTGCTTTTGTGATGGACAGGCAGTAGTGTACTAAATTTCTTTACATTTTTAAGGGAAATTCCTATTTAAGCATATCAGTAATTTGTAGATATAAATTGTTTAATATTTATTTTTGTCTTAATATTAATTTTTAAGTTATTACACAGCATTATTTATTTCTTTATTTCCAAAATAACAATGCCATTACTACATGACCATATGTTTTGACTTTTAGTGTAACAGAAATTCATTCTTTGGGTTACTTTTTCCCTTGATTCTTCCCTTTGTTCAGCTGCAGATAAGGCTATCAATAAAATATTTAGCCCCAACAAGGTAAAAGTGAATGTTAACTTTAGAAATACTATTTACCAAAGTAGACAGTTGATTCCATTGAAATAAGAAGTGAGAAACATGTTAGGCACTGACATGAAATAGCTTCTAGTAAAAATGCATTTGGCTCTTACCCTGCACATGTTATACAAGTAAAAAAGTAGTAAACATGACCCTGTTGTGGAGAATTTTGTTACTGTTGTTAAAGTCATTTTTCAAGTGTCAAGTAGCACCCATGTCTGCTAAAGCCCAAGGGCCCTCAGTGCAGAAGTCTGTTCTAGAGCCAAGTGTGTCTGTGCTCCAGGTACATCTGGGCCCAGGCTGCTGAGTCATCTGTACATGCTTGTTTTCTGTTGTGTGAGTGTGCTTAAGAAGTAAAAATTAAGACAAATGTCTCTACCAAAAAAAAAGGATTCAAGGATGATGGTGACTCATGAGACAGGAACTGAAAACAAATAGTATTGGTTAACTTGCTGGGATGGCTAAAGTTCTCTTCAGGAGCCTCTTGACTCAGAGAACCTCTGGAGACCCTCAACTAGTCATCCTTGGTGGGACATACAGCCCTTTGCCTATTCTTTTATATTTCTCCTTATACTGAATTTGTGGTAAATGATAGACTTTCAAGAGAAACTGCTCCATGTGCCCAAGCTCAGGGAGGCACATGGAAGGGGCAAGTGGTACTAGAAAAATGTAAGCACATCATATTATCCACAGTCATTTATACAAGTTTGTGTTATATTTCCTTTCTTTATATAAATTTTTGCTTGATTTAACTTTTAAAAAATTTATGATTTTCTTTATGTAATTTTTAATTCTCTTAATATGGCAGTTCTCCTGTTACTTGTTGCATATACAATATATAATGCAGTATAAAATATGTGATATGATACAATATAAACTGGAGTTTTCATTATTTTTGCATGTCTTGATCAACTAAGTTTTAATATTACTGTAGCATAATTTATCTCTCCCTTTAGGCTAGAAAATTATTTGTTTAAAAAAGTTTAACACCACAAATTCCAAAGCATATTGAATGTATGTTTTAGGATTTTAATTCACATATATATAAAACACCTCTTACAGAATAATATGTATGTTGTTGGCGCCATAGCTATTATTGTTACTGATTTATTTTTACCATATAGCTAGCCAGTGTTCTAGCACCACTGCTGTATAGTGCTGATTTTGTCAAAATAACTTGTGTATTCTGTGTGTTTTTAACTTGGACTATCTATCCATCTATTCAGTTTAATTACTGTGTGTCTCCTTGCCCTAGTGACACATTGCCTCAATTTTTGTAGTTTTTTTGTTTGTTTGTTTTGTTTTTTTTGGTCTTTTCGAGACAGGGTATCCCTGTAGTCCCAGCTGTCCTGGAACTTACCCTGTAGACCAGGCTAGCTTTGAACTCACAAAGATCCACCTGCCTCTGCCTCCCAAGTGCTAGGATTAAAGGCGTGCGCCACCACACCCGGCAATTTTTGTAGTTTTACATAAAAATTTACTATAGCAAAAAAGTGTTGCTTCATCATTAGTTTTACAATATTTCCCCTTTCTACATCTCTTATTTTCATAATCTTGTTGAATTGAAAACTAAGAGATTATTTTAAAAGGAAAGGTAGAAGGCTTATGAGATGGTTTATCTGATAAAGGGCTTATCATGCAGGCATGAAAATCTGAGTTTGCATGCTGCACTTGTGTAAAAAGATGGAGGCATGCCCCTGTAATACTACTGGTTGATAGCAGACAGGCAGATTCCTGGAGATGTGAAATGCACTGAGCAGCCAGCCTAGCCAAATCAGTAAGCTCCAGGTTCAATGAGAGATTCTGCTTCAAAAAACAAAAGGGGGAAGCAATGGAGTATTTACCTGACATCAGACTCTGACCTCCACATGCATCCGCACATGTGTGCACACTCATTTTGCACATACACACCAACATGCACATGTGCACACACTTCACAAATACATAAGCAATGTAAAAATTAATAAAAAAGTACAAAGGAGATGTGAAATGCAAGTAGAGACTTAAAGATACCTATCATGATTATGCTTTAACAATTTCTGTTGATTAATAGAACAATGTCTGGGTGAGTACCAATATTAAGATAAATTTTACTGCCTTGGGGAACCCCAAATCTAGCAGTCTATCAGTCAATTATCTTCTTTAATTTCATTTTTTATGTGTAAAGAACCCAGGTCCTCTGCAAGAGTGGTTGGCGCTCTTAACTGCTAGGCCATCCCTCCAGCCCCCAGAATCAATATTTTTTTCTCTTTTGTTTGTTTATTTTTAAGGGATTCTACAATATAATAACACAGTTGTTTTCAGATAACATTGATGCTACTCAGTTTGCCGTACAATTAGGTAATTGGTGCATTTTGCAAGTATCTTTGTCCAAATTTTGAACAACAATGATAGTTTTTATACATGTCTCCAATCAATGCCTCCTGTAAGATTAGGCTCTTCTCCTCCCTCTCCTCCTTCTCCTTCTCCTTCTCCTCCTCTCCTTCTCTGCCTCCTCCTCCTCCTCTTTCTCCTCCTCCTCCTCCTCCTCCTCCTCCGAAACTGGAAACTGAATGTTTCCTTTGAAACTGAGTTTTCTTGGAAATCCCCTAGAATGATGCGTTCCCTTTAAAACTTCATTCAAGGGTGGCCATCATGCTAACTATGAAGGTTGATTTCATTTTTTGACTTGACTGCTACCAGTAGCATTTGACAGAGTCAAGCTGCTTTCTTGCTTTTTTCCCGGGCAGACTTTCTTTCCACGGCTGTCAGAACAATGGACTTTTATTTAAGTATCGTTCATAGTCCTTACTAAAAACTACCTTTTTAATAACAGTTTTTATATTTTCTCTTAATGTGCCATTTATTAAGTAATAATATATTATTTTCCGTGTAAAAGATGGGACACTTATCTCAATTACAGTAGTTTGAAAAATCAACAGAACTGCTCAATAAAAATTGAGACTCATTAGTTTTAAACATCTCAGGACTAGAACTCTCTATACCACTCAGGCATCCAATGCCACTTTTTTATGGCAGAAGCAAATGAGGCAAATTCAACACAGCAAACTGTTTTTAAACTTTCCTCTGGGCCAAAGACTATGCAGAGATTCAAGTAGCCCTCTCAGCTTTCAGCAGCAGATATGAAGGTCCTAAAGTCTTGGTCACTCCATTCCTAGATACAATTATCAAGCATAAATCATTAGCATTAGATGCTAGCTATTCATTTAAAAAACAGCCCTGAAACAAATATGTGTTTAACTAGTTTCAAAAACCAAAACTTTAGCACCTTGATAGAAAACTCTAAATGAATGAAGAGACTAATAGAGCAAAATATGACTCTTAAGGTTTATAACAGTCACCCAGAAATTTCATAGTACTGAGCTTGCCACCAAAAGCAACTGGCTGTCTAGGATTAAGGCGTGGTGCACCACGCTGCTAGGAGACCAAAAATGAAGCCAGTCTTCCACGAAACCTGATCCCCCATCTTTGAGACAATCTCTTCACTTACCCAAACACACAGTCCTCCAGCTCGATCAGCGGTGGGGGGAAGACCCAGGAGGGTTCCCTTTTCCTCCCATGATGAGGAGAAACCGGCTCAAAAATTCTTGCAGAAAACATAACAGAAAAACAGACCCCAAAAAGCTGCTCTCAGCTGCTCTCCTTGGAGGCAAGAGCCGGTAATGCACCCCTGGAAGCCAAGCAACTACACCACTGTCCAGATGCCAAACCCCAAAATCAGTCTCCAGCAAAGATAGAAAGGTTGGCCAAATGTGGGCCCTCCAGAGTGCTCAGGGATTTCCCCAAGCTCTAAAGACCTCCCTCCCAAGGCAGGACTGTGCAGGAACCCTACGGGGTTTGAGACAAGGGAAGTTCACCTTCCCAGTTGAGCCTGCTGGAGTCCTGATCCAGAGGTCTACTGTGGGGCTCTAAGTGGGTGTGAACATTAACAGTGACCCACTTCTGAGCAGTGGTCACCAGAGCAGTAGGTTCAAATGTGACCTGATCTGAAGCAAGTACAGGTGGTGGAGAGTGAGAACATGGCCCTTTATGACCAAACTCAAGCTCTGTCCTGATGCATCACAAAAATTCTCTAACCTGCCTTTTTTTCTCAGAGACTCAGAATAGGCTTTACCTTTCTTTAATCAGTAAAAAAGCACAATTCTCAGTCCCTCTGTCAGCCTTTCTTCATACTTCTCGTGCCTGAAAACACACAATACCCTTCCAGTGCAAGGACAGTAAGCCCAGCCACCTCAAACACACACATTCATCTTGCCCACATTTTTCTTACTGGTTCCAATAGCGCTTGATGCATCCTTTTACTCAAACAATCTCACTCACTGACTAAGGCCCGCCCACTGACCAGATGGGATTGGGAGTAAAGGCAGGGACCTTAAGCACTAGGTCTGAGGGAGGCCCGACGACCTGCCTAATGCCAAGAACTATTTCAATGAGACCGCTACCTATATTTATTTTGTCTTAACACCACGTTATTTACTTTAGGTGAAAATTAGTCAACACTCACAACGTGCTGTTTTTCTTTTTTTTTTTTCCTTTGGTTTTTTCCTTGGTTTTTTTGTATAGTCGCACTGGCCTAGAACCCTTGCTCTGTAGACCTAGGCTCACAGAGTGGGATAATAGACATCTTTGTCAGACGTAGGTCATGATAGGCAGTAACTTCCAGAATATACAAAGCACGGTGAGAGAGAGGCAGGATGATTCTGTGAGTTCAAGGCCAGTCCTGTCTACATAGTGGTTCCAGACAGCTGGGGCTACAGGGAGACCCTGTTCGAAAAGACAAAAGAGAAACTGTGGCTATGAACACAAGAAGTATTCTTCTCTTTCTAAGGAAGGTTGTTAGCGTGATAAAATACCCAACAAGCAGGGAAAAGGTTATTCTACTCACGTCGAGGTTACCATCCCCACTGTTGGGAAGTTCAGTGACAGGGGATGGAGACAGCTGGTGCACATCATATCTGTAGTCAAGAAGCAGCAGACAGCAAGGAATTAACATAGTGCATGTTGTGACCTCAGCTCCAGTCCTCACTCATACAGTTTAGAGGTCCTGGGGAATGGTAACAATGGACGTACCACCTGCCTAGGGAACGTTTATAACCACAGTAGACAGGTCTTCCTAGTTCATTAACACACAAGACAACCCCCCATGTGCTGGATAGTCTTAGGTCAATTGAACAACCTGGGTTGGAGGAGCCTAAACTGGGAATTGGCTCCATTGGATTGGCCTGTGGCCCATCTGTGGGAGTATTGTCTTGTGGTGAGCAGTGTGGGAGGCTCCCAGCCCACAATGGAGTTGCCTACCCTGGGCAGGTTGTATGTACTGTATACAGAATGTGGGTGGGCATGAGCCAGAGGAGCGAGCATAGCCGATGAACCAGCATTCCTCCTGGCCTGTGCTTCAGTTTCGGCCTCCAGGTCCTGCCTCGAGATTTCCCGGCCTTGGGCTCGCACTCAATGCGAACATAGGCCGCAGATGTAAACTGAAATAAACCCTTCCTCGCCGTGTTTGGTCAGTTGGTCAAGTGTTTGTCACAGCAATGGAATTATCCAAACTAGGAGACCCCGCACCCAGCCCCGACATGCCCCAGGTTGACTGATCTGACTAAGCCTGCTGAGACACTTTCTTCCTCAGGTGATTGATTCTAAATTGTGTCAAGGTGACAAAGCTAACCACAAAACCATTAGGTGAAATTAGCCAAGCACAGAAAGGCAAATATCTATGGTTCTCATTTAGATGTGGAATGTTAGAAATCCTGGTCTGAAATCAAGAGCAGAGCTATGATTATTGGTGTGAAGGGTGTGTGTGCCCATGGTGATGTTGGACAAATGATATAAAACTTGTGTACTGTGGGAGGAGTAAGTCTAAAAGATTGACTACGCAAGATGGTGAGTACTAAGGATATAGGCTTGAAAATTGTTGAGAGTAGATTTTAAATGTCTCCTCAGAAAGAANCCTCCACCTACTTCTTACAGTTCTCTGTAACTCCAAAGCCAGTATTCAGGTAAAGAAAATTTTAAGTTGCTCAACAGAGAAGTTCCCAGCTGAGGTCAAATAAGGCAACATCCTAGTTTCTTGTTTCCACTTTATCAACAAGTGTTCTCTCTGTGTGCCCTTTATTGACATGGAGTTTGGTTTGGTTTACAAGGTTTTTTTTGTTTTTGTTTTTGTTTTTGTATTTTCTGTGGTAATTTTGCTGTTGAAAATGACCCCACATATAGTTTTGGTTTGTTTTTTTGAGACAGGGTTTCCCTGTAGCCCCAGCTGGCCTAGAACTGGATATGTAGACCGGGCTGGCCTTGATCTTGCAGAGATCTACCTGTCCCTGGCTCCTGAGTGCTGGGATTGAAGGTGTGTGCCACCACACCCAGTTTCCCAACAAGGCTATGATATGTCTCACAGAGAAAACACATACTTAGATAGGCTTCATTGAAGCATGAGTTTTACTGATGTTGGCTGTGAAGTCAATGTTAATGAGTCAACAATTAGATCCATCTAGAAAAAGAAAAAGGAAACTCAGTATGCAAAGCCAATCCAGAAAGTGCTAAAGATAACATTATAGTATGTGACAAAGCTATTGAAAAAGATAGGAAAGAGGCCTAATTTGTAGTTTGATGAGATGAACAAAGATTAAAAACCATAGTGGACAGGATTATTTGGGCATTGAAAGCCAAAGAAAATTGAGTCCTGTTCCCTGGAGTGGGAAAAGCACTAAATGCCTTGTTACCTAGGACTGTGGGCCTCATGGCCGCAAAAACCATGTCAGGAAAAATGTTGAGTTTGTGGATGGGGCAGATTCTGCAAATTAGGAGCTGAAAAATTCAGAAGCAGCTGACACAGGTAAGCTGCAGAAGAGGATCTCGTGAGCCACAGGGCCAGAAGCACCTGGTTTGAAATGGCCTCCTACAAAGCTGTTGTCCTAAACATCTGTCCCCAGCTGTGCTCAGTGGAGCTGATTGAAATGTTCATGAGTGTGCAGTCCTCCACCTTCACCAGCATGCCAGGCAGGTTGCTCTCCAAGTAGATGGTTCCCCATTGCTGTATGGTCACCAATAATCCCAAGGGGCCCACATGTGCATGGTGCTTTCTCTGCCCAGGGTCCCAGGACATAGTCTGAAGAAAGTTGCAGAGAGTAAGGGGCATTCCTACTTAATCTCATCTGCCTATTGCAACATATAAAACAGCTACACCTGGATTCTTTCAGGTAACTTTTTATTCCCTCAAAGAGTTATTGAACTCTTTAAAATAAGAAGCTTTCCTGGGGCTGGAGAGATGGCCTAGCAGTTAAGAGCACTGACTGCTCTTGCAGAGGACCCAGGTTCGATTCCCAGCACCCACATGGCCGCTGAGAACCGTCTTTGACTCCAGTTCCAGGGGAATCGATACCCTTTTTGACCTCTGTGGCATTGCACAAACAGGTGCACAAATACTGCAACTTACATCATACACATAAAAAATAAATAAAATTAAAATAAATAAATAAATAAGAGAGCTCCCAAGCCGGCTGTGGTGCATGCCTTTAATCCCTGCACTTGGAGGAGAGGCAGGCGATCTTTGAGTTCAAAGCCAGCCTGGGACTAAAGGTAAAGGGAGACCCTGTCTCAAAACGACCATAAATAAACAAACAAACAAACAAACAAATAAATAAATAAATAAGAAGCTCCCATTGGTTATGTCCCAGCATAGCACCCAATTGTCAGAGCCATCATATATACTCTGCTTGCTTTTCCCTCAGGCACAGGGCCAGCCAGCAATATGCTAGTCTCTGGCTGCTCCACAAACAAGGGCCTGGACAGAAGATAGTGGAACAATGCAATGATAATTGTTCCAGGGAGTGGTAACAAGTTGTAAACCACTAAGATTTGGGAGATTTTTCTTTTCCACTACAATTCATCCTAGCCTTTCCTGATATAGGAGGGTGCTGTACAATCCAAAGCATGTGTTGACTTGAAGAAAGGTGATAGCAGTGGAGGTGATTCACAGTAATTGAGCCAACTGACTTTGCTGACAGATTGGAAGTGGGATAACAGAGTAGGGAAATAAAGTTTGGAGTCTGAGCAGCTAGAAATACTCATCAGTTATCAGGACACTCCTAATAACTGATGAGTATTGCCAGATGAAAAGATAGATCAGTTAAGTTTAGAACCTGCAAATTTGATTATTCTGTTTGATATCTATGAGGAGATAGGAAATAGCCCAGTGAAGTTTTGAAGATAAGTCCAAGTGGATACATGCAACTACATCAGGGGCATTAGGGGTAAATAGACCAAATCCCAGAGCATCAGGCTGATGTCAGAGGTGAGAAGAAAAGGGCGAAAGAGGAGAGGAGATTGAAGCAGGGAAATGGGAAGACACCAGGAGAAGAAAAATTATGCAAGTGATAAAAATCTAAGGAGGATTGTTGTGCCGCGTAAAATGGACACTATATAAATAAGCTTCAATTTGTAAGCGTTTGTTTAGGAGTGTTCAGTTTTTGTCCAAAAAACTTTGTATGCATATCACATGGCACCCCAAGGTTTAGTAACAATGATAAAATACCTGTATTAAGTTAACTGGTCTCATAATCTAAATACTCAAGCTGTTTACTTAGTGGTTACATCGGATTGTAAATATAACCGAGTTTAATTTTCAGTCCTCTCCTCGCTTGAACCTGACTCCCTGTTGCAGGTTTAGATTAAACGGGCACAGGTAAATGTTGGGTTACCTAAGGCTACTTAAAAACATGTATTTTATGTTTCTTACAAGATTTGCTATTTGATATTTCTTTTAACCTAACCAGATTATTTGGCTCAAAAGGCTAGACTCTTTCTTCTGAACCAAGCTCCATGCAGTCAGAAGAAGACAGTCTGGATGGGCTTGGAAATCCGAGAGATTAAAAAAACGGGCCACAAACTGCAGGCTGATTTTAAATAGTTGTAACATTAAAGTATACTGTATGTGTGTCTGAGGGTGAATCCATAATCTAGAACTGATAGGCAAACATTCTATCACTGAGCTACAACCTAGCCTTCTTCTGGAGTTTTATATTGAGACAGGATCTTACTAAATTTCCCAACTCAGCTGGAACTTTGTGATTCTTCTGCCATAGCCTCCCCAATAGCTGGGTTTGCAGGCCTGTGCTTCCAGACCAAGTTATGACTTTTTAACTAGTTATGATGCGGAAAAAGAGAAAGGGAATGAGGAAGCAAGCAGGTGGAAAGGACTGGAAGAAGAACCTTTCAGGCTTCAGGGAACAAGCCCCTCCATACAGTATAGTAAGGAAGCAGTGAGAAAAGAAAGCCGCTACATATCAATGTTGGGGAAAGGGGGACAGAGGTACTACTGGGGCTTAATAGGTGCCGAAACACTAGGACCTTTATTCTGAGTAACAAGGGCAGCCTTTACAAAGTCTCAAGCAGAAAACCAATTTTTTATTGGTTTATGTTTAACACCATCACTTACTCTTTCATTAGGAAAGAAGAGAGAAGCGAGGGGCAGCTCAGGAAGGCCAGTTAAGAGATATGAAGAATTTTATATTTGTTTATAAAAATTTGATGATTCTTCTCAAGGCAGGATGGTACTGTTGATCTTTACTGTTTATGGGGTGCATATTTTCAGCCTCCACCTACTTCTTACAGTTCCTCTGTAACTCCAAAGCCAGTATTCAGGTAAAGAAAATTTTAAGTTGCTCAACAGAGAAGTTCCCAGCTGAGGTCAAATAAGGCAACATCCTGCTTTCTTGTTTCTACTTTATCAACAAGTGTTCTCTCTGTGTGCCCTTTATTGACATGGAGTTTGGTTTGGTTTACAAGTTTTTTTTGTATTTTCTGTGGGTAATTTTGCTGTTGAAAATGACCCCACATATAGTTTTGGTTTGTTTTTTTGAGACAGGGTTCCCTGTAGCCCCCAGCTGGCCTAGAACTGGATATGTAGACCGGGCTGGCCTTGATCTTACAGAGATCTACCTGTCCCTGCCTCTTGAGTGCTGGGATTGAAGGTGTGTGCCACCACACCCAGTTTCCCAAGAAGGCTATGATATGTCTCACAGAGAAAACACATACTTAGATAGGCTTCATTGAAGCATGAGTTTTACTGATGTTGGCTGTGAAGTAAATGTTAATGAGTCAACAATTAGATCCATCTAGAAAAAGAAAAAGGAAACTCAGTATGTGAAGCCAATCCAGAAAGTGCTAAAGATAACATTATAGTATGTGACAAAGCTATCGAAAAAGATAGGAAAGAGGCCAAATTTGTAGTTTGATGAGATGAACAAAGATTAAAAACCATAGTGGACAGGATTATTTGGGCACTGAAAGCCAAAGAAAATTGAGTCCTGTTCCCTGGAGTGGGAAAAGCACTAAATGCCTTGTTACCTAGGACTGTGGGCCTCATGGCCGCAAAAGACCATGTCAGGAAAAATGTTGAGTTTGTGGATGGGGCAGATTCTGCAGATTAGGTAGCTGAAAAATTCAGAAGCAGCCGACACAGGTAAGCTGCAGAAGAGGATCTCGGTGAGCCACAGGGCCAGAAGCACCTGGTTTGAAATGGCCTCTCTTACAAAGCTGTTGTCCTAAACATCTGTCCCCAGCTGTGCTCAGTGGAGCTGATTGAAATGTTCATGAGTGTGCAGTCCTCCACCTTCACCAGCATGCCAGGCAGGTTGCTCTCCAAGTAGATGGTTCCCCATTGCTGTATGGTCACCAATAATCCCAAGGGGCCCACATGTGCATGGTGCTTTCTCTGCCCAGGGTCCCAGGACATATCTGAAGAAAGTTGCAGAGAGTAAGGGGCATTCCTACTTAATCTCATCTGCCTATTGCAACATATAAAACAGCTACACCTGGATTCTTTCAGGTAACTTTTTATTCCCTCAAAGAGTTATTGAACTCTTTAAAATAAGAAGCTTTCCTGGGGCTGGAGAGATGGCCTAGCAGTTAAGAGCACTGACTACTCTTGCAGAGGACCCAGGTTCGATTCCCAGCACCCACATGGCCGCTGAGAACCGTCTTTGACTCCAGTTCCAGGGGAATCGATACCCTCTTTTGACCTCTGTGGCATTGCACAACAATGGTGCACAAATACATGCAGACATTACATTCATACATAAAAATAAATAAAATTTTAAAATAAATAATAAAATAAGAAGCTCCCAAGCGCGGCTGGTGGTGCATGCCTTAATCCCTGCACTTGGGAGCAGAGGCAGGCAGATCTCTTGAGTCAAAGCCAGCCTGGGACTAAAGGTAAGGGAGACCCTGTCTCAAAGACCAATAAAACAAACAAACAAAAAAATAAATAAATAAATAATAAGAAGCTCCCATTGGTTATGTCCCAGCATAGCACCCAATTGTCAGAGCCATCATATATACTCTGCTTGCTTTTCCCTCAGGCACAGGGCCAGCCAGCAATATGCTAGTCTCTGGCTGCTCCACAAACAAGGGCCTGGACAGAAGATAGTGGAACAATGCAATGATAATTGTTCCAGGGAGTGGTAACAAGTTGTAAACCACTAAGATTTGGGAGATTTTTCTTTTCCACTACAATTCATCCTAGCCTTTCCTGATATAGGAGGGTGCTGTACAATCCAAAGCATGTGTTGACTTGAAGAAAGGTGTTAGCAGTGGAGGTGATTCACAGTAATTGAGCCAACTGATTTGCTGACAGATTGGAAGTGGGATAACAGAGTGGGAAATAAAGTTTGGAGTCTGAGCAGCTAGAAATACTCATCAGTTATCAGGACACTCCTAATAACTATGAGTATTGCCAGAGAATAGGAGAAGATCAGCACTTAAGTTTAGAACCTGCAAATTTGATCACTCTGTTTGATATCTAAGTGGAGATAGGAAATAGCCCAGTGAAGTTTTGAAGATAAGTCCAAGTGGATACATGCAACTACATCAGGGGCATTAGGGGTAAATAGACCAAATCCCAGAGCATCAGGCTGATGTCAGAGGTGAGAAGAAAGGGCGAAAGAGGAGAGGAGATTGAAGCAGGGAAATGGGAAGACACCAGGAGAAGATCCTCTTTTTTCTTTGAATGCGCATCTAACCTTTCACTCCGTTCTGTTTCTGACATGCTTTCCTGAAGGTCTTTAGTAAGGGCTTGTTGTGTTTCCCTAATTTCTTTTTTATAGTTTTGATCAATTACAACAGCCAATAAAATAATTAAGCAAGGTTGGAATCCCTCTAGATCGTCAGAGAAAAGCATATCTCTCAGAACTTAACTTACCTGGCCAGAGTTCTGAACCCTCTTCGGAAATTGAAGGGTCCTCTCGGCGCCAGTTCCCGGGTTTCGGCACCACTTGTCCCGCGCGCTGTAGTCTCGCCGGCAAGAACTTCACGCGGACAACAGGATTCTTCTGTGGTAATATTTATTGTGCACAGCTCTTTTGTGAGAAGGACCCCGAAATGGGGAAGAAGCACTGTTTATATAGCAGTCCAGAGGGTTCGGGTATGCTCTGGATTGGTGCACCGTCCGATGCCTCATTAGCATGCCCAAGGCGCGGGCCCAGAGAGTAGTAGTCATGCGCAGTTTGTCTAATGCAAAGGCAATGGCGGGAAACAGCTTGTAGTGACTCAGGAAGTCGGCGCCATCTTAGGGCGTGGCACAGCACACATTGTCTGTGTGGTAGGCTGCCAACAATATGTGTCACTAATGTTAGACCACTTTATTTTGTCTTTGCTTGTTGTGGATCCTGGCCGTAGGATGGATATAGGCCAGCTGCTGGGGCACCCCTGGCTGCAGGATTGTCATCAAACTCCACAATCAAGATCCACAAAAAAGATCCCAAGAATCCCAGTTACCACCATTGTGGAACATATGTTATCCATAGGTTTTACTCTTGAGGAAATTATGTCATCCATAAAATCCAAAACATCTAATGAATGCAAAGAAGTATACAACATAATAAAACACAAACTAAGTTGTGGGGACAATTGTTCCCAGATGGGAAAGCTTGTGAGGCCAGGTATAAAGACAAGCCCTGCCAGGAATCTCACCCTTCCTCTAAGGAAGACCAAAACTGAGCCTAATTTGTTAACATACATGTCCTGTGAGATGAGCCGACCGCAGGACACAGATGAGGAAGGGTCAGAAAAGGGCTACAGAAGAAAAAGTTTGCCTCAAACTCTGTATGTCCTAGAGATGAAATCCTCTCCCTGTAACAAGGCCCTGACCAATAATTGTGGGTATTCCAACTATGAAAACAGTACTTTAGGGGAGAATGACTTTAACATGCCATACTTTCATACCCCATGTGTGGATGAGGACACTGTGTGTGATCCCTCCTCCGTCAGCAGTAGTTTGGAGAATGCCATTGACTTGGCATCCAATCACACCCCTTCCTTTGGACATTCTAACAAGGATTCACCCCAGGATGGGGACCATATGTGCACCAATATTACGAACAGCATTTTGGCAGAAAATGAAATTGAAATACCATTCAGTAACACCCTGTGTTTCGATCCTTCTTTCTCTGACACAGAAAACAGAGGGGACACTGTTTGTGAGAACATAACTAATAGTGTGCAAGAGAATGACAGTGAAACATCCTATAATGGCACACTGTGGGCTGCTCAACCTTGCTTGGCATCAGACGTGGATATGGTCACTGTTTCCAGTTTTGAAGAGAATGAAGATCTGTCTCCTGATAAAGACAGCAGGGACCAGCCCCAGGGGGCCTGCGAAGTCTCCACCTCCAGAAGGAGGAGGACATGGAAGGGAGCAGGGAGGCCGTTTGTTCAGGCATTTAGAGCAATGTGTTGCTGTGTTCTCACCCAGAGGGACAGCAGCATGCCCCCAAGGGGTGAGGAAGAAGTCCAGCCCCATGGTTGTTAAACCATGGGGCTGGGTTAGGCCTGGTTGTGGACTGAGGGAACCAGGCCAAACTTCTTTGAACCCTCAGCACCCACCATCTACCTGTGGCAATAAGAAAACAAGCCCCTGCACCATTCTTCCATCAGCTGAGTCTCATCGCAGCTGGCAACCCCCCACCCCAAGCTCACTGATTTGGCTAGGCTGGCTGGTCAGTACATTTCAGATCTCTGGGGCTCCTCCTATCTGTTAGCAGCCAGTAGTATTACAGGGGCGTGCTTCCATCTTTTTACATGAGTTCAGGGCATGCAAACTCAGGTTTTCATGCCTGTGTGATAAGCCCTTTACCAGTTAGACCATCCATACCCTGTAGTCAAAATTAAGTGTTCTCTGAGTTTAATTGGTCTAAATCATTGTAACTGTTGTTGGTCAAAGTATTGGCACTTGCCATTGCTGATAAAACCAATAAAGAAAAGCCCAAAATTGTTACTCAGCAAATGTGCAAAGTATTCTCATTGATATTGTCTGTTAAGTCATCATCCACCATTATTTTATCTGGGATGTGATTATATGTGTGATACTGTGCTCAAAATATGAAGAGTCTGCTTTTGAAACTACCTTAATTTAAAGATGTACAGCTTCTGAATATTGTGTATTCAAAATGGTTCCAGTAAAAAAGACAGTAAAAAAGAAGCAATTTGCCTTTTAGAATTAAACTTTTGTGTTGCTCTTGAATGAATTACATGTGTAACTCAATACACCTAAATTTAACAGTGCTTTTGTGAGTGGACAGGCAGTAGTGTGCTAAATTTCTTTACATTTTTAAGGGAAATTCCTATTTAAGCATATCAGTAATTTGTAGATATAAATTGTTTAATATTTATTTTTGTCTTAATATTAATTTTTAAGTTATTACACAGCATTATTTATTTCTTTAGTTCCAAAATAACAATGCCATTACTACATGACCATATGTTTTGAATTTTAGTGTAACAGAAATTCATCCTTTGGGTCATATTTTTCCCTTGATTCTTCCCTTTCTTCAGCTGTAGATAAGTCTATCAATAGAATATTTAGCCCCAACAAGGTAAAAGTGAATGTTAACTTTAGAAATACTATTTACCAAAGTAGACAGTTGATTCCATTGAAATAAGAAGTGAGAAACATGTTAGGCACTGAGATGAAATAGCTTCTAGTAGAAATGCATTTGGCTCTTACCCTGCACATGTTGTACAAGTATAAAAGTAGTAAACACGACCCTGTTGTGGAGAATTTTGTTACTGTTGTTGAAGTCATTTTTCAAGTGTCAAGTAGCACCCATGTCTGCTAAAGCCCAAGGGCCCTCAGTGCAGAAGTCTGTTCTAGAGCCAAGTGTGTCTGTGCTCCAGGTACATCTGGGCCCAAGCTGCCGAGTCATCTGTACATGCTTGTTTTCTGTTGTGTGAGTGTGCTTAAGAAGTAAAAATTAAGATGAATGTCTCTACCAACAAAAAAAAAGGATTCAAGGATGATGGTGACTCATGAGACAGGAACTGAAAACAAATAGTATTGGTTAACTTGCTGGGATGGCTAAAGTTCTCTTCAGGAGCCTCTTGGCTCAGAGAACCTCTGGAGACCCTCAACTAGTCAGCTTTGGTGGGACATACTGCCCTTTGCCTATTCGTTTATATTTCTACTTAGACTGAATTTGTGGTAAATGATAGACTTTCAAGAGAAACCGCTCCATGTGCCCAAGCTCATGGAGGCACGTGGAAGGGGCAAGTGGTACTAGAAAAGTGTAAGCACATCATATTATCCACAGTCATTTATACAAGATTGTGTTATATTTCCTTTCTTTATATAATTAAATTTTTGCTTGATTTAGCTTTTAAAAAAATTTATGATCTTCTTTATGTAATTTTTAATTCTCTTAATATGGCAGTTTTCCTGTTACTTGTTGCATATGCAATATATAATGCAGTATAAAATATGTGATATGATACAATATAAACTGGAGTTTTCATTATTTTTGCATGTCTTGATCCACTAAATTTTTAATATTACTGTAGCATAATTTATCTCTCCCTTTAGGATAGAAAATTATTTGTTTAAAAAAGTTTAACATAACAAATTCAAAAGCATATTGAATGTATATTTTAGGATTTTAATTCACATATATATAAAACACCTTAGGGACTGATATGTATGTTGTTGGGCCATAGCTATTATTGTTACTGATTTATTTTTACCATATAGCTAGCCAATGTTCTAGCACCACTGCTGTATAGTGCTGACTTTGTCAAAATAACTTGTGTATTCTGTGTGTTTTTAACTTGGACTATCTATCCATCTATTCAGTTTAATTACTGTGTGTTTCCTTGCCTTAGTGACACATTGCCTCAATATTTGTAGTTTTTTTTATTTTTTTGTTCTTTTCGAGACAGGGTCTCCCTGTAGTCCCAGCTGTCCTGGAACTTACTCTGTAGACCAGGCTGGCCTTGAACTCACAAAGATCTGCCTGCCTCTGCTTCCCAAGTGCTAGGATTAAAGGCGTGTGCCACCACACCCGGCAATTTTTGTAGTTTTATGTAAAAATTTACTATAGGAAAAAGTGTTGCTGCATCATTAGTTTTACAATATTTCCCCTTTTTACATCTCTTATTTTCATAATCTTGTTGAATTGAAAACAGTAAGAGATTATTTTAAAAGGAAAGTTAGAAGGCTTATGAGATGGTTTATCTGATAAAGGGCTTATCATGCAGGCATGAAAATCTGAGTTTGCATGCCTGCACTTGTGTAAAAAGATGGAGGCATGCCCCTGTAATACTACTGGTTGATAGCAGACAGGCAGATTCCTGGAGATGTGAAATGCACTGAGCAGCCAGCCTAGCCAAATCAGTAAGCTCCAGGTTCAATGAGAGATTCTGCCTCAAAAAACGAAAGGGGGAAGCAACGGAGTATTTACCTGACATCAGACTCTGACCTCCACATGCATCCGCACATGCATATACACTCATTTTGCAGATACACACCAACATGCACATGTGCACACACTTCACAAATACATAAGCAATGTAAAAATTAATTAAAAAGTACAAAGGAGATGTGAAATGCAAGTAGAGACTTAAGGATACCTATCATGATGATGCTTTAACAATTTCTATTGATTAATAGAACAATGTCCAGGTGAGTACCAATATTAAGATAAATTTTACTGCCTTGGGGAACCCCAAGTCTAGCAGTCTACCAGTCAGTTATCTTCTTTAATTTCATTTTTTATGTGTAAAGATATATTGTCTGCATGTATGTAAGTCCTATGTCATGAAGTGCCAGTAGAGGTCGCGCATCAAATGTCCTGGAACTGGTGTTACAGATTATTGTTGGCCACCATGTGGTGCTGGGATCCTGTCAAAGCCAAATCCTCTTCAAGAGGGGCCAGTACTCTTAACTGCTGAGTCATCTCACCAGCCTGTTGTCTTTTCTGTAAGTCACATAATTTTCCAACACTGTTTTCTTCTTTTATACATATATGTGAATACATATAAATAAAATTATTTGTATATAATACATGGACATGGTTTTAGTTGATAAAGGATACTTTTACCTATTTAACTCTGTAGCTCATTTGATAATGTGCACAAAGACTCCTGTCCTAGCCTAGAAAAAGACACATTTCAATTGAAAATATTTAAATAGTGCATAAGACATGGTTTACTTCCATAATTTCTTACTTTTTCCACATTTTTAAGTAGCTTACAAAGTTCTACCAACAGAAACACTACACAAATGGATGGAAGTATCAGAAGTACAAATAGGTAAATGAATATATGCTCCTAATGGTTGCCTTGCTCAAGTGTTTTGTCTTAAAGAAGAAAAATGTAATACAGAGACATTTCTACTCTTGAAGAAATAAGCATTGGGCAGAATTACTTGAAACCATTTGACTTTTTGTTTTGTTTTGTTTTTGTTTTGGGGGGTATTTGTTTTGTTTTTTGGGTCTTTTTGAGACAGGGTTTCCCTGTAGTCCCAGCGGTCATGGAACTCACTTTGTAGACCAGGCTGGCCTTGAACTCACAGAGGTCCACCTGCCTCTGCCTCCCAAGTGTTAGGATTGAAGGCATGAGCCACCACACCCAACTCCTGAAAGGGTTTCTAACCTTTAAGTTTGGAAAGAACAAGTTTAGGGGCTAGAGAGATAACCTAGTGGTTAAGAGCACCGACCGCTCTTGCAGAGGACCTGGGCTCAATCACCAGCACCCACATGGCGGCTGAGAACCATCTGTAACTCCAATTCCAGGAGAACTCCAGATCCAGGGGAATCCGAGACCATCTTCTGACCTCCGCGGCATTGCACGACACAGGTGCACAGACCTACATGCAGACAGTACATTCATACACATACAAAAATAAAAAATAGCCGGGCGTGGTGGCGCACACCTTTAATCCTAGCTCTTGGGAGGCAGAGGCAGGCGGATCTTTGTGAGTTCAAGGCCAGCCTGGTCTCCAGAGTGAGTTCCAGGACAGCTGGGGCTACAGGGAGACCCTGTCTCGAAAAGACCAAAAAAAAAAAAAATAAATAAATAAATAAAAATAAAATAATGGTAATAACAGCTAGCAGAATATATCCTAAAACAAAATGACAGCATGTGGGGCATGGAAGGGAACTCGTGGGTAGGGATTATGGGAAAATAGAGGAGGACTGGTAGACAGGGAGTATGAAGGGGAGGAAGGGAGACTGATAGGGAGTTATGGGGAGATGGAGGAGAACTGGTGGCCAGGGAGGTATGGGGAGAGGGAGACTGGTAGACAGTCATGGAACTCACTTTGTAGACCAGGCTGGCCTTGAACTCATGGAGGTCCACCTGCCTCTGCCTCCCAAGTGCTAGGATTGAAGGCATGAGCCACCACACCCAGCTCCTGAAAGGGTTTCTAATCTTTATGTTTAGAAAGGCCGAGAATCCAGGGAACTGCTCAGTCTGCAAGGCTGGATGTCTCAGTAGTCCCAATCTAGGGCTGAAGGCCCGAATGGATTCCAGGAGATCTGCCAGTCTCAGTACACGCTGGGATCCAAAAGGTTTGATCACAGCAGCAAGACAAACTCACCAGATGAGAGAGGCAAGCTGCAAGAAAAAAAGGGACCAGCTCCCTCTGCCATGGCCTTAAATAGCGTCTGCCGGCAGAAGGTAACGCCCACATTTGGGGTGGGCCATCCGGGTTGAGGTGATCCAATTAGAAGACCCTTTTTCTCTTATTTGTTCCTTAGTCCAGTGAAGTTGACACCCAGAATTAACCGTCACAGGGGGCATGGTAGAATGTAAGGGCTGCGATTGGGGTGAATGGTGAAACTACAGCAATATAGTCTGGACACTCATTTGATCAACTTGAACATACAAGCCCCTGCCCCCCCCGCTGGATGGTGGGATACACGGGCTGTGTGGTTTTGGGTACAACTGCTTGCAAATTGGTTTTACATGAAGGATGATGCTTGTACTCATAAATTATTACTTAATGGTAAAAAATGAAAACAAAAACTGAAAGATGCAGGAAAGTTATGGCAGAATGCATGATCTGGGATGGGGTAGGGTGGGGTGGTGGGAAGGGAAAGGGAAATATGCCTGAACTGAATTGGAAAAATGATGTATGAAATACACAATGCATCAATAAAAAATGAAAATAAAAAAAAGAAAGAGCACAAATAAATGATCTAACACTGAAGCTAAAAACACTTGAGAGACAACAACAAATGAACTCTAAATGCAATAGATAGGAAGAAATAACAAAATCAGAGCAGAAATCAATGAAACAGAAACAAAGAAAACAGTATAAAAAAATCAATGAGCTGGGCGTGGTGGCACACACCTTTAATCCTAGCACTTGGGAGGCAGAGGCAGGTGGATTTTTGTGAGTTCAAGGCCAGCTTGGCCTACAGAGTAAGTGCCAGGACAGCTGGGGCTACAGGGAGACCCTGTCTCGAAAAAGACCAAAAAAAAAAAATTAACCTAGAAAAATCAGTAGCCTTTCTTTACACCAACAACAAGCAACTGAAAAGGGAATACAAGGAGACCTTCCCACTCACAATAACCTCAAAAACAATAAAATACCTGGAAGCAAATCTAACCAAAGATATCTACAACAAAAATGTTAAACCCCTGAAGAAGGCAATTGAAGAAGACATCAGAAGATGGAAAGACCTCCCATTGTCATGGATTGGAAAAATTAATATAGTAAAAATGTCCGGGGCTAGAGAGATGGCTCAGCTGTTAAGAGCACTGACTGCTCTTGCAGAGGACCCGCGTTTGATTCCCAGCACCCACCTGGCAGCTGAGAACTGTCTTTAACTCCAGTTCCAGGGGAATCCGATGCCCTCTTTTGACCTCCGAGGCACTGCATGACATGGGTGCACCAATCTACATGCAGATAGTACACTCATACACATAAAAAATAATAAATAAATTAAAAAAATTTTAATGTCCATTCTACCCAAATTAATATACAGATTCTGTGTAATCCCGATTAAAATCCCCAAGAATTTCTTCACAGGCTTGGAAAAAAATCCTTAATTTCATATGAAAAAACAAAAGACCCAAAATAGCCAAAGCAACCCTACGCAAAAAGAGAAATACAGAGGGGATCTCTATACCAGACTTCCAACTATACTACAGAGTATAGTCATTAAAACAGCTTGGTACTGGCACAAAACCAGACCTGTTGACCAATGGAACAAAACTGAAGATCCAAACTTGAGCACATACAATTTCAGCCACCTCATATTTGACAAGGGGGCCAAGAAGACACAATAGAGGAAAGACAGCATCTTCAGCAAGTGGTGTTGGCAAAACTGGATCGCCACTTGTAAAAGAATAAAATTCAACCCTACCTCTCACCCTGTACAAAAATCAACTCCAAATGTATCAAAGACCTCAACATGAAATCCCAGACTCTGAAGGTGATAGAAGAAAAAGTTGGCAGCAGCCTACAAGACATAGACATAGGAAAAGACTTTCTAAATCAGACAGCAGCTGTGCATGAAATAAGGTTAACAACTGACAAGTGGGACCTCATCAAACTCAAAAGCTTCTGTACAGTGAAAGAAACAGTAATCAGGGAAGAGAAGAGAAAACCCACACAGTGGGAGGAAACCTTCACTGCTGATATATCTGAGAGAGTGTTAACTTCCAGAATATATAAACTACTCAAAAAACAAAGAAGAAAGAAAACAAATGAATCACTCAAAAGATGGAGTAACAGAGACTTCAGAACAGAGACTTCACAAGTGGGGAATTAGAGATGGCTGAGAAACATTTTAGAAGTGTTCAACATCACTAATAATTAAAGAAATGCAAATTAAAACCACTTTAAGATATCATCTAACTCTGATAAGACTGGCTAGGATCAAGAAAACAAATGATACCAAAGGCTGGAGAGATTGTGGGGAAAGGGGAACACTCATCCACTATTGGTGGGAATGTAAACTTGTACAGCCACTATGGAAAGCAGTGTGAAGAACCCTTCAAAGACTCAAAATGTGCTTACCACTTGACCCAGTTATACCACTCCTGGGTATATACCCTCAAGACTCATCCTACCGCAGAGATACATGGACAGCCATGTTTATAGCAGCTCTCTTCACAGTAGCTAAGAACTGGAACAAACCCAAGTGCCCCTCGGCTGACGAGTGGATAGAAAAAATGTGGTACATCTACACAATAGAGTTCTATGCAGTGGTAAAGAGGACATCATGAGGGCTGGAGAGATGGCCTAGCGGTTAAGAGCGCCGACCGCTCTTACAGAGGACCCGGGTTCGATCCCCAGCACCCACATGGCGGCTGAAAACCGTCTGAAACTCCAATTCCAGGAGAACTCCAGTTCCAGGGGAATCCGATACCCTCTTCTGACCTCCACGGCGTTGCACGACATGGGTGCACAAACCTGCATGCAGACAGTACATTCATACACATACAGAAATAAATAAAATTAAAAAAAAATTTAAAAGAGGACATCATGAACTTTGCAGGTAAATGGATGAAACTAGAAGACATTATGTTAAGTGATACTTCACTTAACACAATCCCAGAAAAACAAATGATGAATGTTATCCCTCATTTGCAGATGCTAATACCAAGTACCTAGTTAATTTTTTTCATAATTTATAAAAATTGTTATTTATTTATTTATGCATATGAATGTATTGTCTGCATGCAGGTCTGTGCACCCCTATTGTGCAATGCTGCAGAGATAAGAAGATGGTGTCGGATTCCCGTGGAACTGGAGTTCTCCTGGAATTGGAGTTAAAGATGGTTCTCAGCCACCGCGTGGGTTCTGGGGATCGAACCTGTTTGCTCTGCAAGAGCAGTCGGCACTCTTAACCACTAAGCTATCTCTCCAGCCCCCCAAGTACCTAGTTAAAAGGCAAACTGAGCAATTTTTTTTTTGGTCTTTTGGACACAGGGTCTCCCTGTAGCCCCAGCTGTCCTGGAACTCACTCTATAGACCAGGCTGGCCTTGAATTCACAAAGATCCACCTGCCTCTACCTCCCAAGTGCTAGGATTAAAGGTGTGCACCACCACACCAGGCTTCAATGTTAATGTTATATTCTTCATGATCTGAAAACAGCTGTGCTCTTATGTTGTGAATCCCTTAACAAGTTGTAGGATTAACCTACCATTTATTTTCAGACTTTGGAATTTTTGGTATATGGGTGGAGGGTATTGTATTAGTCTTTTCTGTTGCTGTGATAAAACACCATGACCAAAGGAACTTATAAAAGGAAGAGTTTATTTGAGCTTACCATTGATGGTTCCAGGGAATTAGAGTCCATTGTGGCAGGAGGCATGGCGGCTGGAGCTGGAGCAGCATGCAGAGGGTCACATCTCACAATGAGCACAGGAAGCCAAGAGAGAGGGACTAGAGACAGTAAGGCTTGTTAAACTCACTAAGCCTGCCCCCAGTGACATACTTCCTCTAGCATGGCCACACCTTCTAAGATCTCCAAGAACAGTGCCACCAACTGGATACAAAATGTCTGCATACTTAAAGCCTATGGGGGACACTCATTCAAACCACCACATTCCACTCCCTGGCCCCCATAGGCTCCTGACTATATAAAATGCAAAATACATTTAGTCCAACCTTAAAAGTCCCCATAGTCTTTACCAGTTTCAATGCCATTCAAAAGTTTACAGTGCCAAGAAAATTCAGTTTCAAAGGAAAACATTCAGTTTCCAGTTTCAGAGAGGGGAGGGGGAGGAGGAGGAGAAAAAGGAAAAAAGGAGAAGGAGAAAAGGAGGAGGGGAGAAAGGAGAGGAGGAGAGGGAGGAGAAGGCTTAATCTTACAGGAGGCATAGATTGGAGACATGTATAAAAACTATCATTGTTGTTCAAAATTTGGACAAAGATACTTGCAAAATGCACCGATTACCTAATTGTACGGCCAAACTGAGAGCTCAATGTTATCTGAAAACACTGTGTTATATTGTAGAATCCTTAAAAATAAACAAAAACAAAAGAGAAAAAAAAAATTGATTCTGGGGGCTGGAGGGATGGCCTAGCAGTTAAGAGCGCCAACCACTCTTGCAGAGGACCTGGGTTCTTTACACATAAAAAATGAAATTAAGGGGCTGGAGAGATGGCCTAGTGGTTAAGGCGTTGACCACTCTTACAGAGGACCTGGGTTCGATCCCAGCACCCACATGGCGGTCGGCTGAGAACCTCTGAAGCTCCAATTCCAGGAGAACTCCAGTTCCAGGGGAATCTGAGACCCTCTTCTGAACTCCACGGCATTGCACGACACGGTGCACAGACTTGCATGCAGACAGTACATTCATACACATACAGAATAATAAAATTAATAAAAATGAAATTAAAGAAGATAATTGACTGGTAGACTGCTAGACTTGGGGTTCCCCAAGGCAGTAAAATTTATCTTAATATTGGTACTCACCCGGACATTGTTCTATTAATCAACAGAAATTGTTAAAGCATCATCATGATAGCTATCTTTAAGTCTCTACTTGCATTTCACATCTCCTTGGTGCTTTTTTATTAATTTTTACATTGCTTATGTATTTGTGAAGTGTGTGCACATGTGCATGTTGGTGTGTATGTGCAAAATGAGTGTGCACACATGTGCAGATGCATGTGGAGGTCAGAGTCTGATGTCAGGTAAATACTCCGTTTCTTCCCTTTTGTTTTTTGAGGCAGACTCTCTCATTGAACCTGGAGCTTACTGATTTGGCTAGGCTGGCTGCTCAGTGCATTTCACATCTCTAGGAATCTGCCTGTCTGCTATCAACCAGTAGTATTACAGGGGCATGCCTCCATCTTTTTACACAAGTGCAGCATGCAAACTCAGATTCATGCCTGCATGATAAGCCCTTTATCAGATAAACCATCTCATAAGCCTTCTAACTTTCCTTTTAAAATAATCTCTTACTGTTTCAATTTAACAAGATTATGAAAATAAGAGATGTAGAAAGGGGAAATATTGTAAAACTAATGATGCGCAAGCAACACTTTTTGCTATAGTAAAATTTATATAAAACTACAAAAATTGCCAGGTGTGGTGACAGCCTCTGCTACAATCTAGCCTCGCCTATTTATCAGAGACAATGGCGGCAGATATTGCGAGATGGCAGGGGACTTTGTGAGTTCAGAGCCAGCCTGGTCTACAGAGTAAGTTCCAGGACAGCTGGGACTACAGGGAGACCCTGTCTCGAAAAAAACAAAAAAAATAAAAAAACTACAAATATTGAGGCAATGTGTCACTAAGGCAAGGAAACACACAGTAATTAAACTGAATAGATGGATGATAGTCCAAGTTAAAACACACAGAATACACAAGTTATTTTGACAAAGTCAGCACTACGCAGTGTGGTGCTAGAACATTGGCTAGCTATATGGTAAAAATAAATCAGTAACAATAATAGCTATGGCCCCAACAACATATATATCATTCCCTAAGAGGTGTTTTATATATATGTGAATTAAAATCCTAAAACATACATTCAATATGCTTTAGAATTTGTGGTGTTAAACTTTTTTAAACAAATAATTTTCTAGCCTAAAGGGAGAGATAAATTATGCTACAGTAATATTAAAAACGTAGTGGATCAAGACATGCAAAAGTAATGAAAACTCCAGTTTATATTGTATCATATCACGTATTTTATACTGCATTATATATTGTATATCAGACAAGGAATAGGAGAACTTCCATATTAAGAGAATTAAAAATTATATATAAAGAAAATCATAAATTTTTTTTAAAAGTTAAATCAAGCAAAAATTTAATTATATAAAGAAAGGAAATATAACACAATCCTGTATAAATGACCGTGGATAATATGATGTGCTTACATTTTTCTAGTACCACTTGCCCCTTCCACGTGCCTCCCTGAGCTTGGGCACATGGAGCAGTTTCTCTTGAAAGTCTATCATTTACCACAAATTCAGTATAAGGAGAAATATAAAAGAATAGGCAAAGGGCTGTATGTCCCACCAAAGATGACTAGTTGAGGGTCTCCAGAGGTTCTCTGAGCAAGAGGCTCCTGAAGAGAACTTTAGCCATCCCAGCAAGTTAACCAATACTATTTGTTTTCAGTTCCTGTCTCATGAGTCACCATCATCCTTGAATCCCTTTTTTTTGGTAGAGACATTTGTCTTAATTTTTACTTCTTAAGCACACTCACACAACAGAAAAACAAGCTGTACAGATGACTCAGCAGCCTGGGCCCAGATGTACCTGGAGCACAGACACACTTGGCTCTAGAACAGACTTCTGCACTGAGGGCCCTTGGGCTTTAGCAGACATGGGTGCTACTTGACACTTGAAAAATGACTTAACAACAGTAACAAAATTCTCCACAACAGGGTCATGTTTACTACTTTTTTACTTGTATAACATGTGCAGGGTAAGAGCCAAATGCATTTTTACTAGAAGCTATTTCATGTCAGTGCCTAACATGTTTCTCACTTCTTATTTCAATGGAATCAACTGTCTACTTTGGTAAATAGTATTTCTAAAGTTAACATTCACTTTTACCTTGTTGGGGCTAAATATTTTATTGATAGCCTTATCTGCAGCTGAAAAAGGGAAGAATCAAGGGAAAAAGTAACCCAAAGAATGAATTTCTGTTACACTAAAATCAAAACATATGTCATGTAGTAATGGCATTGTTTTTTGGAAATAAAGAATACTAATGCTGTGTTAAAACTTAAAAATTAATATTAAGACAAAAATAAATATTAAACAATTTATATCTACAAATTACTGATCTTGCTTTAATAGGAATTTCCCTTAAAAATGTAAAGAAATTTAGTACACTACTGCCTGTCCATCACAAAAGCACTGTTAAATTTAGGTGTATTGAGTTATACATGTAATTCATTCAAGAGCAACACAAAAGTTTAATTCTAAAAGGCAAATTGCTTCTTTTTTACTGTCTTTTTTACTGGGACCATCTTGAATACACAATATTCAGAAGCTGTACATCTTTAAATAAGGTAGTTTCAAAAACAGACTCTTCATATTTTTTTTTTTGGTCTTTCGAGACCAGGGTCTCCCTGTAGCCCCAGCTGTCCTGGAACGCACTCTGTAGACCAGGCTGGCCTTGAACTCACAAAATCCGCAGCCAAGAAAATTCAGTTTCAAAGGAAACATTCAGTTTCCAGTTTCAGAGAAGGAGGAGGAGGGAGGAGGAGGAGAAAAAGGAAAAAAGGAGAAGGAGAAAAGGAGGAGGAGGAGAAGGAGAAGGAGGAGAGGGAGGAGAAGAGCTTAATCTTACAGGAGGCATAGATTGGAGACATGTATAAAAACTATCATTGTTGTTCAAAATTTGGACAAAGATACTTGCAAAATGCACCGATTACCTAATTGTACGGCAAACTGAGTAGCATCAATGTTATCTGAAAACACTGTGTTATATTGTAGAATCCCTTAAAATAAACAAAAACAAAAGAGAAAAAAAAATTGATTCTGGGGGCTGGAGGGATGGCCTAGCAGTTAAGAGCGCCAACCACTCTTGCAGAGGACCTGGGTTCTTTACACATAAAAAATGAAATTAAGGGGCTGGAGAGATGGCCTAGTGGTTAAGAGCGTTGACCACTCTTACAGAGGACCTGGGTTCGATCCCCAGCACCCACATGGCGGCTGAGAACCGTCTGAAGCTCCAATTCCAGGAGAACTCCAGTTCCAGGGGAATCTGAGACCCTCTTCTGAACTCCACGGCATTGCACGACACGAGTGCACAGACTTGCATGCAGACAGTACATTCATACACATACAGAAATAAATAAAATTAATAAAAAATGAAATTAAAGAAGATAATTGACTGGTAGACTGCTAGACTTGGGGTTCCCCAAGGCAGTAAAATTTATCTTAATATTGGTACTCACCCGGACATTGTTCTATTAATCAACAGAAATTGTTAAAGCATCATCATGATAGCTATCTTTAAGTCTCTACTTGCATTTCACATCTCCTTGGTGCTTTTTTATTAATTTTTACATTGCTTATGTATTTGTGAAGTGTGTGCACATGTGCATGTTGGTGTGTATGTGCAAAATGAGTGTGCACACATGTGCAGATGCATGTGGAGGTCAGAGTCTGATGTCAGGTAAATACTCCGTTTCTTCCCTTTTGTTTTTTGAGGCAGACTCTCTCATTGAACCTGGAGCTTACTGATTTGGCTAGGCTGGCTGCTCAGTGCATTTCACATCTCTAGGAATCTGCCTGTCTGCTATCAACCAGTAGTATTACAGGGGCATGCCTCCATCTTTTTACACAAGTGCAGCATGCAAACTCAGATTTTCATGCCTGCATGATAAGCCCTTTATCAGATAAACCATCTCATAAGCCTTCTAACTTTCCTTTTAAAATAATCTCTTACTGTTTTCAATTCAACAAGATTATGAAAATAAGAGATGTAGAAAGGGGAAATATTGTAAAACTAATGATGGCAGCAACACTTTTTGCTATAGTAAATTTTATATAAAACTACAAAAATTGCAGTGAGATTGCTCAGGTGTCCTCGCACTTTAATCAGACATGGGAGAGCGAGAGGCAGGCGGACTTTGTGAGTTCAGGCCAGCCTGGTCTACAGAGTAAGTTCCCGGACAGCTGGGACTACAGGGAGACCCTGTCTCGAAAAGAACAAAAAAAAAAAAAAAACTACAAATATTGAGGCAATGTGTCACTAAGGCAAGGAAACACACAGTAATTAAACTGAATAGATGGATAGATAGTCCAAGTTAAAAACACACAGAATACACAAGTTATTTTGACAAAGTCAGCACTATACAGCAGTGGTGCTAGAACATTGGCTAGCTATATGGTAAAAATAAATCAGTAACAATAATAGCTATGGCCCCAACAACATATATATCATTCCCTAAGAGGTGTTTTATATATATGTGAATTAAAATCCTAAAACATACATTCAATATGCTTTAGAATTTGTGGTGTTAAACTTTTTTAAACAAATAATTTTCTAGCCTAAAGGGAGAGATAAATTATGCTACAGTAATATTAAAAACGTAGTGGATCAAGACATGCAAAAGTAATGAAAACTCCAGTTTATATTGTATCATATCACGTATTTTATACTGCATTATATATTGTATATGCAACAAGGAATAGGAGAACTTCCATATTAAGAGAATTAAAAATTATATAAAGAAAATCATAAATTTTTTAAAAGTTAAATCAAGCAAAAATTTAATTATATAAAGAAAGGAAATATAACACAATCCTGTATAAATGACCGTGGATAATATGATGTGCTTACATTTTTCTAGTACCACTTGCCCCTTCCACGTGCCTCCCTGAGCTTGGGCACATGGAGCAGTTTCTCTTGAAAGTCTATCATTTACCACAAATTCAGTATAAGGAGAAATATAAAAGAATAGGCAAAGGGCTGTATGTCCCACCAAGGATGACTAGTTGAGGGTCTCCAGAGGTTCTCTGAGTCAAGAGGCTCCTGAAGAGAACTTTAGCCATCCCAGCAAGTTAACCAATACTATTTGTTTTCAGTTCCTGTCTCATGAGTCACCATCATCCTTGAATCCCTTTTTTTTGGTAGAGACATTTGTCTTAATTTTTACTTCTTAAGCACACTCACACAACAGAAAACAAGCATGTACAGATGACTCAGCAGCCTGGGCCCAGATGTACCTGGAGCACAGACACACTTGGCTCTAGAACAGACTTCTGCACTGAGGGCCCTTGGGCTTTAGCAGACATGGGTGCTACTTGACACTTGAAAAATGACTTAACAACAGTAACAAAATTCTCCACAACAGGGTCATGTTTACTACTTTTTTACTTGTATAACATGTGCAGGGTAAGAGCCAAATGCATTTTTACTAGAAGCTATTTCATGTCAGTGCCTAACATGTTTCTCACTTCTTATTTCAATGGAATCAACTGTCTACTTTGGTAAATAGTATTTCTAAAGTTAACATTCACTTTTACCTTGTTGGGGCTAAATATTTTATTGATAGCCTTATCTGCAGCTGAAGAAAGGGAAGAATCAAGGGAAAAAAGTAACCCAAAGAATGAATTTCTGTTACACTAAAATCAAAACATATGGTCATGTAGTAATGGCATTGTTATTTTGGAAATAAAGAATAATAATGCTGTGTAAAAACTTAAAATTAATATTAAGACAAAAATAAATATTAAACAATTTATTCTACAAATTACTGATCTTGCTTAAATAGGAATTTCCCTTAAAAATGTAAAGAAATTTAGTACACTACTGCCTGTCCATCACAAAAGCACTGTTAAATTTAGGTGTATTGAGTTATACATGTAATTCATTCAAGAGCAACACAAAAGTTTAATTCTAAAAGGCAAATTGCTTCTTTTTTACTGTCTTTTTTACTGGGACCATCTTGAATACACAATATTCAGAAGCTGTACATCTTTAAATAAAGGTAGTTTCAAAAACAGACTCTTCATATTTTTTTTTTTTGGTCTTTTCGAGACGGGTCTCCCTGTAGCCCCAGCTGTCCTGGAACGCACTCTGTAGACCAGGCTGGCCTTGAACTCACAAAGATCCGCANCATCCCCTAGAATGATGCATTCCCTTTAAAACTTCATTCAAGGGTGGCCGTCATGCTAACTATGAAGGTTGATTTCATTTTTTGACTTGACTGCTGCCAGTAGCATTTGACAGAGTCAAGCTGCTTTCTTGCTTTTTTCCCGGGCAGACTTTCTTTCCACGGCTGTCAGAACAATGTTTCTCCTGGTGTCTTCCCATTTCCCTGCTTCAATCTCCTCTCCTCTTTCGCCCTTTTCTTCTCACCTCTGACATCAGCCTGATGCTCTGGGATTTGGTCTATTTACCCCTAATGCCCCTGATGTAGTTGCATGTATCCACTTGGACTTATCTTCAAAACTTCACTGGGCTATTTCCTATCTCCACTTAGATATCAAACAGAGTGATCAAATTTGCAGGTTCTAAACTTAAGTGCTGATCTTCTCCTATCTTTCCTCTGGCAATACTCATAGTTATTAGGAGTGTCCTGATAACTGATGAGTATTTCTAGCTGCTCAGACTCCAAACTTTATTTCCCCACTCTGTTATCCCACTTCCAATCAGTCAGCAAAGTCAGTTGGCTCAATTACTGTGAATCACCTCCACTGCTAACACCTTTCTTCAAGTCAACACATGCTTTGGATTGTACAGCACCCTCCTATATCAGGAGAGGCTAGGCTGAATTGTAGTGGAAAAGAAAAATCTCCCAAATCTTAGTGGTTTACAACTTGTTACCACTCCCTGGAACAATTATCATTGCATTGTTCCACTATCTTCTGTCCAGGCCCTGGTTTGTGGAGCAGCCAGAGACTAGCATATTGCTGGCTGGCCCTGTGCCTGAGGGAAAAGCAAGCAGAGTAGATCCGATGGCTCTGACAATTGGGTGCTATGCTGGGACATAACCAATGGGAGCTTCTTATTTATTTATTTATTTATTTATTTATTTATTTATTTCTGGTCTTTTTGAGACAGGGTCTCCCTTTACCTTTAGTCGCAGGCTGGCCTTGAACTCATAGAGATCCGCCTGCCTCTGCCTCCAAAGTGCAGGGATTAAAGGCATGCACCACCACGCCCCGCTTGGGAGCTTCTTATTTTATTCATTTATTTTAAAATTTTATTTATTTTTTATGTGTATGAATGTAATGTCTGCATGTAGTTTTGTGCACAATTGTCGTGCAATGCCACAGAGGTCAAAAGAGGGCGTCGATTCCCCTGGAACTGGAGTCAAAGACGGTTCTCAGCCACCATGTGGGTGCTGGGAATCGAACCTGGGTCCTCTGCAAGAGCAGTCGGTGCTCTTAACCGCTAGGCCATCTATCCAGCCCCAGGAAAGCTTCTTATTTTAAAGAGTTCAATAACTCTTTGAGGGAATAAAAAGTTACCTGAAAGAATCCAGGTGTAGCTGTTTTATATGTTGCAATAGGCAGATGAGATTAAGTAGGAATGCCCCTTACTCTCTGCAACTTGCTTCAGAATATGTCCTGGGACCCTGGGCAGAGAAAGCACCATGCACATGTGGGCCCCTTGGGATTATTGGTGACCGTACAGCAATGGGGAACCATCTACTTGGAGAGCAACCTGCCTGGCATGCTGGTGAAGGTGGAGGACTGCATACTCATGAGCATTTCAATCAGCTCCACTGAGCACAGCTGGAGACAGATGTTTTGGACAACAGCTTTGTAGGATAGGCCATTTCAAACCAGGTGCTTCTGGCCCTGTGGCTCACCGAGATCCTCTTCTGCAGCTTACCTGTGTCAGCTGCTTCTGAATTTTTCAGCTTCCTAATCTGCAGAATCTGCCCCATCCACAAACTCAACATTTTTCCTGACATGGCTTTTGCGGCCATGAGGCCCACAGTCCTAGGTAACCAGGCATTTAGTGCTTTTCCCACTCCAGGGAACAGGACTCAATTTTCTTTGGCTTTCAGTGCCCAAATAATCCTGTCCACTATGGTTTTTAATCTTTGTTCATCTCATCAAACTACAAATTTGGCCTCTTTCCTATCTTTTTCGATAACTTTGTCACATACTATAATGTTATCTTTAGCACTTTCTGGATTGGCTTCACATACTGAGTTTCCTTTTTCTTTTTCTAGATGGATCTAATTGTTGACTCATTAACATTGACTTCACAGCCAACATCAGTAAAACTCATGCTTCAATGAAGCCTATCTAAGTATGTGTTTTCTCTGTGAGACATATCATAGCCTTCTTGGGAAACTGGTGTGGTGGCACACACCTTCAATCCCAGCACTCAGGAGGCAGGGACAGGTAGATCTCTGCAAGATCAAGGCCAGCGGGGTCTACATATCCAGTTCTAGGCCAGCTGGGGGCTACAGGGAAACCGTGTCTACAAAAAAAACCACAAAACTATATGTGGGGTCATTTTCAACAGCAAAATTGCCCACAGAAAATACAAAAAAAAACTTGTAAACCAAACCAAACTCCATGTCAATAAAGGGCACACAGAGAGAATACTTGTTGATAAAGTAGAAACAAGAAAGCAGGATGTTGCCTTATTTGACCTCAGCTGGGAACGTCTCTGTCGAGCAACTTAAAATTTTCTTTACCTGAATACTGGCTTTGGAGTTACAGAGGAACTGTAAGAAGTAGGTGGAGGCTGAAAATATGCACCCTATAAACAGTAAAGATCAACAGTACCATCCTGCCTTGAGAAGAATCATCAAATTTTTATAAACAAAAATAAAATTCTTCATCTCTCTTAACTGGCCTTCCTGAGCTGCCCCTCGCTTCTCTCTTCTTTCCTAATGCAAGAGTAAGTGATGGTGTTAAACATAAACCAATAAAAAATTGGTTTTCTGCTTGAGACTTTGTAAAGGCTGCCCTTGTTACTCAGAATAAAGGTCCTAGTGTTTGGGCACCTACTAAGCCCCAGTAGTACCTCTGTCCCCCTTTCCCCAACATTGATATGTAGCGGCTTTCTTTTCTCACTGCTTCCTTACTATGCTGTATGGAGGGGCTTGTTCCCTGAAGCCTGAAAGGTTCTTCTTCCAGTCCTTTCCACCTGCTTGCTTCCTCATTCCCTTTCTCTTTTTCCCGTCATAACTAGTTAAAAAGTCATAACTTGGTCTGGAAGCACAGGCCTGCAAACCCAGCTATTGGGGAGGCTATGGCAGAAGAATCACAAGTTCCAGCTGAGCTTGGGAAATTTAGTAAGATCCTGTCTCAATATAAAACTCCAGAAGAAGGCTAGGGTTGTAGCTCAGTGATAGGATGCTTGCCTATCAGTTCTAATGTTATGGATTCAACCCTCAGACACACATACAGTATACTTTAATGTTACAAGCTATTTAAAATCAGCCTGCAGTTTGTGGCCTGTTTTTAATCTCTCACAGTGCCTTCTGACATCTTGTTACTTTTTACTTATGCATGGCCTACTTTAAAAACTTGCTCTTGCTGTACGCTGTCCTCTAAAACTCCTTCATAAAGGTGATTGGCACAAATAAGCAAAACATTGTGTACTCAATGTGTTACAAGTGAAATAAGAGATTCACCTAAATTCGTTGGGTTCAAGTAAACAGATACAACACAGGCATTCTAAGACGTTCATTCAATAATAGAGCTAGTGCAGCACACATCAAGATGGGGTGGCTGGGTCTAGTTTTTGTTATTGTTGTTATTCTGCAAAGATATTTACTGGACCATTACTCAGCTACAGGGCTGCAGGCAGGCACTGCACCAGCTTCCCCCACACCTCAGCTTGAACACAGTAACAGGCATATTGCTTATGGGCAGTGGAGCAGGAGGGCAAGTCCTAGCAATCACTTCTCCAGGGGAGCATAGTGGAGCAGCTTCTTAGTCAGGTCCCAGGGTGCTAGCAGCATGCAGCAGTATCAGGAGCTTGGTGTCCAGATCGTCCGGGGCATCCCGCTCCATGCATCTGGCCTGCAGCAGCCCTGGACAGGCTTCCCCCTTGTTGCTGCTCTTGAAGCAGTACCAGAGGATAATTGCAGTGGCAGCATGCTTTCTCACAGGGAGAGGGGAAGGTGGAGCACTTGGCAAAGAGATGGCTTTGATGGCAGCAATGGATTTAGAGGTAAAAGAGGGGGTGGTATCATGATTGTGTGATGCTCAGAGCTCACCAGGAGAAAGGGTAGCAATATGGTCACCAGTATTCTCCTCTAGCACAGAACCAATGCTCACAGGAAATACCTTAAATACAATGCTGCACAGAAATCTCTAAGATAGCACTTTGGCAGATAGCCAGAGCTCAATAAATAGTTGCTACTTAAAAGAAAATTAGACTTGAAACATAAATCCTCAATTTTCTCTGTTACCTCTCTCCTGAAAAAGCATTCTAATTCTCTCTTTTAGAGTAGTTAGTAGTATCAGATCATCCAGCAAATATTTACAGGGCAGCTGCTATCTGACAAGTGTTCTCCTGGGCACACCAGGGAAGATAAGTGTCCTTTTTTCTTAAGAAACTCCCAGTTTCATGTTTCCTGTCACACAATGTGAGGAATTTGGCGGTTTGAATTCAACACACTGTTCTATCAGGCTGAGGGGATTCCTTGTCTTTGTCTCAGCAATGAGTCTATCCTTTATGAAGTGACTCCAAATTGAAGCCATCCTGAAGTAACAGTTGGCTTAATTAATCTTCTACATTTTTGGCTGAGAAACTCCCAAATTTAACATATGAATCATAGTTTGAATTAAATTCTAGCCTTTCCATTTCTTTTTTTCTTTGTCTTTCTTTCTTTCTTTCTTTCCCTCCTTTTTTTCTGTTTCTTTCTTTCTTGTTACCTTGCTATCTTATAAGCAGAAATGTTTATCTACAAACCAGGGACCACGATGTACTGAGATATCCTAAATTCATATAGACTTGTTTGAATTTAGTCTTTTGTTTAATTAGTGTCTGTGAAAACTTTCAAGATTAAATAATTTCTTCATATTTTAAAAAAGGATTGCTATCAGGGTGTGTTAGAGCATGCCTTTAATCCTAGCACTTGGGAGGCAAAGGCAGGTGAATCTTTGTGAGATCAAGGCCAGTTTGGTCTACATAGCCAATTCCAAACCAGCTATAAGGAAACCCTGTCTCAAAAAGATCAAAGAAGAGAGAGAGAGAGAGAGAGAGAGAGAGAGAGAGAGAGAGAGAATATATCCACAATTGTATTTACAAAATGGTTAACAATGTGAAAGAAGATGTACAGCCCTACATACAGTACAGGGCCCAGTGACAAACAGTACAGGGCCCAGTGACAAACTCAAACTGGACTCTGCTACACAGAACCTGAGATACTTCTGGAATATTGAACCTTCTGCCAATATGCTTATGGAAAAACACACTCACCAAATCTCAGTCAGTGAAATGAATAGAAAGATAAACTACATGAAGAATATAGAAGGGACTGCACTCAATGAGAAATACCAATCTGGGCCATTGAGATGGGTCTGTAGGTTAGGGTTCTTCCTGCCCAGCCTGATAGGAATTTAGCTCTGGGAGTCACATGGTTGAAGGTAAGAACCAACTCCCACTAGCTGTTTTCTTACATCTTTATGTGCATGCCCAAATTGTAATAAAAATTTTAAAGAGAAGTACAGATCCTATATTAATTCTGTAGGGATGTGGGCTATTGTGTTCAGAATAAAATACAGTTGTGTGTTTTAAAATCACAATTCACTGTAGTTTTCATGAGCATGGGTATACATTCTTTTAAAAAAGATTATTTGTGTGTGTGTGTGTGTGTGTGTACATGAGTGCTGGTGCTTTGCTTTGGAGGGCAGAGCCATCTGATCCCTTGGGGCTGGAGTTACTGGCTATTATGCACCACCAGAGAAGTGGCCATTGGAAAGCAAATTCAAGAGCCCTGCAAGAACAGTATTTCCTCAAAACGTGTTCTTATTATCCCCCCTCATTTTCAGCATTGGTTTTGCAATGCTGCCATCTTCTGGTTCCTATGTTATCTATCTATTCATTCTACTAATTCTGTTTCTTTAGAGAACTTTGACTAATACAAGCACACATACCACCAAATAGGAACAAAAAAGAAAGTTATCACTGCATATCATACATAAGAAAAATAGTAAATATACAGAATAAAGAGAGGGTATTGAAAGCTGCAGCAGGAAAACAAGTCACATATAAAGGAAAACCCATCAGAATAACAACTGACCATCAGAATAACAACTGACTTTTAAATGCCAACATTAAAACCCAGAAAAGCCTGGAACAATTATAGTAAATTTGAAATGACCAACCCAGATCTACCACAGTTGAAGGAGAAAGAAAAATCATCCATGATATAAATAAGATGAAAGAATTCATGTCCACCAAACCTGCCCTGCAGAGAATTCTGGAAGCAATACAGTAGACTAAGGAAGAGGATGACCAGCTACAAAAACCAAACAAATGAAGCCATGATGACAGAAACACAAAATAGAACACACAGAAAATAAAATGTCAGTAACCAACAAACATCTTTCAATAACTTTAAACATCAGTGACTTCAACTCATCAATCAAGACATAGACTACTTGACTGGATTAAGAAACAAAATCCAGGGGCTGGAGAGATGGCCTAGCGGTTAAGAGCGCTGACCGCTCTTACAGAGGACCCGGGTTTGATCCCCAGCACCCACATGGCGGCTGAGAACCATCTGAAACTCCAATTCCAGGAGAACTCCAGTTCCAGGGGAATCTGTCACCCACTTCTGACCTCTGAGCCATTGCATGACATGGGTGCACAGATCTACATGCAGACAGTACATTCATATACACACATACAGAAATAAATAAAAAATTAAAAAAAAAAGAGACAAAATCCGAAGGGCAAGGTGGTGCACGCCTTTAATCCTAGAACTCAAGGCAGAAGCAGGTGATCTTTGTTGTTCAAGGCCAGTCTGGTCTACAGAGTGAGTTTCCCAGGACAGGCTTGGCTCAGGGAGAGCCCTGTCTCCAAAAGACCAAAAAAAAAAAAAACCCACAAAATTCATCTGGGCATGGTGAAGCATGGCTTTAATCCCAGGTGGATCTCTGTGAGATCGAGGCAAGCCTGGTCTATATAGGCTGGAATTGTGGGGGATGGGGAGGTGGGGGGGAGAAAAAGTAAGAAAGAAGTAAATAAAGGGCTGCAGAGATGGCCTAGTGGTTAAGAGCGCCGACTGCTCTTACAGAGGACCCGGGTTTGATCCCCAGCACCCACATGGCGGCTGAGTCTGAAACTCCAATTCCAAGAGAACTCCAGTTCCAGGGGAATCTGAGACCCTCTTCTGACCTCTGTGGCATTGCACAACACGGGTGCACAAACCTGCATGCAGACAGAACATTCATACACATACAGAAATAAATAAAATTTAAAAAAAAGAAATAAAGAAAAAAAGAAAACAAAATTCTTTTTTTTTTTTTTTTGGTCTATAAGAAACTCAACTTGTGTGGGTGTATCTGATCTGAGCTTAGGGGTGTGTGTGTGTGTGTGTGTGTGTGTGTGTATGCTAACATTCCCGCCAGCATGTTCTAGAGGCACAAGTGAGGGCCACAGGACCTCTCTGTTTGCACCCATGAGTTGGGATGATGTGATGATGCAAAGGTCTGGGATTGGCTGCTAAGAGGTGATGTCACACTGCCTACATGATGACATGTTACATTTGAATAAAGTGGCATTTGTACTAGGAATTACTCTCTGCCATGTGTCATTGGGCTGTACTTCCCTGCACATACTTTCTTTTTCCTTTTAATTATTTTTTAAATTTTATTTATTTTGTATGTGTATGAATGTACTGTCTGCATGTAGCTTTGTGCACCCGTGTTGTGCAATGTCTCTGAGGTCAGAAGAGGGTGTCTGATTCCCCTGGAACTGGAGTTAAAGATGGTTCTCAGCCGCCATGTGGGTGCTGGGGATTGAACCTGGGTCCTCTGCAAGAACAGTTGGTGCTCTTAACCACTAAGCCATCTCTCCAGCCCCACATACTTTCTCTATGGCCTGTTCCACTGTGGAACTGACCCCTTACAACAACTGGCTCCTTCAAACATGGAGCTTGAAGAAATCCTGGAGAAATTCTGGTCTGCAAACCCCACAATCCTAGCAAGATATGGAGAATCTGTATTTTAAGAAGGTTCTCTTTCTAGCTGAGCAACTACAGGATGTTGCCACCCAACATGCCCTCTGGTTCTTTACTGTTAACCTTTCTCTCTGCTCCTTAATTTCTACTTTGTGCAAATGTGGGGCTGGTTCCCATGATTGCATGGGTGGCTGCAAGTCTACCAGCTTCAGGCCACTGGGTTTTGCATGCATTAAGGCCATGGAAACTAGTAATTTCCTGCCCTGGTGTGGTTCAGAAGTTATCACCTCCCTAGTGGTGGGTTTGACCACAAAACCATCAGCCTGTGGCTTGGGGTCTATGGAAGCCAAGTTTCCTGGCCTAGAGTTATCACCTCCCTAGCGGTAGGTTTGAGCATGAAGCCATTGGCTTGTGTGGGCACCATGGAAATCAGCAATTTACTGGCCTGGAGTGACTCAGGAGTTATCACCTCCACAGTTAAGGGTTTGCTGGTTGTTCAAACATGCAGTCTGTGGATGCCAGCAGCTTCCCAGCTAAGTTTGACCAGGAAGCCCATCAGCTTCTTGGTTGTGTGCTGGCTACAGGACTAATCAGTCTTGCTGTCATGTGGATACCAGCCTCAGGCATGGCTTAGCCTTGGGGTCATTTTTAATAATTTTTTTACAGGCCTAAGATGTGACTTTGGGTTCTAAAATCAAAAAAAGAAAAAAAATTGGTAAATAACCCTCAGGCTCTCCTTGTCCCCTGCTGCATAAATCCTGTCTGACTGCCCTGCCTGGTCTTCAGCAGCTGCCTGCTTGAACCCAGGCTCTTTCTGTGATGCTGATTCCTCCCAGCTGGCCTAGGCTTCCTGCCCATTTCTATTTTGGATACATACTGGAACTCTTTCAAATTTCAAAAGAAAAAAAATTCTCCTTTGCAATTTCTCCGAATTTCCAAAGATAACTTGTACCTGAAATATTGTATTAAAACTACCAGTTAAAAAGACTTCTTTCTACTTTGCTCCTGAAAGCAGTGAATTCTGCTACACCCTAGAGCCATGGTTCCCTAGGCCTTTTTGAATGCAAATGAACAAGTCCAGCAACTCTGGAGGGCTGAGGCCCAGACTTTTTATGCAAATAAAGGGCTTTGCACAGCCAATGCTGCAGCAGTCTTTAAAAGACATATTTTCCTCCTAAGCTAAAAGTTAAAAAAATATAAACATTTCTAATATGTTCTAACATTAAAAATTTTTTTTAATTTTATTTATTTTGTATGTGTATGAATGTACTGTCTGCATGTAGGTTTGTGCACCCATGTAGTGCAATGCCGCCAAGGTGAGAAGAGGGTTTTGGATTCCCCTGGAACTGGAATTAAAGATGGTTCTCGGTCTTCCAAACACCGGGTGGAAAAGGAAGGTGGCATCCGCGGCGGTGCGCATGTGCTGGCCGCCCTCGGCGTACAGGGCGGATCGCTGACGGAGGAGGCCGGCCGGGGTCGGAGCGGAGCGGGCGCAGGATGGACGAGGACGTGCTGACTACGCTTAAGATCCTCATCATCGGCGAGAGTGGGGTGGGCAAGTCCAGCCTACTCCTGAGGTTCACAGATGATACCTTTGATCCAGAACTCGCAGCAACAATAGGTGTTGACTTTAAGGTGAAAACAATTTCAGTGGATGGAAATAAGGCTAAACTTGCAATATGGGATACTGCTGGTCAAGAGAGGTTTAGAACATTAACTCCCAGCTATTACAGAGGTGCACAAGGTGTTATATTAGTTTATGACGTCACAAGAAGAGACACCTTTGTTAAACTGGATAATTGGTTAAATGAATTGGAAACATACTGTACAAGAAATGACATAGTAAACATGCTAGTTGGAAATAAAATTGATAAGGAAAATCGTGAAGTTGACAGAAATGAAGGCTTGAAATTTGCACGAAAGCATTCCATGTTATTCATAGAGGCAAGTGCAAAAACCTGTGATGGTGTTCAGTGCGCCTTTGAGGAACTTGTGGAAAAGATCATTCAGACTCCTGGACTGTGGGAAAGTGAGAACCAGAACAAAGGAGTCAAGCTGTCACACAGGGAAGAGAGCCATGGAGGTGGAGCCTGCTCGGGTTACTGTTCTGTGTTATAGACTCTGGGAGTCCCATCTCCTGCATATTTGATCAGATAGTCACATCTTTCTGTATATAAACTCTTAACTGCTATTAGGGACCTTGCAGTTTGCACATAATTGTTTTATCATGGCAGTGAGTATTTGCAAGAACCCCCCCTCATCGGCTTTCCCAGATGAAATGTTATGGTAAGCATGCACAGTTTGCAGTCTATAGTTTTTTATGTAACATAAAATAGGTGTACCTTCGTGAGTACATTGGATTTTATGATCTACATTTATCATGTCATTTTTTTAAAACATCCATCTGTCTGGTGTGTTGCTACAGGTCTGCTTTTTGTCTTCTTTTTGCTTCAATTCTCTGATCAATTACCGAGTTAGTTGGTATGTAGAAGGAGAACCATGGGAAGGTATGCTGGCTTCATCAAGCCTGTCCCGTCTCCCGAGGATAACAAAGTATTATTCCACAGCTTTTATAGGATGTTGGAGATTCATAGTATAAGTCAAATTCTCAGTACAGAATGTAGTCCAGGCTAATAAATAATTAAACCTGTATTTGTTCTGATGATAGTATGATATGTTAAAGCAGTTGGTATTTTAATTTGCTTCAGTAATTAGCTCAATTAACTGGAGCTTTAATCCTGTCATGTGCACATTGGATTTATGCTCTTTGTGCAGTTTTGGTTATACAGCATTGGCAGAATGGCAACAAGGTTTTCCTTCATTTTGGTTTCAGAATAATGTGAATGGTGTGTTCATTATAACTCCTTTAATGCTTCCACTTTTAAAACCGACATCTTTTTTTTTCATAAATGCTGATAGTGTTTGTCCAAGTCCCTCAGTTGTAGCTTGTATAATGTTTATGACTCACTGTATCTTATGGCTTCCATAAATGGCTAGTGGATATTAAAAACCTAGTCTGTGTTTTGAGTGCTGGGGGAAAAACACTAAATGACAGTTTGAGAAAAGCATATTGCTTCCAGATTCCAACATGTGGGAAAATGCTGTTGCAATGAGAATGTTGATAACTTACCGTAGCAAGTAAACAATAGTTTATTAAAACCAACCTGTACAGAAATAATGTCTTCTCCACAGTATTCTGTTTTCTAAGCTCTTGTTATGGTACACTACGTGTTTTTTTCACTCATATGTTGCTTAATTTACATTGTCCTCTGCTATTTAAACCCCAAATGAATAAATTGTCTTAAGGCTGGTCACTAAATCTCTCATTAAGATTCTGATATTAATTTTTGGCAGTTTATTCTCTTGTACAATTGCAAATGATAAAACCTTTTTGTGTACCTTCGCAATACGTGTGCTGGTGGCTTTACTTCAGTTGGATTCTTTCTGAACAGTATGTCATCACATGTGAAACCACATTGTCCTTCAGTGAAAGTTGGCAGTCTACATTACATGTGATAAAAGGTTTTATACATTCTGTATATTTTTTATTAAATATAAGAATTTTGCTTCTATAATGTTAGAGAAAAGTTGCAACATGTGTACTTATGATTTGGTCACGTTACATTAAATTTTAGATTTATGTATGTTTTCAGTCTGTATTGACAAGACTTTTCTGCTTATTACTTTTTGCTCCATAAGTTATATCTTCTTTGTTCACATTGATGTTGTTGTCTTGATNTGAGAGTAAGTAGGAATGCCCCTTACTCTCTGAAACTTTCTTCATTAATGTTCAGGAAATATCTTGTTTCCTTTTTGTGTTCTGGAAACTATGTAGGCTCGAGGCGATGAATTTGCTAGCAAAGAGGAATAGAATCATACTTTAGCTACCACTGAACCATCGTTTGGGACCTTCTTTGGCGCATCTTTCATTGGTGACTGATGTACTAGCAATGGGGGGGATGGGGGCCGGAAAAATATTATTTCTTGTGAGCTCGCAACTCTGCCTTGGTCGTGCGGGGGAATGGTTGCAAGGACTATGTCAGACTCATGAAGCCAATGTACATCAGCTCCATGAGCACAGTCTGGAGACAGACGTTTTGGACAACAAAGTCTTCTTGGAGGCATTATTATGATAGGGCCACCTATTTGGCAAACCAGGGGCGTCGGGGCCCGGGGGGCGCGCACCGAGGGGGACGAGGAGCCTTGCGGCAGCTGACATGGGTAAGCTGCGGAGGATAGTTCTTTCGCTGTCCTAAGTGTCTGAATTCGTGTCCCCATCCACTTTTCATATAGAAAGCCAGGGTCCTGTACTCATGACATGGCTTTGTTTGCTCGGGCCCTTTTTTACCTGAGGCCCCCACTAAGTCCTATGTAGGGAGAAACCAGCTTGGCATTTTTAGCTGTTGTTTATTCATTTAGTGCTTTTTCTAACAATCAAGGGAACAGGACTCAATTTTTCTCTTGGCTTTCAGTGTCAAAATAATTCTGTAAAATCCTCCTGTGTCTCTTCAAATATTGTTTTTATCTTTCGTCAAAATCTCATCATTAAACTCTTTAATACAAATTTGGCCTCTTTCATATTTTTTTTAGATTCTTTTCTCCTTAAGTTATTTGTCAAATAATATAACTGTTATTCTTTCAGCACTTTCTTGGCTGGGCTCCTTAAAATACTTAGTCTTCTTTTTTCTTTTCTAGATGGAATTCTTAATTGTTGACTTCAATTAAACATTTTGACTTCCTTCAAGCCAACATCAGTACAACTCCATGCTTCAATGAAAGCCTATCTAAGTATCGTTTGTGTTTTCTCTTGTGAGTGAGAACATATCATAGGCACCTTCGTGGGAAGAAACTTTGTGTGGGGTGGTTGGCCCACCTTCCCAATCCCGCACTCCTCAGGAGGCTTCGGGGACAGGTGGACAGGTAGAAGGTAGATTCGCACGCTCAAGGCCCGCCGGGGTTCGGGCCGGGGGTTGTTGGGGTGTCTACATATCCATTTCTAGGTTCTGGCCAGCTGGGGGCGCTCCTGCTAAGGGAAACCCTTTTTTTTTTTTGCTTTGTCTCAAAACAAAAAAAAGAAAAAAAAAACAAAAAAATAAAAAACCACCAACAAAACTTATGTGGGGTCATTTTCAACGGCAAAATGCCAACAGACAATCCACAGAAAAAATACAAAAAAATAAAAAAACTTGTGTTATAACCAACCAAACTCCATGTCAATAAAGGGCACACAGAGAGAATACTTGTTGATAAAGTAGAAACAAGAAAGAAAGCAGGGTGATTTTTTTGCCTTATGTTGACCCCTTCAGTGGGAACTTTCTCTGTCGAGCACACGCAACTCTTTTCCTTAACCTTTTTTCTTTACCTGAATACTTGCTTTTGGAGTTTCCAGATGAACTGTTAAGACAGTTAGGTGGAGCTGACAAATATGCCACCCCCTATATAATAACACAGTACAGCTCACCTAGTACCATACTTTGCCTTTGAGACGAACGATCATCTACTTTTTATAACAAAAATAATTAAATTTTCATCTCTATTAACTGGGCCTTCCTGAGCTGCACCTCGCTTCTCTCTTCTTTTCCTTTCATGCAAGAGTAAGTGAGATGGTTGTTAAAACATAAACCCAAATTTAAAAATTGGTTTTCTGCTTGAGACTTTGTAAAGGCTGCCCTTGTTACTCAGAATAAAGGTCCTAGTGTTTGGGCACCTCCTAAGCCCCAGTAGTACCTCTGTCCCCCTTTCCCCAACATTGATATGTAGCGGCTTTCTTTTCTCACTGCTTCCTTACTATGCTGTATGGAGGGGCTTGTTCCCTGAAGCCTGAAAGGTTCTTCTTCCAGTCCTTTCCTCCACCTCTGCTTGCTTTCCTCATTCCCTTTCTCGGTTCGTCATAACGAGGTAAAAAGTCATAACTTGGTTCTGGAAAGCAACAGGCCTTGCAAACCCAGCTATTGGGGAGGCTATGGCAGAAGAATCACAAGTTCCAGCGGAGCTTGGGAAAGTTTATGTTAGAGCCTGTCTCAATATAAAACTCCAGAAGAAGAGGCCTCTAGGGTTGTAGATCCAAGTGTAGTGATAAGATGCTTGCCTATCAGTTCTAATGTTATGGATTCAACCCTCAGACACACATACAATATACTTTTATGTTACAAACTATTTAAAATCAGCCTGCAGTTTGTGGCCTGTTTTTAATCTCTCACAGTGCCTTCTGACATCTTGTTACTTTTTACTTATGCATGGCCTACTTTAAAAACTTGCCCTTGCCGGTTATACGCTTTTAGTCCTCTAACACCTCCTTTCATAAAGGGTGATTGGCAACAAAATAAGCAAAACAGTGTGACGCAATGGTTACAAGTGAAAACTAATGAGAGTCACCTAAATTCGTTGGCGTTCAAGAGTAAACAAGGAGTAGAATGTAAGTGGTAAACAGATACAACACAGGCATTCTAAGACATTCATTCAATAATAGAGCTAGTGCAGCACCCCCATCATATGGGTGGCTGGCGGTCTCGTTTTTTTGTTTTATTGTTGTTTTCTGCAAAGATATTTAACGGACCATTACTCAGCTTTAGCTACTGTGTCTGCAGGGCAGGCACTGCACCAGCTTCCCCCACACCTCAGCTTGAACACAGTAACAGGCATATTGCTTATGGGCAGTGGAGCAGGAGGGCAAGTCCTAGCAATCACTTCTCCAGGGGAGCATAGTGGAGCAGCTTCTCAGTCAGGTCCCAGGGTGCTAGCAGCATGCAGCAGTATCAGGAGCTTGGTGTCCAGATCGTCCGGGGCATCCCGCTCCATGCATCTGGCCTGCAGCAGCCCTGGACCGGCTTCCCCCTTGTTGCTGCTCTTGAAGCAGTACCAGAGGATAATTGCAGTGGCAGCATGCTTTCTCACAGGGAGAGGGGAAGGTGGACCACTTGGCAAAGAGTTGGCTTTGATGGCAGCAATGGATTTAGAGGTAGAAGAGGGGGTGGTATCATGATTGTGTGATGCTCAGACCTCACCAGGAGAAAGGGTAGCAATATGGTCACCAGTATTCTCCTCTAGCACAGAACCAATGCTCACAGGAAATACCTTAAATACAATGCTGCACAGAAATCTCTAAGATAGCACTTTGGCAGATAGCCAGAGCTCAATAAATAGTTGCACTACTTAAACGAAATTCGACTTTGAACCTAAATCCTAATTTTCTCTGTTAACCTCCTTCCTGAATAAAAAAAGCATTCTAATTCTCTCTTTTAGAGTAGTTAGTAGTATCAGATCATCCAGCAAATATTTACAGGGCAGCTGCTATCTGACAAGTGTTCTCCTGGGCACACCAGGGAAGATAAGTGTCCTTTTTTCTTAAGAAACTCCCAGTTTCATGTTTCCTGTCACACAATGTGAGGAATTTGGCGGTTTGAATTCAACACACAACTTCTATAGGGCTTGAGGGATTCCTTGTCTTTTGTCTCAGCAATGAGTTATCCTTTATGACGTGACCTCAAATTGAAGCCATCATGACAGTAGTAACAGTTGGCTTAACTTATTTCTTTAGTAGTAGTAACGTTAGTAAAACAGTTTGTTGGCTTTAATAATCCTCATTTGGGGATGAGAAAGAAGAAACTCCCAAATTATTTACATATGAATCATAGTTTGATTAAATTCTCAGACTTTCCATTTTCTTTTTTTCTTTTGTCTTTCTTTCTTCTTTTTCTTTCCCTCCTTTTTTTCTGTTTCTTTTCTTTCTGTTACCTTTTGCTATCTTATAAGCAGAAATGTTTATCTACAAACCAGGGACCACGATGTACTGAGATATCCTAAATTCATATAGACTTGTTTGAATTTAGTCTTTTGTTTAATTAGTGGCGGTGCAAACTGTCAAGTATTAAAATTCCATTTCTTCCCTATTTTAAAAAAAGGCTTGCTATCAGTGTGTTGTTGTGGTGGAGCATGCCTTTACTTCTAGCACTTGGAGGCCAAAGGCAGGTGAATCTTTGTGAGATCAAGGCCAGTTTGGTCTCTACATAGCCAATTCCAAACCCGCTCTAAGGAAACCCTTGTCTCCAAAAGATCAAGAGCGAGAGAGATGGAGAGAGAGACTAGAGAGGAGAGAGATCGAGGGTGAGAGAGCGGCGATGCGGAGCGAGGCGAGAGAGAGAGAGAGAGAATATATCCACAATTGTATTTACAAAATGGTTAACAATGTGAAAGAAGATGTACAGCCCTACATACAGTACAGGGCCCAGTGACAAACAGTACAGGGCCCAGTGACAAACTCAAACTGGACTCTGCTACACAGAACCTGAGATACTTCTGGAATATTGAACCTTCTGCCAATATGCTTATGGAAAAACACACTCACCAAATCTCAGTCAGTGAAATGAATAGAAAGATAAACTACATGAAGAATTAGTAGAAGGGGACTGCACTCATGGAAATACCAAATCTGCACATTGAGATTTGTCTGTAGGAGTGTTCTTTCTTCCTGCCCAGCCTGATAGGAATTTAGCTCTGGGAGTCACATGGTTGAAGGTAAGAACCAACTCCCACTAGCTGTTTTCTTACATCTTTATTGTGCTGCCCAAAAATCGTAATAAAAATTTGTTAAAGATAGTACAGATCTATATTAATTCTGTAGGATGTGGGCTTATGTGGTTCAGAATAAATTAAAATACAGTTGTGTGTTTTAAAATCACAATTCACTGTAGTTTTCATGAGCCATGGGTTATACATCTTTTTTTTAAAAAGATTATTTGTGTGTGTGTGCTTGTGTGTTTACATGAGTGCTGGTGCTTTGCTTTGGAGGGCAGAGCCATTCTGATTCCCTTGGGGCTGGAGTTACTGGCTATTATGCACCACCAGAGAAGTGGCCATTGGAAAGCAAATTCAAGAGCCCTGCAAGAACAGTATTTCCTCAAAACGTGTTCTTATTATCCCCCCTCATTTTCAGCATTGGTTTTGCAATGCTGCCATCTTCTGGTTCCTATGTTATCTATCTATTCATTCTACTAATTCTGATTCTTTAGAAAACCCTGACAAATACAAGCACACCATCACCACCCATAGTGAACAAAAAAGAAAAGTTATCATCTGCATATCATACATAAGACAAAATAGTAAATATCAGAATCAAAGAGAGGGTTATTATTGAACGCAAGCTCGCAGCAGGAACAACACATCACATATAAAGGAAAACCATCAGACTACACAAACCTGACCCGTCAGAATAACAACTGACTTTTAAGTGCCAACATTAAAACCCAGAAAAGCCTGGAACAATTATAGTAAATTTGAAATGACCAACCCAGATCTACCACTAGTTGAAGGAGGAGGAAAGAAAAAATCATCCATGATATAAAAAAGATGGCAGAATTCCTGTCCCACCAAACATGCCCTCAGCGGAATTCTGGAAGCCATTTTACAGGTCACTAGGAAGAGGATGATCAAGCTTCCAAAAAGAAAACAACCCAAATGAAATGCCCATGATGACAGAACACCACCAAACTTTTTAGGAAAACATCATCAGAAATAATAATGGCAGTAACCAACCCAAACATTCTTTCAATACTTTCAACATCAGTGACTTTCAAATCTTCATCACTTCAAGACATAGACTACTTGACTGGATTAAGAATAGAAACAAAATCCAGGGGCTTGAGAGATGGGCTAGCAGTTATTAAGCGCGCTGGGATTTCCGCCTCTTACAAGGACCCCGGGTTTGATCCCCAGCACCCTCATGACATCTAACGGCCATCTGTAACCCTCAAGTCCAGGAGTTCTTGAACGCCAGTTCCAGGGGAATTCCAAACTCCTCTTCTTCGACCCTTCGGGCATTTGCCATGACATGGGTGCACAGAACTCTACATGCAGACAGTACATTCTTCACACATACAGAAATTATAATAAAAATTAAAAAAAAAAGAGACACAAATCCGAAGGGCAAGGGTGGTGCCCGCCTTTTAATCTTGACATTCAGGATGGCCAGACCAGCAGCTAGCCAGTGGATCTTTGTGAGCTCCAAGCCAGTTCTGGTGTCTACAGAGTGAGTGTCCAGGACAGCGTGGGGCTACCGGGAGACCTGTCTCCATCAAGACCCAAAAAAAAAAAAAAACCCACAAAATTCATCTGGGCATGGTGAAGCATGGCTTTAATCCCAGGTGGATCTCTGTGAGATCGAGGCAAGCCTGTTCTCTATAGGTGGATATTGTGGGGATGGGGACGCGTGCGCGGGGGAGCGAAAAGAAGAGGAAACAAGTTTGAAAAAAGTAAGAAAGAGTAACATATACGGGCCCGCATGAGATGGCTAGTGGTTAAGAGCACACCGACCGCTCTTACAGAGGACCCGGGTTTGCATCCCCAGCACCCACAGTGGGCTGACTGAGTACGTCGAAAACATCCAATTACACAAGAGAAAACTCCAGTCCTCAGGGGAATCTGAGACAATTCTCTACTGACCTCTGTCGAGCTAATCACAACAGGCATCACATAACAAACTGCATGCAGACAGTAAATTCACATCACAGAGAATAAATCAAAATTAAAAAAAAAGAAATAAAGAAAAAAATGTTTTTTTTTTTCCAAATTCTTTTTTTTTTTTTTTTGGTCTATAAGAAACTTCAAATTGCTTTGGGTCTATGTTCTGATCTGATGCTTAGGGGTGTGTGTATGTGTCTGATGTGTGTGTGTCTGGTATGCTATACCTTCCCGCCAGCATGTTCTAGAGGCACAAGTGAGGGCCACAGGACCTCTCTGTTTGCACCCATGAGTTGGAGTTGGGATGATGGATGATGCAAAGGCTGGCGATTGGGCTGCCTAAGATCGGTGATGTCACACTGCCTACATGATGACATGTTACATTTGAATAAAGTGGCATTTGTACTAGGAATTACTCTCTGCCATGTGTCATTGGGCTGTACTTCCTCACCTTACTTCTTTTTTCTTTAATTATTTTTTATTTTTTAATTTTATTTATTTTGTATGTGTATGAATGTACTGTCTGCATGTAGTTTTGTGCACCCATGTAGTACAATGCCGCCAAGATCTGAAGAGAGTGTCAGATTGCCCTGGAACTGGAGTTAAAGATGGTACTCAGCCACCATGTGGGTGCTGGGGATTGAACCAGGGTCCTCTGTAAGAGCAGTTGGTGCTTTTAACCACTAGGCCATCTCTCTAGCCCTCTTCTAACATTTTTACAATTTGTCTTGGTCTTCATTTTAGAAAGTTTTATCATTGTTTCAACCTGTTTCTGGGTAGAATTATGTTAAACTTTGGCTTCTTATGGATCTCATAGGTAACTGTCTTTGAATTTCTAAGATTTGTACTATCTAACCTGATCCCCAGGTCAATAATTTGCATGCATTCTTTTTGCCAGCAAGACTGTGTAAGGTTATAAGGTGCTCCCCCTGGAATGAAAGGCCATGAGGTCTAAGTTCTTTGGAGCAAAGTTTAATTCAGGGTAGGCAGGGCTAGGCTCAGGGGAAAGATAAAGCCAAGCACAGAATGGCGTCTGGCTTGGGAATTTAAGGGAGAAGGTGGGAGTGGGATTCAGTGAGAGTGGGGTGGGTTGGAAGGCAAGGCAGAAGATTCCTGAGTAATTGGTAGTGGCCTGCTTTAGCATAGCCAAAGTGCCTGGTACAGCAGGTTCTTGGGCAACAGGGATCTTAGATGTCTCTCGCATTCCAATGGGCTTCTGGAGCTCACACCCTGACAGACTGCAGGATCATCAGCTCTGCAGTTGGATTTCTAGCTAGTTGTTTAACCATGTGGAGTGATCAACTCTTAGGCTGGATATTTAGCTATGGGGTAATCAATTCCATAGCAAGTTGACTACAGAATCACCAATTCTGTAGCCTCGTAGTGGCTGTGGGAATTATCAGTTTTCAGAGAAAAACCATGGGCCAGCAGCCCTCCTCAACAGCAACACCCAAAACTATTTCAAATTCCATCTTGGCATGATTAATCAAAATATAATACCTTTCTTATAAACCTGGGTACCCTAAACATCTTTTAAATGCCAGCAAAAATATCAATTATAGTTGAAGGAGAAAGAAAATTTTTTCATGACATAAATAAAATGAAAGAACACATGTCAAAAGAAACTAACACCAGAAAATGCTGAAAGCAATTCAAAGAACAGAGGAAAGGAGCAACTAACCAGAAGCAACCCAAGAGTGAAATTAACAAAAGCATACCTGAGTAAATAAATACCTAGACCAAGATTTCAAACAAAAAATAAGTTGAGCTCTCTAGGCTTCCTGTGCTCATTGGAAGGTGTGAACCTCAGCTTTCTGCTCCAGCCCTGGCCACCATGCCTCCCTGCCACAATGGACTCAATTCTCTGGAACCGTCAACAGTCTAAAGCAAAAGTGAAAGTAAAGCCCAGTACCCTCAGAACTTTATAGGATCTGGAATGGCGGTGGCCCCTTGGCTGGGCCTCTTGGTCCAACCTCCTCTTTGGCTCAGGGGTCCTCAACTGCCACTGAACCTGACCCTTGGTCTGCCAGAAAATTTAGACTCCCCTGAGGTCCTGCCCCACACGTGAGCCTTTGTATGTCACGTGAGCCTTTGTATGTCCTACTGCAGCCTACAGAAGAAGAAAGGGATCCACCTTTTTTGCAGATTTTTTTTTACAATTTTTTCACATAAATTTATTTTTATTTTTTTATATCAAATCTAGACGATGTCCCCCCCGCATTCCCCCACCCCACCAGAGCTCATGCATTCTGCCAAACATACTTTTCATCTCTTTCTCAGTCTTTCTCAATATTCTCCATGAGGAAGTTGACTGTTTTGAGCAGAAGTTCACTGTTTCAGTCAGTTCTTCGATGCAGTCCTTTCTGTTGTTGTTGTTGTTGCCGTTGTTGTTGTTTCCAATATGCATCACTCCCAACTGCTTTGACCAAAAGCTCAAGGGGCCATGCACAGGAAATACTTACAACTGGGTAATTGGCACTAGCATCCACAGATGAGGGATACCATTCGTCGTTTGTTTTTCTGGGACTGTGTTACTTCACTCAGCATGATGTCCTCTAGCTCCAGCCATTTTCCTGCAAAGCTCATGATGTCGTCTTTCTTTACTGCTGCATAGAACTCCATTGTGTAGATGTACCACATTTTCTCTATCCACTCATCAGTTGAGGGGCATTTGGGTTGGTTCCAGCTCCTTGCTATTGTGAAGAGAGCTGAAATAAACATGGCCGTGCATGTATCTCTGCGGTGGGGTGAGTCTTGAGGGTACATGCCCAGGAGTGGTATGGCTGGGTCGGGTGGCAAGTTCATTCCAAGTCTTCCAAGGGTTCTCCACACTGCTTTCCATAGTGGCTGTACGAGTTTACATTCCCACCAGCAGTGGATGAGTGTTCCCCTTTCCCCACAACCTCTCCAGCACTTGGTATCATTTGTTTTCTTGATCCTAGCCAGTCTTATTGGAGTAAGATGATATCTTAAAGTGGTTTTGATTTGCATTTCCTTAATGATTAGTGATGTTGAGCACTTCTTAAGGTGTTTCTCAGACATCTCTAATTCCTCACTTGTGAAGTCTCTGTTCAGTTCTTTGCTCCATCTATTGAGTGGGTCATTTGTTTTCTTTTTTCTTTGTTTTTTGAGTAGTTTATATATTCTGGAAATCAATGCTTTGTCAGATGTATCTGCAGTGAAGGTTTCCTCCCACTCTGTGGGATTTCTCTTCACTTCCTTGATTGTTTCTTTTGATGTACAGAAGCTTTTGAGTTTGATGAGGTCCCATTTGTCAATTGTCGACCTTAATTCTTGTGCAGCTGCTGTCTGATTTAGGAAGTCTTTTCCTACGCCTATGTCTTGTAGTCTGCTGCCAACTTTTTCTTCTATCACCTTCAGAGTTTGGGGTTTCACGTTGAGGTCTTTAATCCATCTGGAGTTGACTTTTGTACAGGGCGAGAGGTAGGGGTTTAATTTCATTCTTCTACAAGTGGTGATCCAGTTTTGCCAACACCACTTGCTGAAGATGCTGTCTTTTCTCCATTGTGGTTTCTTGGCCCCCTTGTCAAATATGAGATGGCTGAAATTGTATGTGCTCAGATTTGGATCTTCGGTTTTGTTCCATTGGTCAACAGGTCTGTTTTTGTGCCAGTACCAGGCTGTTTTTATGACTATAGCCCTGTAGTATAGTTTAAAATCTGGTATAGAGATCCCTCCTGTGTAGCTCTTTTCACTCAGGATTGATTTGGCTATTCGGGGTCTTTTGTTTCTCCAAATGAATTTAAGAACTTTTGTTTCCAAGCCTGTGAAGAAACTCTTGGGGATTTTGATTGGGATTGCATTAAATCTATACAAGAGTTTTGGTAAAATGGACATTTTTACAATGTTAATTTTCCCAATCCATGAGCATGGGAGGTTTTTCCATCTTCTGAGGTCTTCTTCAATTTCTTTCTTTAAGGGTTTAAAATTTTTGTTGTAGAGGTCTTTGGTGTCTTTGGTTAGGTTTGTTCCTAGGTATCTTATTGTTTTTGAGGCTATTGTGAGTGGGAAGGTCTCTTTGAATTCTTTCTCCAGTTGCTTGTTCTTGGTGTAAAGAAAGGCCATTGATTTTCTAAGGTTAATTTTGTATCCTGCCACTTTGCTGAAGCTGTTAATCGTTTCTAGGAGTTTTCTGGTGGAGTTTTTTGCATCTCTTAAGTAAACAATCATATCATCAGCAAATAGGGATAGTTTGACTTCCTCTTTTCCAATTAGTACTCCTTTAATATCCTTTTCTTGCCTTATTGCTCTAGCAAGTGTTTCAAGCACTATATTGAAGAGGAGTGGTGATAGGGGGCAGCCTTGCCGAGTTCCTACCTTTAAAGGGAATGTTTCCGTCATTTCCCCATTTAGGATGATATTGGCTGTGGGTTTCCTGTATATGGCTTTGATTACATTGAGGAATGATCCCTCCAATCCAATTCCTTCTAGGACTTTAAGCATGAAGGGATGCTGGATTTTGTCAAAGGCTTTTTCAGCATCAATTGAGATGATGGTGTGGTTTTTGTCTTTGATTCCGTTTATGTGTTTGATGATGTTTATTGATTTTCGTATGTTGAACCATCCCTGCATCTCTGGTATGAATCCAACTTGGTCATGATGGATGATCTTCTTGATGTGGGTCTGTATGCGATTTGCCAGTATCCTGTTTAGAATTTTGGCATCTGTGTTCATTAGGGAGATGGGTCTATAATTCTCCTTTTTAGTTGTATCTTTGCCTGGTTTTGGTCTTTTTTGCAGATTTTAAAGAGCTAGGTTCTACTTTCTTGAACCAGCTTCATTCGGTCCAGAAGAAGACAGTTTGGATGGGTTTAGAAATCCTTATCAGCTTATTTCCTGTCTTCTGAAACTACCTAAGGGAAACTCACACTATCAAAATGTTTGGAAAGCAGATCCTGAGTCCAGACACTATGGCCAAATGAACAAAAGGAGAAGCCCAATAATGGATGCTTTGGAACACTTCCTTGAGACTTATTTATTCATTTATTTATTTTTTAATGTTGCTTTTATTTATGTTTTGTGTATTTCAGACATCATTTTTCAGTCCAATTTAGACACATTCCCGTCTCCCTTCCCCCACCCCACCCGAGATCATGCTTTCTGACATAACTGCCCTGCATTTTTCTCTTTCTTTTTGTTTTTAATGTTTAGGAATTCACATTTTTCTCCTTTAATTTTATATTATTCTAAAATATGAATATATACTTTCCACTCAAATACAGTAATTAAAGATTCTGAAAGTAAGTGGTGGGTGGATTCTAGAGCCCCTTAAGAGATTTACATTATAACAACATAGTTGCTATCAGATAAACAGAAATAGAACAATAATGTTATTCAGCTTGCCTTTCAACTGGGGATTTGGTATTAGCATCCCCAAATGAGGGAAACCATTCAATGCTTGTTTTTCTGGGACTGTGTTCCTTCACTTAGCATAATGGCTTCGAGTTTCATCCATTTACGTGCAAAGTTCATGATTTCATCTTTCTTTGTTGCTGAATAGTACTCCATTGTGTAGATGTAACACATTTTTTGTCATCCATTCATCTGTTGAGGGGCATTTGGGTTGGTTCCAGCTCTTTGCTATTGTGAAGAGAGCTACAATAAGGATGTGCATGTATCTAATGGACTTTTCTTTTTTGGTCTTTTTGAGACAGGGTCTCTCTGTAGCTCCAGGTGTCCTGGAACTCACTCTGTAGACCAGGCTGGCCTTGAATTCACAGATATCCACCTGCCTCTGCATCCCAAGTGATGGGCTTAAAGGTGTGTGCCACCACACCTGTGTTCTAATGGACTTTTTTGGGGGGGGTGTTTTTGACATAGGGTCTCCCTGTAGCCCCAGCTATCCTGGAACTCACTCTGTAGACCAGGCTGGCCTTGAACTCACAAAGATCTGCCTGCCTCTGCCTCCCAAGTGCTAGGATTAAAGGCATGCGCCACCACACCCAGCTCTAATGGACTTTTAAGTTGGACATTGAATTCACCCTGTTCATCTCCTCGTTCCCTGCCTAGAAAATGTACCTAACTACTCTTGCCTTCATTTCTCCTTCACAGGCACCACTCAAGGACTTTGTTCTCTCTACAGCTATACTTTTGAGGATCTTTTAGATAAACCCACTGGGCAGGAGGTTACCCCAGTTGCCACCCCTATGCCCCTTTTCATCAGGGAAGAAATTGGAATGGTTGGTGCCCTGATTTCCTCTTAGCAATTAGGGTGAACTCCTCAGAGGTTCTAAAAATTGGCTAGGCAGTTTAGGATCAAGACTAACCAGGGTGCTGGAGAGATGGTTCAGCAGTTAAGGGCATCAACTGCTCTTGCAGAGGACCTGGGTTCCATTGCCAGCACCCACTTGGTGGCTAAGAACTGTCTTTAAGCTGGGTGTGGTGGCACATGCCTTTAATCCTAGCACTTGGTGAAATAGAGGATTATTGAGATGGAAGAGTATAAAAACTCAGGGATAGTGTTCTCAGATGCTATTGACCCATTTTTCCTTGGTCATTCTAGGAATGATTGGTTTGCTTACTTCATGTATTTCCCTTTGATTGGTAACTTGAACAGTGATGTTAAACTCTGATTGGCTGTTGTACTTATAAATTTCCCTGTAATCTGCACCTCGGGGCCACACTCCTCCTGAGTTGAGTGTTGGCCCAGCATCATAATTAAATTAAACCCTACTTTAAAACTAAACTAAAAAAAGTAAGTTGAAAGGAAACAGCACACATCTCTCAATATTAACCCAATATTAATGGTCTAAACTCCCCAATCAAAAGACATAGACTGGGACAATCGATTAGGAAACAGAATCCATCTATATGCTGTCTACCAAAAACCCATCTCACCCTCAAAGACAGACACCACCTTAGAGTGAGAGAATAGAAAAAAAAATATTCTAAGCAAATGGTAGCAAAAAGGAAGCCAGAGTGGTTATTCTAATATCAGACAAAATAGACCTCAGAGTAAAATTAATCAGAAAAGACAAAGAAGGCCATTACATCCTTATCAACAGAACAACTAACCAGGAAGATTTGACAGTCTTAAATGTTTATGCACCAAATTCTGGTGCCATGAACTTTATAAGCATAATCCTTCAGGACCTCAAGACACAGATTAATCCCAGCACACCACAGAGTGGGGGACTTCAAGACCCCACTGAGGCCCTTGGATAGGTCAACTAGACAAAAAATAAGCAGAGAGACATCAGAACTGAACAATACAATACACCAAATGGACCTCACAGATATCTACAGAATATTCCACCCAAACACCAGAGAATATACTTTCTATTCAGTGCCCCATGGAACATTCTCCAAAATTGACCACATACTGGGACACAAAAGAAATCTCAACAAATGCAAAAGGACTGAAATTACTTCATGCATTCTATCAGATCACAGTGCAATAAAACTCAACATTAACACTAGGATAAGCTCTACTAACTACAAGAACACATCCTGAATAATGAGTGGGTCAGGGAAGAAACAAAGAATGAAATAAAAGCATTCCTGGAAGTAAATGACAAAGACAATACCACACAACAAAATCTCTGGGATAGATTAAAATCAGTCCCAAGGGGGAAATTTATTTTTTTTAATTTTTTTTATTAATTTTTATTAATTTCTCTGTGTGTCTGAATGTACTGTCTGCATGCAAGTTTGTGCACCCGTGTGGTGCAATGCCGCAGAGGTCAGAAGAGGGTCTCGGATTCCCCTAGAACTGGAGTTCTCCTGGAATTGGAGTTTCAGACGGTTCTCAGTCGCCATGTGGGTGCTGGGGATTGAACCCGGGTCCTCTGTAAGAGCGGTCGGTGCTCTTAACCACTAAGCCATCTCTCCAGCCCTCCAAGGGGGAAATGTATAGCCCTAAGTGCCCACATTAAAAAGACAGAAAGAGAACAAATAAACAATCTAACATTGCAAATAAAACCACTTGAGTGACAGCAGCAAATGGACCCTAAACCCAACAGATAGGAAGAAATAACAAAAATCAGTGCAAAAATCAACAAAATAGAAACAAAGAAAACAATACAAAAAACCCCCAATGAATCCAAAATCTGGTTCTTTGGAAAGATAAACAAAATAAACAGACCTCTAGCCCAGTTAACCAAAAGAAAGAAAGAGCAACTCCAAATCAAGAGCATTTGTGACGAAAGGGGAAACATCGCAACAGTTAAAGATCCAGACAAATGAAACGAGAATACTTCAAACAACTATATTCTACTAAATTTGAAATCCTAAGAGAAATGGATGAATATCTGAAATCCTGGGATTCACCAAAGCTTAGCCAAAAAGAGATTGACAGCTTAAGCAGGCCCATAATATATGAAGAAATTGAGGATGTAATAAAAAAATGTCCCGGGGGCTGGAGAGATAGCCTAGCAGTTAAGAGCGACGACTGCCCTTGCAGGGGACCCTCGTTCAATCCCCAGCACCCACATGGCCGCTAAGAACCATCTTTAACTCCAGTTCCAGGGGAATCCGACACTCTCTTCTGACCTCCGCAGCGTTGCACGACACAAGTGCACCAACCTACATGCAGACAATATACATTCATACACATATGAAAATAAAATTAAAAAATATTTTAAAAACCTCCCTATTAAAAAAGCCCAGGCCCAGATGGTTTCACAGCAGAATTCTATAAAACATTTAAAGAGGTCTTACAACCATTACTACTCAAAATTTTCAGAAGGATACAAACAGGGAAATTTCCCAAATTCCTTCTATGAAGCCAGCATCACTCTAATACCCAAATCAGGCAAAGACAAAAAGAAGAAAAAAACTATAGACCAATCTCATTAATGAACACAGATGCAAAAATTCTCAACAAAATACTTGCAAATCACATACAGATCCACATAAAAAAGATCATTCATTATGACCAAGTTGGATTGATAGCAGAGATGCACATACATAAATCAACAAGTATAATAAAACATATAAATGGACTGAAAGACAAAAAACACACAATCATCTAAACGATGCAGAAAAAGGCTTTCACAAAATCCAGCATCCCTTCATGCTTAAAGTCCTACAGGGAATTGTAGTGGAAGGATCATTCCTCAACATAATCAAAGCCATATACAAGAAACCCACAACCAACATCATCCTAAACGGAGAAAATTCATAAGCATTCCCCTTAAAGGCAGGAACCTGGCAAGGGTGCCCACTATCACCATTCCTCTTCAATACAGTGTGAGAAAGCAAAATTAAAGGAGTGCTAAGCAGAAAAGAGAAAGTAAAACTATCCCTTTTTTGAAGATGATAGTTTACCTAAGAGATGCTAAAAACTCCACCAGAAAACTCCTAGAAACAATTAAAAGTTTCAGTAAATTGGCAGGATACAAAAATAAACCTAGAAAAATCAGTAGCCTTTCTCTACACCAACAATAAGCAACTGGAGAAAGAATATAAGGAGACCTTCCCAATCACAATAGCCTCAAAAAAATACCTGGGAATAAACCTAACCAAAGACAGCAAAGACCCCTACAGCAAAAAATTTAAAACCCTGAAAAAGGAGATTGAAGATGACATCAAAAGATGGAAAGACCTCCCATGCTCATGGACTGGAAAAATTAATATAGTAAAAAAATGTCCATTCTATCCAAATGAATATATAGATTCATTGCAATCCCAATCATATCTCCATGAGCTTTTTCACAGACTTGGAAAAAAAAAATCCTTAAATTCACATGGAAAAACTAAAAACCCTAAATAGCTAAAGCAACCCTGAGTGAAAAGTGCAATACAGGGGGGATTACTTTACCAGACTTCAAACTATTTTACAGGGCTATATTTCATAAAGACAGCCTGGTACTGGAACAAAAACAGACCCGTTGATCAAAGAAACAAAACTGAAGATCCAAACTTGAGCTCATATAACTTCAGCCATCTCATATTTGACAAAAGTGCCAAAAAGCTCAATGGAGGAATGATAGCATCTTCAGCAAATGGTGTTGGCAAAGCTGGATAACCCTTTGTACCAGAAGAAAATTAAACCCCTACATCTTACCCTGTACAAAAATAAACTCCAAGTGGATCAAAGATCTCAACCTGAAACCCTGTAGGTGATAGAAGAAAAAGCTGGCAGCAATGTACAAGACATAGGCATAGGAAAAGACTTTCTAACTGAAACAGCAGCTGCACAGGAAATAAGGATAACAGCTGATAAGTGGGACCTCATCAAACTCAGCTTCTGTACAACTAAAGAAACAATCAAGGAAGTGAAAAGAAAACCCACAGAGTGGGAGGAAACCTTCACCACTAATACATCTGACAGAGCATTAACATCCAGAATATATAGACTACTTAAAAATCAAAGAAGAAAGAAAACAAATGACCTACTCAAAAGATGGAGTAAGATCTGAACAGAGACTTCACCAGTAAGGAAGTAAAGATGGCTAAGAAACATTTTTTTTTATATATTTATTCATTTATTTTATTTATTTATTTATTTATTTGTATGAATGTATTGTCTGCATGTAGGTTTGTGCGCCCATGTCGTGCAATGCCGGGGAGGTGAGAAGAGGGCATTGGATTCCCCTGGAACTGGAGTTCTCCTGGAATTGGAGTTACAGATGGTTCTCAGCCACCATGTGGGTGCTGGAGATCGAACCTGGGTCCTCTGTAAGAGCAATCGGCGCTCTTAACTGCTAGGCCATCTCTCCAGCCCCGAGAAACATCTTAAAAAGTGTTCAACATCATTAATAATTAAGGATATGCAAATTAAAACCATTCTTAAGTTATTATCTCACTCTAATAAGACTGGCCAAGATCAAGAAAACAAAAGACACCAAATGCTGGAGAGGTTGTGGGGAAAGGGGAACACTCATCCACTGCTGGTGGGAATGTAAACTCGTACAACCACTGTGGAACGCAGGGTGGAAAACCCTTAAAAGACTCAAAATGAGCCTACCACCTGACCCAGCCATACCACTTCTGAGTATATACCCAACAAGGCTCATCCTACCACAAAGATACATGCACATCTATGTTTATTACAGCTCTCTTCACAATAGGGAAGAGCTGGACTCAACCCAAATACCCCTCAAGTGGTGACTGGATAAGAAAAATGTGGTACATCTACACAATGGAGTTCTATGCAGTGGTAAAGAAACATCATGAACTTTGCAGATAAATGGATGGAACTGGAAGCCATTATGCTAAGTGAAGTAACACAGTCCCAGAATAAAAAGGTGAATGCTTTCCCTCATTTGTGGATGCTAACACCAATCTCCAGTTGGCAGGCAAACCGAACAACTTTATTATTATATTTCTTTGTATCTGAAAACAAATGTGCTGTTATAATATGAATCTCTTAATGGGCTATAGAATTGACCTACCACTTTTTTTTTTTTTTTTTGGTCTTTTCGAGACAGGGTCTCCCTGTAGCCCCACCTGTCCTGGAACCTACTCTGTAGACCAGGCCGGCCTTGAACTCACAAAGATCTGCCTTCCTCTGCCTCCCAAGTGCTAGGATTAAAGGCGTGCGCCACCACACCCGGCTGACCTACCACTTATAGTCACACACTGTAATTACCATATATGTGTGGAAGACATGTATTTATATTTTAGAGTAATATAAAATTAAAGTGAAAAAGCCAGGCGTGGTGGCGCACGTCTTTAATCCTAGCTCTTGGGAGGCAGAGGCAGGCGGATCTTTGTGAGTTCAAGGCCAGCCTGGTCTACAGAGCCAATTCCAGGACAGCTGGGGCTCCAGGGAGACCCTGTCTCAAAAAGACAAAAAAAAAAAAAAATTAAAGGGAAAAATATGAACCCCCCCCCCAAAAAAAAGAAAATGGGAAAGAGCCCAAATAAATGACTTAACAGTACATCTCAAGAATCTGGAAAAACAAGAGTAGAAACAAAATAATACAATGAATCAGTAAACTGAAGACCTGTTTTTTGAAAAGATAAGCAAGATCAACAGACCTTTAGTCCTGCTAATCAAAAGAAAGAAAGAGCAGTCTGAAATCATGAAAATAAGAGATGAACAGAGAAGCATTACAACCAACACCAAGTCATCAGACAGGATAAGGGAATATGTTAAAAACCTAGAGTCTAGCCGGGCATGGTGGCACATGCCTTTAATCCTAGTATTTGGGAGGCAGAGGCAGGCAGATCTTTGTGAGTTCAAGGCCAGCCTGGTCTACAGAGTGAGTTCCAGGACAGCTGGGGCTAAGGGGAGACCCTGTGTTGAAAAGACAAAACAAAACAAAACAAAACAAAACACCTATAGTCTATTATGGATTCACAGTAAAAAGTACTAGAATTTCAAAGAACAATTAAAGTCAATGTAGCTTCTATTATTTCCGTAATTCCTGTGTATAAGACAGAAAGAGAGGAAGAGGAGAGATGGCTCAGCAGTTAGGAGCACTGGCTGGTCTTGCGGAACACCCACATTCAGTTCCCAACACCATCATGTTGGCCAATGACTGTCTATAACTCCAGTTCCAGGGGATCCGTTGCTGTCTTCTGACCTCCGTGGGTACTGCATGACACAGGTGCACTTATATACATGCAGGCAGTGCACTCATACACAAAAATAACTGATAAATTATATATGTATATGACAGAAACAGAGGAAGAATTCCTAAACTCCTTCTATGAAGCCAGTCTTAGTGTAATACCAAAGCCAGATAAAAACACAACAGCAATAAGAAAATTACAGGACAATATTCCTAATGAACATAAATACAAAAATTCCCAATAAAATGCTTGCAAACTCCATTAAGGCATATATCAAAAAGATCATCCACCATGTCCAAGTTGGCTTTATAGTAGAGATGATTCAAGGATGTTTCAACAATGTAAGTCAATAAATGTAATAAATCACATGCAGACAAAAATCACATGATTATCTCAATACATGAAGGAAAGGGCTTTTTTTTTCAGTCAAACATGTCTTCACTATAAAAGTCCTAGAGGAATTGGACTGGAGGGAACATAACTCAAGGTAAATAAGGCCATATACAACAGACCCACAGCCAGTATCATTTTAAATGGAGACAGACTTGAAGTATTCCATGAAAGCAAGGAATGAAACAAGGCTGTCTGCCATCCCCACTTCTTTTCAATATAGTGCTTTGAAACCCTAGCTAAAGCAATAAGACAAGAGAAGGGTACTAATTGAAAAAGAAGTCAAATTATCACTATTTACAGATGTTATAAAAATTCTACTGGAAAACTTTTACAAATTATCAACACAGCAAAGTGGCAGTATACAAAATCCATTTACAGAGATCTCTAGCCTTTTGGTATACTAGTAACAAGCAATAAGAGAAAGATCATAGTGGCTCAATGGTTAAGAGTACTGGCTGCTCTTGGTAGAGGACCCAGATTCCATTCCCAGCACTCATGTGGAAGCTAACAAATTCCATAACTCCAGTTTCAGGGGATCCGACACCATCTTCTGAATCTGTAAACACTGCATGACATGGGTTCATTTCATAAGCCTACTGAAAGATCCACACATAATATTTAGGTGAGAGCATGTGAGGAGGTGAAGGATGTATAACAAAAATCACAGTGCCTCGCAAGGGAAACCTCCCTTTGAGTTATTGGTCAGGATTGTCCAGGAGCCTTCCAAAATAATGCAGGTATTGCCACAGCCTGTAGGCGAATGCAGGCCACAGTGTGGCCACCGACATTATCTTAATTGCCCACCTGCACATCCGTATCTGACCCCGCCCCGTGGGTGGGAGCAGCAGCACATGATGTATATGTGATGTATACAGTGCATGGTGCAGGGGGAGAGCAACAGTATGAGATGAATACAGCATATGATGCAGGGGCTGTGGGATCGGCCACTGGGAGATGACATCATTCTACCTATGTAAGTGATTTGCTGCATACAGTAAATGGATTCTTCATTACCTTTACCATCTAACAAGATCCCCGGCCCTTTATTTCATGCATGCATCACCATAAGTCCATCAGACTTGGGTGAGACTGGAGGAGGGCACATCAGCTACTAGTCCAAAATTCAAGCTTTGAGGTCACCAACCTCTCAGCTTGTGGAGTATTTGAGTGATGAGAGGCCAAAAGTGTGTGTGTGTGTGTGTGTGTGTGTGTGTGCGCGCGCGCACGCACGCGCGCGCTGGGGGGCAGCAGCTCTCTGGCCTAAAGCTGAGGGGCAACCAGCTGCCCAGATTTGGCTGCGGAATAAGCATTTCCACAGCCAGGGTACCTGTGAATGGTGCCAGTCTCTCAGGGAGAAGCCGCGGGGGAGGGGGGCAGTCTCCCTCAGCAGAATCCAGTGACATCTGCAGAAGCGCCCGACAACAGCCCTTGATTGCCTGCTGGAACTTGAAGTTAAGACTCCATTGCTGAAGACATGAGATATTTGGATATAGGACTTGGGACAATTGATCTGGAACTGGCCTGGAAGCCTCCTCTCTGAGACTAGCTCTTACAGTATCAGAAAGTACTATGCAAGTTTCCAAAGGAGAAAACCAATAAATGACCCTACTCAGCTGTAAAACCCATGAACCACTCCAACGATTGGTTCCGCAAATTCTCTCTATTGGTGTAATAGTGACATTTTTTTTGGTCTTTTGGAGACAGGGTTTCCTTGTAGCCCCAGCTGTCCTGGAACTCACTCTGCAGACCAGGCTGGCCTTGAACTCACAAAGATTTCCCTGCCTTTCTCTGCCTCCCGAGTGCTAGAATTAAAGGCGTGCGACACTTTTATCTTAGATGCTGAATTTGACTTAAGGCCCACTTAATTGGACAGAATCCATGCGTGGTGCTGCAAACATAGCCAAGTACACATGACTGGACAGGTCATACACCACAGAGAAGAACCTACTACTGTCATTTTCCTATACCAAAGCAAATTTCTTACTATATTCTAAATATGTATCCTTATATTCACAGACAAGTATACTCAGCTTCCTTTTTCAGCAGATGGAGACTATTACAGAGTTCCACAATTGATCAAACACAGAGAATAAGTGACTGTGAGGTGTCCAGTCCTAAGTGGTTACAACTACAAGTTCTGCACCTAATGCTCAGGGAAGATTGTGGAAGACAAAACAGAAGATTGTAAGAGCCGGAAAAGACAAGCTACCTCTTGCTAGTTAATGCGTTCTGGACATGTTAGGGAAGCTACACCCATGAAATCTCTACAACATGGTAGTCCAACATGATCTGCATAATAACCACTTGACATGCTACTCTGGATGGGGAAATTTCACAGGGTCCCACCTCAAGATGAAGAGCTACAGGTAATCAATGGATGCTAATGGAGAAAACAATCAGTTTTCTCCAGGTACTAGCTCTCTAAGAGGTTATCTAATTCCAAGTGGGCAGCCCTACATACCTATATACATGAGTACTACTAAATGGATTCAGTGCAATATAATATACATACATATATATGTGTTTACAAATGTATGTATATGTCACAATAATAAAGAAGAGCACAGGAAGTTAGGTGAGTGGAAGACATGGAAGGACTTGCAAGGGGACTCTGATGCATGGAAATAATGCAAATACAATGCCCATGTATGAAATTCCCCCCCCAAACCTTTAAAAACTGCTATGAAGTGACGGTAGGCAAAATAGCATAGTCTTAGCATAAAAGCATACAAGCTAGTGGAGCAGAGAGCCCAGAAATAAAGCACACACTTACTATGAACTGATCATTGACAGATGTGTCAAAATACAGTGGAGGAAGGATGATGTCTTCCATAAACAGAGTTGGGAAATTGAATATCCACATAGAGAGTGAAAGTGAATGGTTATCTTACTCCAGGTACAGAAAAGCCTAATTCAGAATGAATTCAAGAGGTGTGGAACTGTAAAACTACTAGCAGAAAAAAAACTTCCCTATAATAGCATTTCATAATGAATTTTTAAAAAATGACCCCGAAAACACAGACAAGAATGAAAATGGGCATACAATAACGCACCAGGGCAGAACAGAAAGAGAAGACTAACTTAGGCTTCCAACATCCAATATATACACAAAACTGAAAACCTGAAACCTAGGCAAGTCAATACACCATAAAAATAAAAAAAATAAAATAAAATAAAAAGAGGAGGAAAGGGGGGAAAAAAAGCATCGGAAGGAGGCAAGCAAAACCATCCGCTAATATAGTGAAAAGTCGTTTGTGACTTGAACCACAAAAGGGAAATCCATATGCCAGGGACACGACAAAGGGACAACATGGGAAAGGCACAGGATACTCCCACACCAGGCCCCACCAAACCTGGAGGAGATAGCCACAATGGGATCCCCTTGGAGGAGACCCAAGGAACAGAGCTTAGACGAATAATTGCAGACATACGCAGAGAAATTAAAGAAAATAAAGAAGAAGTCATAGAACTAAAGAGAGAGAATGAAAAACTCAAAAAGGACCTAGAGGGATACAATGACAAACTTCGGAAAGAAATAAAGGAACAGACCAACAAACTCCAGAAAGATCTAGAGGGAGAAAAACACAAACTCCGAAAGGAAGTAGAAACACTGAAAAAGGAAGCCAACCAAAGAAGAAAGGAGCACCAAGAAGAGATTGANAACTTCACGTTCCAGCAGGCAATCAAGGGCTGTTGTCGGGCACTTCTGCAAGATGTCACTGTCTGCAAGGGAACTGCCCCCCTCCCCCGCGCTTCTCACCTGGAGAATGGCACATTCACAGGTACCCTGGCTGTGGAAATGTTTATTCGCATAGCCAAATCATGGGAGCTGGTTGCCCCTCAGCTTTAGGCCAGGGAGAGGCTGCTGCCCCCCAGCACGCGCATCAGCGGCGGCACACACACACACCCACACACCACACACACTTTTTGCCTCTATCACTAACATACTCCACACAGCTGAGAGGTTGGTGACCTCAAAGTCTTGAATTTTCAACTAGTGCGGTGATGTGCCTTCTCCAGTGCTCACACTAGCAAACAACCAAGTCTTATGGACTTATGGTGATGCATGCATGAAATAAAGGACCAGGGATCTTGTTGATATAAAGGTAATGAAGAATCATTTATGTATGCAGCAAATCACTTAATAGGGGAGAATTGATGTCATCTCCACAGTGGCCGATCCCACAAGGGGCCCCTGCATCATATGCTGTTTCATCTCATACTGTTGCTCTCCCCCTGCACCATGCACTGTATACATCACGATATACTCATGTGCTGCTGCTCCCACCCACGGGGCGGGGTCAGATACGGATGTGCAGGTGGCCATTAAGATAATGTCGGTTGGCCACACATGTGGCCTGATTCCTACAGGCTGTGGCTAATACCTGCATTCATTTGGAAGGCTCCTGGACAATCCTGACCAATACTCAAAGGGAGGTTTCCTCCGCCCTGCAAGCTGTTTTTGTTATACATCCTTCACCTCCTCACATGCTCTCCACCTAAAATATATTATGTGTGGATCTTTTCAGTGGCTTATGAAATGATACAATTCATTCCCTTTGCGCTTTTCATTCACTTACATATTTATCTCTCCTTTCTCTCAGCCTGTATGGCCCTCTCTCCTCTCTCTGCAGTTACCTTATCCTCCACTTTCCCCATTTCCCCCTTGATGTCTCCTGTGTCCTACTATCATCCTCTCTAAAGCACCTTCTTCCCCTCCTCCCACATGATTCCTTTCTATGTTCATGCCAGCTTCAATTACTTTAGGATATAGTCTCACATCCAAGTGAGTAGTAGTAATATATCTAGGTATTTGAAGCTAAGATCCACACATGAAGAAAGTTGAAAATGTCCTGTGACTTCTTTTTCTGAAATCTGCGTTAACTCCATTAGTATAATCATGTTCCTAGTCTTCATCTGTTACTAAAAATATCATGATTTGTTCTTTCTTTGCCATTGAGTTAGAAACTCCCATTGTTTAAATATACCAACTTAAGTTGTTGTCCTTCTAACTATGTGCAATAAGGAGCACAATAAATGAGCTGGAGCCAAGTAACTGTGTATTAGGGAAAGAAAACTGAATCCTCCTGGGTATATGCCAAGGAGTAGCTGCACCAGTTCACAATCACACTAGCAATGAAGGAAGGCTCTCCTTTTCCTATATCCTCACCAGCATTTGTTGTCGGACCTGTTTTCGGAGCTAGCCATTCTAACTGAGGTATGATAAAATCTTAAAGTATATCGTAATTTGCATTTCTCCAATTACTACGGATGTTTGAATCCTTTTTAAGGGTATTTCTTCGCCCATTTATTTCTTATTTTGATAACTCTCTGATCATATCTGTGGCTTGCTTTTTAACTGAGTCATTTGTTTTCTTTGATTTTTTTTTGTTTGTTGTTTGTTTGTATGGCGTTCTTTGTATATTCTGGAAGTTAATCCTCTATCAGACATACGTCTGACAAAGATTCCTTACACACTGTGAGCTTCCTCTTCACTCAAGATTGTTTCCTTGTTGTGCAGAAGCTTTTCCAGTTTAATGAGGTCCCCCTTTTTCCCCCCTGGCTTTAATTTCGAATGCTAGCGCTGTGATTTTTAGGAAGTCCTTCCTGCCTCTGGTAACTGTTCTGTTTTCTTCTAAAACAGTTTTGGCACATTTTTGGGCTTCACATTGAGTTCTTTGATCCATTTGGAGTGGACTTTTTTTGTGCAGAGTGATAGACATGAGCTATGGGTTGTACTTTTAATTTCATTCTTCTGCAAATAGAAATCCAGTTTTTCCAGCAAAAGACTCCATTGCTGAAGACATGAGATATTTGGATATAGGGCTTGGGACAATTGATCTGGAACTGGCCTGGAAGCCTCCTCCCTGAGACTAGCTCTTATAGTATCAGAAAGTACTATGCAAGTTTCCAAAGGAGAAAACCAATAAATGACACTACTCAGCTGTAAAACCCATGAGCCACTCCAACGATTGGTCCCGCAAATTCTCTCTATTGGTGTAATAGTGACATTTTTTTTTTTTTGGTCTTTTTGAGACAGGGTTTCCTTGTAGCCCCAGCTGTCCTGGAACTCACTCCGTAGACCAGGCTGGCCTTGAACTCACAAAGATTTGCCTGCCTTTCTCTGCCTCCCTAGTGCTAGGATTAAAGGCATGCAACACTTTTATCTTAGATGCTGAATTTGACTTAAGGCCCACTTAACTGGACAGAATCCATGCATGGTGCTGCAAACATAGCCAAGTACACATGACTGGACAGGTCATAGACCATAGCAAAAAACCTACTACTGTCATTTTCCTATACCAAAGCAAATTTCTTACTATATTCTAAATATGTATCCTTATATTCACAGACAAGTATACTGAGCTTCCTTTTTCAACAGATGGAGACTATTACAGAGTTCCACAATTGATCAAACACAGAGAATAAGTGACTGTGAGGTGTCCAGTCCTAAGTGGTTACAACTACAAGTTCTGCACCTAATGCTCAGGGAAGATTGTGGAAGATGAAACAGAAGATTGTAAGAGCTGGAAAAGACAAGATACCTCTTGCTAGTTAATGCATTCTGGACATGTTAGGGAAGCTACACCCATGAAATCTCTACAATATGGTAGCCCAACATGATCTGCATAATAACCACTTGACATGCTAGTCTGGATGGGGAAATTTCAAAGGGTCCCAAGTCAAGATGAAGAGCTACAGGTAATCAATGGATGCTGATGGAGAAAACAATCAGTTTTCTCCAGGTACTAGCTCTCTAAGAGGTTATCTAATTCCAAGTGGGCAGCCCTACATACCTATATACATGAGTACTACTAAATGGATTCAGTGCAATATAATATACATACATATATATGTGTTTACAAATGTATGTATATGTCACAATAATAATCAAAGAAGAGAACAAGAAGTTAGGTGAGTGGAAGACATGGAAGGAGTTGCAAGGGGACTCTGATGCATGGAAATAATGCAAATACAATGCCCATGTATGAAACTCCCCCCCAAAAACCCTTTAAAAACTGCTGTAAAGTGACGGTAAGCAAAATAGCATAGTCTTAGCATAAAAGCATACAAGCTAGTGGAGCAGAGAGCCCAGAAATAAATCATACACTTATTATGAACTGATCATTGACAGATGTGTCAAAATATGGTGGAGGAAGGATGATGTCTTCAATAAACAGAGTTGGGAAATTGAATATCCACATAGAGAGTGAAAGTGAATGGTTATCTTACTCCAGGTACAGAAAAGCCTAATTCAGAATGAATTCAAGAGGTGTGGAACTGTAAAACTACTAGAAGAAAAAAAAAAAACTTCCCTATAATAGCATTTCATAATGAATCTTTAAAAAATGACCCCCAAAACACAGACAAGAATGAAAATGGGCATACAAAATTATGCTAAACTAAAGAGCTTTGTATAGCAAAGGGACCAATAGATTAAAGAAACAAGCTTTATTTGGGAAGAAATACTTACATAGTTTGTCAGTTAAAAATGAGGTATTTTTTTGTTCCCTTTGAGACAAGGTCTCACTCTAGCTCTGATTGTCTTGGAACTCACTATATAACTCACAATAGCCTTGAACTCAAGGGTAATTCCGCCTTGGCCTCCTGAGTGCTGGGATTGCAGGTGCTCAGTGTCTATTGATCTCACTGAGGCACACAAATTGAAATTCAGTCTTATATTGATATATAATTGCTAAGAAATATATCCAGGGGCTGGAGAGATAGCTCAGTGGTTAAGCGCTCTGGCTGCTTTTTCAGAGGACCCAGGTTTGGTTCCCAGCACCACATGCTACCTAACAATCATCTGTAACTCTTCTTCTGACATCCATGGTCATTTCATGGATGTGGTGCACTTAGATTCATACAAGCAACAGAGAGAGAGAGAGAGAGAGAGAGAGAGAGAGAGAGAGAGAGAGAGAGATCGAGATCTAGGCACAGTGTCATACAGTTGTAATCCCAGCACTTGGAAAGCAGAGACAGGAGATTCTTTTTTTTTAAATTTTTATGTGTACTGTCTGCATGTAGGTTGGTGCACCCATGTTGTGCAATGCCTCAGAGCTCGAAGAGGGCGATGGTTCCCCTGGAGCTGGAGTTAAAGACAGTTCTTAGCTGCCATGTGGATGCTGGGAATCCAACCTGGGTCCTCTGCAAGAGCAGTCGGTGCTCTTTTTTTTTAACATTTTTTTTTTGTCTTTTTGAGACAGGGTCTTCTTGTAGTCCCAGCTGTCCTGGAACTCACTCTCTAGACCAGGCTGGCCTTGAATTCACAAAGATCCACCTGCCTTTGCCTCCCAAGTGCTAGGATTAAAGGCATGCACCACCACCGCTGAGCCATCTCTCCAGCCTGAGACAGGAGCTTCTTAGTGAGATTTTTTTTTTCACAAAATAAAAAATAGAAACCAAAAACTGAAAAACCAAAATGCATTTGATTTTCCCTTTTATTTCTCCTCTAAAATCGGATAACAAGCAAAGCTGTCAACTTGCATGCATATGCTTAGATATCCACTTATAAAATCCATTCATGTCATCCTATGTCATTCATGTCAATCACCAAAACCAAAAATACGTATGGTAGACCAGATCTGGGGCCTCATAACTGTAGACTTCCTTCAAATATCAAGGGCTTGGTCTGTGCTTTAAACAGGGAAGAATCCATAGCTGTCTCCAGTTCATCCTCTCTCCCTGGACTTGTGAGGTCCTTAGTGACCTGGAATAGTTATCTCCTATATAAAAGTATTTCAGTGTCTGTGGGAATTTCCTCCAGATAAGGCCGATAATCTTTATTATTCTTACTTTGTACTTTCCAAGATGGCTAAATTGATTGTAGGAAGCTTCTTTTGTTATGAGCAGGTCCTGCACAGTCCCGCTAAGGAAAGGGAAGTGGTGGCCACCTGCATTCACTGTGGTGGAACTGACCCCTTGGCGCAGAGGTCAGTTGGTCACTTTCATAACCCAGCCTGAGAGGTACTTCCATCTCCGGTCCTTAGCCTGGGAAGCGGAGCCCTTCCCCCTCTGGCTGTTTTCTGGCCTGGTTAGCACTGCTGGTCTCTGGACAGGAATTTCAGGCTGATGGCTGAGGGCCAATCTTCAGCGTACATCCACTCACAATTCACTCCACAGGTTTGGGACCTGATTGGTCTTCGACCAATCCCATGCTAGCTTACCATCCAACCCACTAGCCACTGACACTCAAAATCCAGGCCTGCTTTGTCCTGTATGCGTGCAAAATAATAGACCTGGGAATTCTGTGTAATGATGGTAATGGAAAATTCGATTTATTGCCTGTTGCAGGTCACTTTTATAAGCAAAATGACGTCATCTCCTAGAGCCAATCACAGACCCCCAGGCTTGTGCCACTGTATGCTACTGCTCTGCCTAATATCATGTGCCTGGGCCCCGTTGATCCCTCTTGAGGCAGAGGTCATAGGAATCCCATGATTTTTACATTGTGCCCTGAGTGATGCTAGCTGAGAACTAGCCCCTAATTCAAACTGGGTTATCCCACAATTGATGAAGCCCTTTTTTATTTAAGGAAAACATTGACTAATCCTTTCTTCATTTAAGGAAAGCAGGTTCACAAGTGTGCTGTCTCTCATCTTTACAAATTCTTGTAGCTATTAATAATAAATAATGAGGAGTTGGGGATAGTTTAATCTGTAAAGTGTTTGCCCTGCAAACATGAGAATCTGAGTTCACTCCCAAATACCCATGTAAACAGCCTGGCATGGTGGCCTGCAACTTAAATCCCAGTGCTGAGACATGGAGACAGGAGGATAGAATCTCTGGGGCTTGCTCGTCAGCCTGTCTAGCTTTCTGATGAGCTCCCGACTAAGTGACAGACTCATCCTGATTCAAAAAATAAGGCGGACAAGCAACCAAAGAAGACAGCTGGTGTCAACCTCTGACCTCTCTGTGCATGCAGGCCCCTATGCTTCCTATATATACATATGGACTGGTGCTCATGTATGCACACAAAATGATTAACAGGCTTTCTTTTAAAGTCTACATAAACAACTGCAGTTTCATATATTACTATAAAGTAAGAATGATGACTTTTCTTAACTAATTATATACACAGAAATGTAGATTTAGTAATAAGCTCTAATTCACCATAAAACTTAGACCTATAGTTAATATCATTGTGCTTCTGTTTAAAGTATCATCCATATATGTATTTTTCCCCCAAATGAGTCATTACATTAAGCTGGCCACCGGGCTTTCTTGCAGCTCTGGTCTGCGGTTGCACATGCTGGCAGGGATGAACTGCATTCCTTTTCTGGGGCTACAAATTGATTTTTCTACTTTGCATTATTGTCCTTAAACACTACCTTTGCCATTGTCTTCTTCATGGCCTCCAATCATTTGGTCGTACAAGCTATGTGATCTAAATTTCTTCATTTAAATGGACTCATTCCACTTGTATCTGCCACATCTCCACAAGGCCTTCAGGACCCTGAAGCTTTGGTGGGCTTCCATCTTCCCCTCTGGTGGGTGGGTCCTGGACTCTTTGTTCTGAGTATAGCAATGTCATTTGTCTGCCCCTGTTCCACTCATTCTGTCTTTGGCCAGTCCCTTTCAGGACCACTTCTCTGTTACCAGCTATATAGCAATAGAGGAACATTAATTTTGATAACCATGTCTGTACTTTAATTCTATGTTGTGGCAAGTTAAGAGGTTTGTACTAATTTATTTTCTTTGTCACTTGCTTACATTTTCTCAAAGACCACTATTTCCATTTGAATTCATTCTGTCCATACAAGAATGTTCCCAAACTATGGCCTTTAAAAGTCTCCTGCAAATGCAATCTAAATAAAGAGTTCTAGTTGAAAAGGGCTTTCAGTCTACTATCTGTCATGGTTACTGTTGACTATAAACTTGACAGGAGCTAGTATATTACCTAAGAGTCAAGCTTCAGGGCATGATTGGGAAGGATTACCTAGATTGTGTTAGTTGAAGTGGGAAGACCCACCTTAACTGAGAGCTAGCTAGACTGTCACGTGGACTGAATAAAAAGGAGGAAGAGAGATCTGCAGGTGGGCTCGTTCAGGGGCGGCAGCTAGGGGGTCCTGTCTCTGAGGACTTCTGGGCGGGACCGCCCTCCGCCTTTCTTTGGCGCCGGTGCCAGATCGACCCAGTGCTCTGCACCTTGGGCGGGCTAGGTCAGGAGTATCCGCCCCCCCCCGAGATTGGTGAGAATCGAAGTGGACTTTTTTTTGGAGAACCTTCAGAACAAGAAGAAAAGAGTGGTTTACAAAATTGAAAACTAGACAAGTCAATACTCCATAAACAAGGAGGAGGAAAGGGGGAAAAAGAAAAGCATCTGAAGGAGGAAAGCAAAACCATCCCCTATCATAGTGAAAAGGTATTTGTGATCTGAACCACAAAAGGGAAGCCCACATGCCAGGGACATGACAAAGGGACAACAGTTGCAGGACACGGGTGCACAAACCTGCAGCAGACAGTACATTGATACACATACCGAAATAAATAAAATAAAATAAAAAATCTTAAAAAAAAAAAAAAAAAAGACAAAAAAAAAAAAAAAAAAAAGGTTTTAATTTGCATTTCCTTAATTATAATGATGCTGAAAACTTTTTAAGATGTTTCTTGGGGCTAGAGAGATGGCCTAGCAGTTAAGAGCGCCGACTGCTCTTACAGAGGACCTGGGTTCGATCCCCAGCATCCACATGGAGACTGAGAACCATCTGTAACTCCAATTCCAGAGAACTCCAGTTCCAGGGGAATCCAATGCCTCTTCTGCACCTCCACAGCATTGCACGACACGGGCGCACAAAACCTACATGCAGACAATACATTCACATAAAATAAATAAATAATAAATAAAGAAAATAAATAATAATAAATAAATAAATAAAAAATTATAAAAAAAAAATGTACTTTCAGCCATCTTACTTCCTTACTGTTAATTCTCTGTTCAGACTTACTCCATCTTTTGAGTAGTCAGTGGTTAGAGACCGACTGCTTCTTGCAGAGGACCAGGTGTGGATTCCCAGCATCCACATGGCAGCTAAGAACTGTACTGAAGGTAACTCCAGCTCCAGGGGAACCATCGCCCTCTTCAACCTCTGAGGCATTGCACAACATGGGTGCACCAACCTAAAGCAGAACAAAACCATAAAAAATTTAAAAAAAAAGAATCCCTGTCTCTGCCTTCCAAGTGCTGGGATTACCACTGTATGACACTGTGCCTGGATACATTTATCTCTCTCTCTTTCTCTCTCTCTCTCTCTCTCTCTCTCTCTCTCTCTCTCTCTCTCTCTCTCTCAGTTGCTTGTATGAATCTAAGTGCACCACATCCATGAAATGACCATGGAAGTCAGAAGAGGAGTTACAGATGATTGTTAGGTAGCATGTGGTGCTGGGAACCAAACCTGGGATCCTCTGTAAAAATAGCCAGAGCTCTTAACCATGAGCTATCTCTCCAGCCCTGGGATATATATTCTCTAGCAATTATATATCAATATAAGACTGAATTTCAATTTGTGTGCCTCAGTGAGATCAATAGACACTGAGCACCTGTAATTCCAGCACTCAGGAGGCCAAGGTGGAATTACCCATGAGTTCAAGGCTATTGTGAGTTATATAGTGAGTTCCAAGACAATCAGAGCTAGAGTGAGACCTTGTCTCAAAGGGAACAAAAAATACCTCATTTTTAACTGACAAACTATGTAAGTTATTTCCTCCCAACTAAAGCTTGTTTCTTTAATCTATTGCTCCCTTTGCTATACAAAGCTCTTTAGTTTAGTGTAATTTTGTATGCCCATTTTCTTTTTTTTTTAATTTAATTTTTATTGATGCTTTGTGCATTTTCCGTTTTTTTTTTTTTTTTTTTTTTTTCATTTCTATCATATATTTTTTTGTTTATTTTTAGTGTAAGATTTGATAGGCAAAGGTGCTGCATGAGTTATAGAGTATTCTTCGTGTCATAAGACCAATGAGTGTTTGGTTAGCCAGTATTTATTTCTCCACAAGGGTGGCCCCATCATTTTAAGTGGATGATTGGTTGTACGGTTTGGGTAGTTGGGGTAATGTTTTTATTTTTTGTTTTTGAGTTTAGGTATGTAATGCTAATTTGGTTGGGATTCAAGGTTTGATCTGTTACAGACTACATTGATTAGTTTTGAATTCCCAATAGCAGTTTGTAATTCCCGCCCCTTTTTCTTTTCCGTTTCAGTTTATTGTTGTTTACCCTTCAACTCTAGAAAAGCACAGGTGAACTACGAACACCCACCCCCACCCATCCCAAATTGCTTCTCCATAACTGTCCTATCTTTCTCTCAGTTTTTTTTTCATTTTGCTATGTGATAATCCTGGTAAGCATCCTTATGCAAAACCAATCTGATGCTGTTTTTTCCAACCACACAGCCCACCATCGTGGGGGGTGACAGGTTGTTTGTTCAATCAAGTTGATAAATGAGTGTCCAGACTACATTGCTGTAGTTTTCACATCACCCCAATCACCAGCACCTACATTCTACCGCCCCCTCTCCAGATTGTTCCTAGGCTTAGAAAAGGGCACAGGTGATGAAGAAAACAGTCACTCTTCCGAGCTGTTGACTTGGACGTTCAATTCTGGATGGTTCCTTTCATGGCTGACATTTGTCCAGGAATAACCTTTCGATCCTACTAATGAAGCACAAGCAATAGATATATAGTATTAAGCAGCAAATAGTTATGGTAGTTACTTTAGCATAGACACATGTTTGGATATGTTAATCCATGAATTACAATTTTCCCCCCTGTTAAATAGGACAGGGTCTTACTGTGGCTTATAACATCTCCTAACTGTAGAGGATGTAAGCTTGTGGCATCAGCCATGGGTTATTTCTCCAAGGGGAGAGCCAATAGCCAATTAGATTTGGGATATACCAGGCACTGGCTGCCTCTGCTGCACAGTATTCCAGGCAGTGAGGTGTGCTGGTGCTGACGGTGGAGCCTGCTTGACTCAGGAGACCATATTGCTTTATGGTTATAGTGCCTTTGGTAACACTCTCTGGCATTCCAGAGACCACTGTACACTTGCATATGCAGTCTCAATACTCCTCCCATGTTAATTCAGGTCTTTGGCAGCAGGGCTTATTGCCTGTCCTCCTGCAGGTATCCCAACTTAAGGGCAAGGAGCCTTACCTTTGGTGGGGCCTGGATCCCCTGGCCAACATCCCTGGTAGAATAATCCATTGCTGATGTCAGAGCTCCTGCAGTAATATACTTTGCCTGAGTGCATAGCCCTAGGACTTTAGTATTATATTGTTTCTGAACAGAGAGTAATCCCTCACAGTTCCCATGTCTATTAGTCAATTAAAGAAGGCAGTTTTACCGGTTTTATAAGAGATTACCCTACAAAGTTGTCCCAATTTACAGTTGGAGAACGACCTCATCATCATCATATTTCTCCTGTACTATGGGGGAGAAGGAAGAAAGTCTTCTATGCAGAACCTTTGTGGCACCTAGAAGGTAAGTTTCATTAGGACTCATTATAAATAGTTGTTACATTAGGATCCACAGAGGGAGTTGATGTTTATGGCAATCTGAGGCTTTCTTCCTTCAATGTTCAGATGGTCAGCCTTTCTATTGCCACTTTTTGGTACATCCTACTCAATGCAAAGCTGTATCTTTTCTTCTCAGTCGTTAAGTTGGTGACGTTTTGTCCTGTTGGAACAAACAAATCTTTTCCCATAGTTAGTTTTAAAAATTTGAATTGCAAGGTTTGACGAAAAGGTTTCATGTCTTTCTGTATCCCCCCCCCTTTTTTTTTGGCGTATGAGTCTCCAGAAGTCAGTTGTATTATACATAACTATAGGGTGGATGAAGGCAAGATTTCATCAACTTACCATGTTGTTTGGGTGCACTATATATGATAACTTGGGAAGCAATCTTAATTTTTACATTAAATCATCTAAAGAGAATGCTACAAGTGATCCTGTACAACAGAGAAACTATAGAGAACATTTGTATGTGTCAATCCCAAAGTTACTGCCTACAGCTTTATGTAAAACAAATGTGGGCAACAGCGAATTATATCTCATTTAACTCAGATGCATTACCGTTTTTATCAGATTCTGTAAACAATGTTGTTAATATATACACATTTTACTTTTACTAAGTCCTAAAACACCATGTGTCCTGTAGACAGTGGCTAGCGCAAACTGGTACTTGCTGAGCTACGTCAATGAATATGCCTTAATCGAATATACACCCGGTGTCCTCTCCCACCCATCCCCTTCCATTCACAATTTCAGTCATTTTCTGATGCAGTCTTTCTGTTGTTTTTCTTTTATATGCATTGCTCTCCATGAGAAATATTTATATCTGTGTTGTTGGTACTAGCACCACAATGAAGACCCATTTGTCATTGTTTTCTTGGACTGTGTTACTTACTTAATATAATGTCTTCAGCTCCATCCATTTTGCCTGCAAAGTTCATGATGTTGTCCCTCTTTACTGCTGCATATGATCCATTGTATACATGTAACCACATTTCTCTACCACTCATCAGTTGAGGGCACCTGGGCTGGTTCCAGCTTTTTTGCTATTGTGAACAGAGCTGACATAAACATAGCTGTGCATGTATCTTTGCAGTAGTTGTGTCTTGTGGTATATACCCAGGATGGTATGACGGTCAATGGAAGTCATTTGAGTCTTCAAGGGTTCTCCACCTGCTTTCCATAGTGGCTGTACAAGTTTACATTCCACCAGCAATGGATGAGTGTTCCCCTTTCCCCACAACCTCTCAGCACTTGGTATCATTTGTTTCCTGATCTAGCCAGTCTTATTGCAGTAAAGATTATATCTCAGAGTGGTTTTAATTTGCATTTCCTTAATTATCAGAGATGTGAACACTTCTTAAAATGTTTCTCAGCCATCTCTAATTCCTCCTGTGAAGTCTCTATTCATCATCTTTGCTCCATCTTTTGAATGGATTCATTTGTTTTCTTTTTCTTGTTTTTTGAGAGCTTGTATATCCTGGAAATTAATGCTTTGGTAATGTATCTGCTGTGAAGGTTTCCTCCACTCTGTGGGTTTCTCCTCACTTCCTTTGATTGCTTCCTTTTGATGTACAGAAGCTTTTGAGTTTAATGAGGTCCCATTTGTCAATTGTCGATCTTATTTCTTGTGCAGCTGCTGTATGATTTAGGAAGTCTTTTCTACATATTTTTTTTTTTCCTGCTTGCTTTTTTCTACTTCAGAGTTTGTGGTTTCACGTTGAGGTCTTTGGCCATTGGAGTTGACCTTTGTTACAGGGAAAGAGGTAGGGGTTTAATTTCATTCTATCTACAAGTGGTGATACCAGTTTTGCAACACCACTGTGCTGAAGAGTGCTGTCTTTTCTTCCATTGTGTCTTCTTGGCCCCCTTGTCAAATATGAGGTGGCTGAAATTGTAGCTCAGTTTGGATCTTCAGTTTTATTCATTGGTCAACTGGTCTGTTTTTTGCCAGTACCAGGCTGTTTTTATGACTTAGCCCTGTAGTATAGTTTGAATGTCTGGTATAGAGATCCCCCTGTATTCTCTTTTCACTCAGGGTTGCTTTGGCATATTCGGGTCTTTTGCTTTTTCAAATGAAATTGAGGATTTTTTTTCCAAGCCTGTGAAGAAACTCTTGGGGATTTTATGGGATCGCATTAAATCTGTACATAGTTTGGGTAGGATGGACATTTTTACTATATTTATTTCCCAATCCATGAGCATGGGAGGTTTTTCCATTCTTCGATTCTTCTCAATTTCCTTTTTTCAGGGGTTTAAATTTTTGTTGTAGAGATCCTTGGTGTCTTTGGTTAGGTTTGTTCCTAGGTTTATTTATGTTTTTTGAGCTATTGTGAGTGGGAAGTCTCCTTGAGTCCTTCTTCAATGCTTGTTGTTGGTGTACAGAAAGGCTACTGATTTTTCTAGGTTATTTTGTATCTGCCACTTTACCAAAGCTCTTAATTTGTTCTAGGAGTTTTTCTGGTGGAGTTTCTTAGCATCCCTTAGGTAGACAATCATATCATCAGCAAAAAGGGATAGCTTGACTCCCTCTTTTCAATTAGAACTCCTTTAATTTCCTTTTGTGCCTTATGCCCTAGCTAGGGTTTCTAGCACTAATTGAAGAGGAGTGGTACAGGGGCAGCCTTGCCGAGTTCCTACCTTTAAGGGGAATGCTCTTCCATTTCCCCATTTAGGATGATATTGGCTGTGGGTTTTCTGTATAGGCTTTTGATACATTGAGGAATGATCCCTCCAGACCAATTCCCTCCAGGACTTTTAAACATGAAAGGGAGCTGGATTTTTGTCAAAGGCTTTCTCTCGCATCAATTGAGATGATGGTGTGGTTTTTGTCCTTCAGTCCATTGATATGTTTGATGATGTTTTGATTTTCATATGTTGAACCATCCCTGCATTTCTGGTATGAATCCAATCTTGGTCATGGTGATGATTTTCTTGATGTGAGTCTGTATGATTTGCCAGAATCCTGTTTAGAATTTTGGCATCTGTGTTCATTAGGGAGATGGGGTCTATAGTCTCCTTTTTGGTTGTTTTCCCTGGTTTGGTAGGTAGCTAATGCTGGCTTCATAGAAGGAATTGGGGAGAAGTCCCGCGTTTGTATCCTTCTAAATAATTTAGTAGTAATGGTTGTAAGTCTTTCGAAATATTTTATAATTCTGCCGTGAAATCCAGCGGGCCTGGGCATTTTTTGGTTGGGAGGCTACTTATTACATCTTCGATTTTCCTGTACTATTGGTCTGTTTAGGCTGTCGATCTCTTCTGGTTGAGCTTTGGTGATTCCCAGGATGTTCAGATATTCATCCATTTCTTCTAGGTTTTCAAACTTAGTAGAATATAAGTTTTGAAGTAGTCCATATGATTGTTGGATCTTTTCTTGTCTGTTGTGATATTCCCCTTTCATCACAGTCTATTGATTTGGAGTTGTCCTCTTTCTTTTGGTAACTGGGCTAGAGGTCTGTCTATCTTGTTTATTCTCTCAAAGAACCAACTTTTGGATTCATTGATTTTTTGTTTGGGTTTTCTTTGTTTTCTATTCTTTGCTCTGCTCTGATTTTTGTTATTTCTTCTGTCTGCTCCGTTTAGGGTTCATTGTTGTTATCTCCAAGTATTTTTAGCTGCAGTTTAGATCATTCACTTGTGCTCTTTCTNTGCAATGCCGCGGAGGTCAGAAGAGGGTCTCGGATTCCCCTGGAACTGGAGTTCTCCTGGAATTGGAGTTTCAGACGGCTCTCGGCCGCCATGTGGGTGCTGGGGATCGAACCCGGGTCCTCTGTAAGAGCGGTCGGCGCTCTTAACCGCTAGGCCATCTCTCCAGCCCTTTTTTGGTCTTTTCAAGACAGGGTCTCTCTGTAGCTCCACGTGTCCTGGAACCTACTCTGTAGACCAGGCTGGCCTTGAACTCACAAAGATCTGCCTACCTCTGCCTCCCAAGTACTAGGATTAAAGGCATTTGCCACCACACCCGGCTGACCTACCACTTATAGTCACACATTGTAATTACCATATATGTGTGGAAGACATGTATTTATATTTTAGAGTAATATAAAATTAAAGGGAAAAATATGAACCTCCCCCCCCCCAAAAAAAAGAAAATGGGAAAGAGCCCAAATAAATGACTTAAGAGTACAACTCAAGAATCTGGAAAAACAAGAGTAGAAACAAAATAATACAATGAATCAGTAAATTGAAGACCTGTTTTTTTGAAAAGATAAGCAAGATCAACAGACCTTTAGTCCTGCTAATCAAAAGAAAGAAAGAGCAGTCTGAAATCATGAAAATAAGAGATGAACAGAGAAGCATTACAACCAACACCAAGTCATCAGACAGGATAAGGGAATATGTTAAAAACCTAGAGTCTAGCCGGGCATGGTGGCACATGCCTTTAATCCTAGTATTCGGGAGGCAGAGGCAGGTGGATCTTTGTGAGTTCAAGGCCAGCCTGGTCTACAGAGTGAGTTACAGGACAGCTGGGGATAAAGGGAGACCCTGTGTTGAAAAGACAAAACAAAACAAAACAAAACACCTATAGTCTATTATGGATTCACAGTAAAAAGTACTAGAATTTCAAAGAACAATTAAAGTCAATGTTGCTTCAATTATTTCCATAATTTCAGAGATGGCTCAGCAGTTAGGAGCACTGGCTGGTCTTGCGGAACACCCACATTCAGTTCCCAACACCATCATGTTGGCCAATGACTGTCTATAACTCCAGTTCCAGGGGATCCGTTGCTGTCTTCTGACCTCCGTGGGTACTGCATGACACAGGTGCACTTATATACATGCAGGCAGTGCACTCATACACAAAAATAACTGATAAATTATATATGTATATGACAGAAACAGAGGAAGAATTCCTAAACTCCTTCTATGAAGCCAGTCTTAGTGTAATACCAAAACCAAATAAAAACACAACAGCAATAAGAAATTTACAGGACAATATTCCTAATGAACATAAATACAAAAATTCCCAATAAAATACATGCAAATTCCATTAAGGCATATATCAAAAAGATCATCCACCATGTCCAAGTTGGCTTTATAGTAGAGATGATTCAAGGATGTTTCAACAATGTAAGTCAATAAATATAATAAATCACATGCAGACAAAAATCACATGATTATCTCAATACATGAAGGAAAGGGCTTTTCTTTTCAGTCAAACATGTCTTCACTATAAAAGTCCTAGAGGAATTGGACTGGAGGGAACATAACTCAAGGTAAATAAGGCTATATACAACAGACCCACAGCCAGTATCATTTTAAATGGAGACAGACTTGAAGCATTCCATGAAAGCAAGGAATGAAACAAGGCTGTCTGCCATCCCCACTTCTTTTCAATATAGTGCTTTGAAATCCTAGCTAAAGCAATAAGACAAGAGAAGGGTACTAATTGAAAAAGAAGTCAAATTATCCCTATTTACAGATGCTATAAAAATTCTACCAGAAAACTTTTACAAATTATCAACACTTTCAGCAAAGTGGCAGTATACAAAATCCATTTACAGAGATCTCTAGCCTTTTTGTATACTAGTAACAAGCAATAAGAGAAAGATCATAGTGGCTCAATGGTTAAGAGTACTGGCTGCTCTTGTAGAGGACCCAGATTCCATTCCCAGCACTCATGTGGAAGCTAACAAATTCCATAACTCCAGTTTCAGGGGATCCGACACCATCTTCTGAATCTGTGAACACTGCATGACATGGGTTCATTTACGTGCATTCATACACATAAAATAAAAATTAATAAATAAAATAAAAAGAGATAGATTATAGAAGCATTTCCATTTATTTTTTTTCAAAATTTTTATTTATTGTATGTGTATGAATGTACTGTCTGCATGTAGGTTTGTGCACCCGTGTTGTGAGGACCCGGGTTTGATCCCCAGCACCCACATGGTGGCTAAGAACTGTCTGTAACTCCAATTCCAGGAGAACTCCAGTTCCAGGGGAATTGGAGAGCCTCTTCTGACCTCTGCGGCATTGCACGACATGGGTGCACAAACCTACATGCAGACAGTACATTCATACACATACAAAAATAAAATAAAAAAGAGAAAGATTATAGAAGCCTTAAAAAAATGTCTAACCCAGATGTGACAGATCTCTCCAGAGAAAGTTTTAAATCTTTGAAGAAAGAAGACTGAGGAAGAAGTGAGAAGATGGAAAGATCTCCTGTATTCATGGATCAATAGAATTGATATTGTGAAAATGATCATTCTACCAAAAGCAATTTATAGATCCAATGAAATCCCAATCAAATTCTTCATTATATTTTTCACAAAATAGAAAAAAAAATCCTGACATTTATATGGAAGCACAAAAGACCTGAGATAGCCAAAAGCAACCCTGAGCAAAATGCAAAATGCTTGGAGGGATTATTATACCACATTTCAAACTATATTACAGAGCTATAGTAATAAAAGCAGCATGCTACTGGCACAAAAACAGACATGTAGAACAATGGAACAAAATAGAAGACTCAAACATGACTGCACACATTTATAGCCATCTCATATTTGAAATATAAAGATGCCAAAAATACATACTAGTGGAAAGACAGTATTTTCAACAAACTGTGCTGGAAAAACTGGATTTCTATTTGTGGAAGAATAAATTACACCCATATCTACATATCTATCACTCTGCACAAAAATAGTCCACTCCAAATGGACCTCAATGTGAAGCCCAAAATGCCAAAACTGTTAGAAGAAAACAGGCAGTACCAGATGCAGGAAAGGACTTTCTAAATCACATTCTATTCATTCAGAAATTAAAGCCAATGGGTGAAAAATGGGACCTCATTTAAACTGAAAAGCATCTGCACAACAAAGGAAACAATCTTGAGTGAAGAGGAAGCTCACAGAGTGGGATAGAATCTTTGTCAGACGTATGTCTGATAGAGGATTAACTTCCAGAATATACAAAGAACTCAACAAACAAACAAAAAAAAAATCAAGAAAACAAATGACTCAGTTAAAAAGCAAGCCACAGATATGATCAGAGAGTTATCAAAATAAGACATAAAATGGCTAAGAAATACCTTAAAAAGTATTCAACATCCTTAGTAATTGGAGAAATGCTAATTAAGATTACTTTAAGATTTCATCATACTCCAGTTGGAATGGCTAAGCTCCAGAAAACAGTCTACAACAAATGCTGGTGAGGATATAGGGAAAGGAGAGCCTTCCTTCATTGCTAGTGTGATTGTGAACTGGTGCAGCTACTCCTTGGCATATACCCAGAGGATTCAGTTTCCTAATACAGAGGTACTTGCTCAGCCATTTATTGTTGCTCTTTGCACAATAGTTAGGAAATGACAAACAACCTAAGTGTGGTATATTTATACAATGGAATTCTACTCAATGGCAAAAAAGACAAAATCATGATATTTTCAGGTAAACGGATGAAACTAGGAACTATTATACTAAGTGAGGTAACCCAGATTCAGAAAAAGAAGTCACACATCTTCACTTTCTCTCATTTGTGGATCTTAGCTCCAAACCTTATATATACTCACTTGGATGTGAGCCTATATCCTAAAGTAATTGAAGCTGGCACGAACATAGAAAGGAATCATGTGGGAGGAGGGGAAGAAGGCGCTTTAGAGAGGAGGATAGTAGGACACAGGAGACATCAAGGGGGAAATGGGGAAAGTGGAGGATAAGGTAACTGCAGAGAGAGGAGAGAGGGCCATACATGCTGAGAGAAAGGAGAGATAAATATGTAAGTGATGAAAAGCCAAAGGGAATGAATGTATTGTTTCATAAGCCTACTGAAAGATCCACACATAATATTTAGGTGAGAGCATGTGAGGAGCTGAAGGATGTATAACAAGCATGAGAATCTGAGTTCACTCCCAAATACCCATGTAAACAGCCTGGCATGGTGGCCTGCACCTTAAATCCCAGTGCTGGGACATGGAGACAGGAGGATAGAATCTCTGGGGCTTGCTCGTCAGCCTGTCTAGATTTCTGATGAGCTCCAGACTAAGTGACAGACTCATTCTCATTCAAAAAATAAGATGGACAAGCAACCAAAGAAGACAGCTCACGGTGTCAACCTCTGACCTCTCTGTGCACACAGGCCCCTATGCTTCCTATATATACATATGGACTGGTACTCATGTATGCACACAAAATGATTAACAGGCTTTCTTTTAAAGTCTACATAAACAACTGCAGTTTCATATATCACTATAAAGTAAGAATGGTGACTTTTCTTAACTAATTATATACACAGAAATGTAGATTTAGTAATAAGCTCTAATTCGCCATAAAACATAGACCTATAGTTAATATCATTGTGCTTCTGTTTAAAGTATAATCCATATATGTAATTTTCCCCCAAATGAGTCATTACATTAAGCTGGCCACCGGGCTTTCTTGCAGCTCTGGTCTGCGGTTGCACATGCTGGCAGGGATGAACTTCATTCCTTTTCTGGGGCTACAAATTGATTTTTCTACTTTGCATTATTGTCCTTAAACACTACCTTTGCCATTGTCTTCTTCATGACCTCCAATCATTTGGTCGTACAAGCTATATGATCTAAATTTCTTCATTTAAATGGACTCATTCCACTTGTATCTGCCACATCTCCACAAGGCCTCCAGGACCCTGAAGCTTTGGTGGGCTTCCATCTTCCCCTCTGGTGGGTGGGTCCTGGACTCTTTGTTCTGAGTATAGCAATGTCATTTGTCTGCCCCTGTTCCATTCATTCTGTCTTTGGCCAGTCCCTTTCAGGACCACTTCTCTGTTACCAGCTATATAGCAATAGAGGAACATTAATTTTGATAAGCATGTCTGTCCTTTAATTCTATGTTGTGGCAAGTTAAGAGGTTTGTACTAATTTATTTTCTTTGTCACTTGCTTACATTTTCTCAAAGACCACTATTTCATTTGAATTCATTCTGTCCATACAAGAATGTTCCCAAACTATGGCCTTTAAAAGCCTCCTGCAAATGCAATCTAAATAAAGAGTTCTAGTTGAAAAGGGCTTTCAGTCTACTATCTGTCATGGTTACTGTAGATGTAAACTTGACAGGAGCTAGTATATTACCTAGGAGTCAAGCTTCAGGGCATGATTGGGAAGGATTACCTAGATTATGTTAGTTGAAGTGGGCAGACCCAGCTTACCTGAGAGCTAGCTAGACTGTCGAATTGACTGAATAAAAAGGAGGAAGAGAGCCACGCACCAGCACCCATCTCTCTCTGCTTCCTGACTGTGGATGCAATGGGACCAGCTGGCCCACGCTCTTGCCTCCATGATTTTTCCTACCACAGTGGACTGTACGCTCAAATTATGATCATAAATAAACCCTTCCTTAGGTCACTTTTGTCAGACATCTTTTCACAGCAACTAGACAAATAGCTAATATACCATCTCAAGAGATTCAATGATAGAATCTCATGGAACAGAGAGTTGATCCAGGTCGGTGGAAACAGTTTTTTACTGTGAAGACTTTTCAGTATCTTTAGATTGAAGAAAAAAAAAGTCTTATAAGCATCAAACACCTGTATCCCCAAATATGAAATCTGAAATGCTCCAAAATCTAAAACCCTTTTGAATGTCACATGATTTTTTTTGGATTAGAAATGTTTAACTGACACATTTTATGTAAATATTCCACAATTTCGGGCTGGAGAGATAGCCTAGCGGTTAAGAGCACCGACGCTCTTGCAGAGGACCCGGGTTCGATCTCCAGCACCCATATGGCGGCTAAGAACCATCTGTAACTCCAATTCCAGGAGAACTCCAGTTCCAGGGGAATCCGAGACCCTCTTCTGACCTCCGCGGCATTGCACGACACGGGTGCACAGACCTGCATGCAGACAATACATTCATACACATACGAAAATAAATAATAAAAAAAAAATTTTTTAAATATTCCACAATTTCTAAAACTTCAAAATCTAAAACTCTTTTTGGTCCCGAACATATTTTTAATGGCCATGCAACTCAAATACAAAATAACTGTTTTGCAAGATTGTCAAAGAAAAAGGAATGGATAACCAGGGCAGAGTGAGGGAAGATCAAAAGGTGTACTTTCTCTTGATATGCCAACTAGGTCAGGAAAGTACTAGTCATAGGGAGGAGCTGGTTATTTTTCATTTTAAAAGTAAGCACTTAGAAGCCGGTAAGCCAGGTGAATTGGGGGGAACTAGGGGCTGTGAGATGGAAGGGGAAGGAATGACAGCAGTAGATGGAACAGCTCCATTTTCATTTTAGTATGTCATAAGCAAGTGTGGTGTGGCAGTGAGCCCGGCCACCATCATAATGCTGCCTGCTGCAAGTGCTGGTCATTGAGCAGACAGCCGAGCACAGCTATCAGGCAGCTGGGATGGGACAGCCTAATTCCAGGATGACTGTGAGATGAGATTTGCATGTGGAAATTTGCATGCAATCCGTCTTGCATCTTTAGTTTCTGCATTCTCTTCATTTTTTTCTAGGTTTTCATTGCTCAGGGACGGACCTCGGTCCCCCTGAATTGGGACCTCGTGATGAATACTCAGGGTGGACAGCTCCTCAGTTGAGGGTAAAGGAATGCAGCCATACTGGGGCAGGTCTTGCATGGCAGATATCATATTTATTTGCTGTTAGGTGAAGCCATGAGCTGTTTATAGCTGCTCTGCACTGTTCTATATCTCTGATCCAATAGACTTAGGGTAAAGGGCCTTGAGCAGAAGAAATGTTCCATAAATATTGACAAGTGTTGGTTTCTAGGACTTGCCTTGTAGTCAGACATCATTTTTGGAGCTCACTATTCTGACTGAAGTAATGGAAATGAGAGGAAACAAGCAAGCCCTGTATTTCCGAGTATGAATATACATAAGAAAAAGAGCGCTTCATAAATTCCCTACCAGACTGCAATTCTCTGATTGTTTATGCTGAATTCTGTGGAACATACATATGTGAAGACTGCTCAGATGAGTCCCTGTGACACCCCCTCAAATGGAAAGACATCTGTTTAGTCTCAGTTGGGAAAGCCTGCTAAAACTGTCTTCACTTTGACATTAAATTAGATTACTGGAAGAGTGTGCATGCCAAAGCAGAAGTACCTCACTTTTGTTTCTTAGTAAAGGATATCACATTTACATGTCTATTTCTGACAATCAAGGGACTTTCCCTTTAAACCAAATGCTAAGGTAAAGAGCAACTTTAGATAGACAAAGCAGTGACTGTCTTCATTACAAAGTAACCAGAAAAAGGAAGTTATTTAAAATTTACTGTATTTGCTTATTCATTTGTATGTGTGTGTGCATATGCAGCAATGCATGTGCCATTCAGGAATCAGTTTTCTCTTACAACATGCATCTTAGGGACTGAGCTCAGGTTGGCAGGAAGTGCCTTTATCCACTGAGCCATTTCACAGGCCCAAGAGAAGATTATTTTTTAAATGATTTATTTATTTATTTACTCATTCATTTATTTAATATGCATGTGTTTGCCTGCATGAGTTATATATACCACATGCATGCAGGAGCCAGTGGATGCCACGAGAAGCTGTCAGGTCTCCTGGAACTGGAGTCATCCTGCAGGTTCTGGGAAGCGAATCCTGGTCCACTGTGAGAGCAGTAAATACTTCTTACCTGCTGAGCCATCTCTAGTCCTACCCCAACAGATTCTTAAGTGAATGCAGAGACTCATTCTTGTGATAAAAATCATAAGAGATACATAGATAACTCAGTTTTCATCCTAAGCCAAAAATCTGCTAATAAAATTTACATAAAAGAGAATTTTCATATTTGTAAACAATAAGCTTATAGCTTACTTCTAGTCAGCAATGATTCAATGTCTTCATTCTTTTCAATTTTTTTCTTTTTTCTTTTCTTTTTCTTTTTTTTTTTTTTTTGTCTTTTCGAGACAGGGTATCCCAGCTGTCCTGGAACTTGCTCCGTAGACCTGTCTGGCCTTGGACTCACAAAGATCCGCCTGTCTCTACCTCCCAAGTGCTAGGATTAAAGGCGTGCACAACCACACCGGCTTAAACTTTTNTGTGTGTGTGTGTGTGTGTGTGTGTGTGTGTCCATGCATACAGATGCACAGACCAAGGCTGACATCAAGTGTCCTCCTCTTACCATTCTCCATCTTGTTCTTTGAGACAAAGTCTCTCACTGAACCTGAAGCTCACTGGATTTGACTAGACTGGCTGCCATAAGGCCCCAGAATTCTCTTCTCTCTACCTCCCAGTGGTGGGACTACAGGTAGGTGCTATCATAGCTAGCTTTTTATTTATTATTTTTTTTGGTCTTTTTGAGAGAGGGTCTCCCTGTAGCCCCAGATATCCTGGAACTCTATATAGACCAGGCTGGCCTTCAACTTCGCCTGCCTCAGCCTCCCAAGTGCTGGGATTACAGGCATGCAGCACACGGCTCAGTTTCATTCATTTCATGCTCTCTCTGAACATGATGGAGCACATGCCCAGGGTATTCCTGAGTTTTACATAACATGATATTAGTAAATGAATCTTTCTGGTATCAAATCAAAAGTCTTTGTGGTTTTACTACTAGAGAAAGGTCAATTTTGATTTCTGGGACAGACAGTTAAGGAAATCCCATGGACCAGCTTGGTTCACAAATCAAGCTATAGTCAAAGGTGTGATATTAGTCAGAACATGGTGCTGTCATTCCAGCCATTGGACAGGGTGATGCCAGCTCCTAAGAAGAGGGAGATGAGCTGGCAAGATGTATCATAGAGTCTGATGATGGGGTAGAATCGTTCCATCTAGTCATGAAGCAGGAAGTTAATTATTCTTCCTTTTCCCTATTGATACCTGAATTTAAATTCTTAGCCTTACTTTCCGTTGCTGACTGAAAGTTATGGTGCATAATACTTGCTATTTTTTTCCAATATGAATGAAATTTATTTTCACATCAGTTATGACATCAGAAGATATTTTACAAATGTGATAGCTTTACATAGATAAGAGTTATAGAGAAGAATTGTTTGACTTTCCCTTCCTTGTCTATTACAAAGTTTATTTTGTAAGGAGCCATATTAGCTGCCCATTTTTATTTGGTTTGTACATATCAGTGAATCTCAGAGATATAGAAGATCATCAACCTACTTTCTTTTGAAATCAGTAAGGAAACTGTAGAAAGTACAGTGTGGCTACTTTCATCTTGAATCAACAAGTATCCCACACTGGGTGTCACTGCCATCAATCATGACATACATCATGACAGTGCTTAAAGAATCATGTAATGCCACATCATATGAAGGAAAAAGGACCTACAAGGCAGGGCCATCAGGTGAAGAGAAGAAGACATGGATTCCCTGGCTTAGTCTCAAAGAGAGAGAGAGAGAGAGAGAGAGAGAGAGAGAGAGAGAGAGAGAGAGACTTTAGGTTGCTGGGTGTACAATGTGGGCAGAGGTTCAGCAGAGAGACCATCCTGATGGGTATCTGCTTTCCTTTAGAGAAAGAGTGAGAGGGATCTTTGGTGAAAAGGCAACACAGTAACTGTTTAGAAGCCAAGCCAGACCATGTAGACTTGGGTACCAGATAATTAGAGTATTTGAGGAGACATGCTGCCCAGAACCCTGTGATTTGGGTGGACCCGGTGGAAGGACGCCACTAGAACTATGGGAAGATGAACTTGTGAAAAGCTTGCTGGGTGTAGAAGGAACTCATGCTGCTTTATTAAAGCTACCTCATTGTCAGGTCAGCCCACAGTGGTCATTCCGGAGGGCCCGAAGAATGCAAGGGGTACAACGAAGAAAGGCTGCTTTTTAAACCGAGGGATCACTGTGTATTGGCACAGTTCACTATGCATCCAGGTCCAGTTTCCATGCTTCTTCACCCTCTTCTGTGCTCTAGGAGACTGACTACTGTCAACAAGCCTCCTTCCTAACTGGTTTTTGATGAAAGGGGAGGCTCTGGGAATGACAGGGTAGGAACAGGAGAAGAAGTTGGGTATTTATTCCTACAGCTTCACTGTGCCTGAATATCTATTGGTTTTGCTTCCCTGTTTCTTGGCTGTCACTCCTCTACCATGGCCACTCTCTGTGATTTCCAGTACCTTCTCCCTGTCCTCACCTTTGGCTTTCAAGGGTGACTCTGATGCAGCAGCTGGGGCACAGTCTCTTCACTGAAATGGGTCTTTGACAGCACATGGCTGTATCTTCCACCAATCCCATGTCTTCCATTTGTTTATTGTACTTTTCCCCGGTCTTCAAACTAATGATTTTTGCTTCCAACTTTAAGTTTGTAATTATTGTGGTTTGAATATATGATGTTCCTCAGAGGCTTGTGAATTCTTGGTCCCCAGGTGGTGGGAGGTTCTATAAACAGGTGGGTCTGAGCTGAAGGAAGTAGGTCAATGGAGCTGAGATGATATCGTCCCTGTCCTTTCCTTTCTCATTCTCTGCTTCCTGGTTGGCCATGGAGTGAACCGCTCTCCTCAATCACACAATCCTGCTGTTACGATGTTCCACCCAAGCATATGGGGTCAAACAACCAACTATGAGAACTGAATTCTCTGAAACTGTTGGTTTGGAAAACAAATCTTTCCTGCCTTAAATTGTTTCCATCAAACATACTGTCACTCTAGTGGAAAAGTAACTAAACCACTCAGAAACTTAGAAATTTAATATTTATTGAAAGCTAACTATGAGTTCAATACCATGTCAGGAATTTCTATGAATTGTGTCTTTTCCATTTTCTTCCACAGTAACTGTATGAGGTATATTAGGAATCTTATTCCAAGACTCAGAAAGGCTGAGCTTAATTTATCATCTCTTTGACTCAGATCATAAAACCAGGTAAAAATAATTTATAACTAAATAAGATAAGTGCATAACCAACTTGTCAATGTAATAAGAGATGTTAAAACTGTGTATTGACCAAAGAATTATGGGAAATTAAGACTGAAAAACCACATTGGCACTGGTAGGCACTAAACTGCCCATTAAAAATGTTAACTTTTGGCTCCAGGGCTCAGGCTTCCTTGCTGGCTAGTAGGAAGTAGTATCCTTGTCCCATCACCTCTTCTTGTGTGTCCATCCCTCTGAGACAGCATGAGAGTGCCTGACTCAGCCTCTAGGAGTGAGTTGCCCAAGTCCTGCCACACCAGCCCCTGCTTTGGGACCACTGCAGCTCCTCCCACTGCTCCAGGACTTAGGCTTTCCTGCTGGCTAGTAGGGACCAGCACCTCATCTTCCCATCTTCTCTGCTTGGACCTGGGCCTTATCCCTCTGAAGCTACTGAAGTGTGCATAACTAGGCAGGGCCACTTCACCTTCCATAAGAGCTCCTGAGTGGCCTGCTTCAATACATCTGTTCTCTCTAATATAAAATCCAAAGAGAGAACCTGAAGCTTAGATCAACTAAGTTTTCATTTGGAGTGAGAAAGCAACCAAGCTACATCAATAACACAGACAAGCCGGGCGTGGTGGCACACACCTTTAATCCTAGCACTCGGGAGGCAGAGGCAGGCGGATCTTTGTGAGTTCAAGGCCAGCCTGATCTACAGAGTGAGTTCCAGGACAGCTGGGACTACAGGAAGACCCTGTCTCGAAAAGACCAAAAATAAATAAATAAATAAAAAATAAAAATAAATAAATAAATAAATAAAATAACACAGACAGAATCAAGTTTCAGCTCAACAAAGGCAGGCTTGAGTTCATGACAGAACCGCAAGAAAAAAGAAAGAAAAAAAAGAAAAAAAAGAAATCTACATGCCAAAACCACAATGAAAAACTAGTAATATGAAAAACCAAAATAATACATCCCCTGGGCTGGAGAGATGGCCTAGCGGTTAAGAGTACCGACCGCTCTTACAGAGGACCCGGGTTCAATACCCAGCACCCACATGGCAGCCGAGAACCCTCTGAAACTCCAATTCCAGGAGAACTCCAATTCCAGGGGAATCCGACACCCTTTTCTGACCTCGCGGCATTGCATGACATGGGTGCACAGACCTGCATGGAGACAGTACATTAATACACATACAGAAATAAATAAAATAAAATAAAATAATATGTCCCCACCAAATACCACCACTCCTGTAAAAGAGTTCTACAATGAGAACTCCCTAGAGGTAACCTAGGACACAGAATTTAAAATAACGATCATGATCATAATCATTGCTCAAAGAATTCAACAAACTTGAACACACAAACAACTCAAGGAACTAAAAGAGGATAGGGCTAAGCTTTTGACTGAATTCACGAAAAAGAAATATTGAAAAAAACTCAGTCTGAAATGAAGGAGGTAAACAATTCAATAAGCCAATTTGAAATGAGAGGAGAAAGCCTCATCAACAGGATGAATGAAATGGAAAGACGATGTTAATCTCTACAATTACAAATTCAAATCTTTGAAGAAAGACATTGAGGAAGACACCAGGAGATGGAGAGATCTACCCTGCTCATGGATTGGTAGAACTAATATTGTGAAAGTGACCTTAATTCATAATATATCATACAAACATCCCTGATAGAGTTTTTGATTCCCTTAAAAAGTCACAAGCCAGGCCTTGATCATACACATTTCTCTTTATCATATATGTTCCAAGCTCCATATTAGCAGGTTACTAAGCTTTGAGGACTCAATGGCTTTTCCAGCCCAAAGTTGTAGACACTGCCACAATCCTTCCAGACACTATGGTCAGGTCCATCACAGCAATATTCCACTCTCTGCTACCAATTTCTGTCTTAGTGCGCTTTCTATTACTGCGAGGAAAACTCTGACCAAAACCAACTTGGCTTATAGATAACAGTCCATCATCAAGGAAGTCAAAGTAGGAATTCAAGGCAGGAACTTGGAGCACAGATCACAGAGGAACACTGCTTACTGGCTTGTTCCCCTGGCCTGTGCTCAGCCTGCTTTTTTATACAATAAAGGGTAACTTGACCAAGAGTGGCACTGCCCACAGTGGGCTAGGCCCCTCCACATCATTCAATAATCAAGAAAATGCCCCACAGACATGTTCACAGGCCAGTCCAATGGGGACATTTCCTCAACTGAGGGTCCCTCTAACGAGGTATGTCGAGTTGACAGTTAAAGCTATCCAGCACAAATGCAAAAGTAACTGTGCATATACATTCTCTTAGGGTTTTTTTTTTTTTTTAAATTTTTTTTTATTATTATTTATTTTTGTATGTGTATGAATGTATTGTCTGCATGCAGGTCTGTGCACCCGTGTCGTGCAATGCCGCGGAGGTCAGAAGAGGGTCTCGGATTCCCCTGGAACTGGAGTTCTCCTGGAATTGGAGTTACAGACGGTTCTTAGCCGCCATGTGGGCGCTGGGGATCGAACCCGGGTCCTCTGTAAGAGCGTCGGTGCTCTTAACCGCTAGGCTATCTCTCCAGCCCCTCTCTTAGGGTTTTATGCTTACTCTTTAGCCCTTGCTTCTGATAGTCTTGGCTCCATGCTTATGCAGATTGTCTATTAAAACATGTAAAAATCAGTTTACATGGTTTCTAGACATCTACATCTCACAAATACTTATCTTTTTTTTTTTTTTTTTTTTTTTTTTTTTTTTTTTTTGAAAAGGTTTTCTTTTTTTTCCCATTTTTCCTAATTTTCGCTCTGTAGAAGATCAGGCTGGCCTTGAACTCACAGAGATCTGCCTGCCTCTGCCTCCTGAGTGTTGCGATTAAAGGTTCTTAGCTGCCATGTGGGTGCTGGGAATCGAACCTGGGTCCTCTGCAAGAGCAGTCAGTGCTCTTAACAGCTGAGCCATCTCTCCAGCACCACAAATACTTATCTTTATTGCCATTAGTTCTGTCCTTCTCTCTTCCTTGGCTCTGTTCTCTCACAATCCCGTTCCTTCAGGCCTCAGGATATACGTAGTTTCACCAGTCTCTCTTGAGATAGCTTCCCCCCTCTCCCCAACTGCTGGGCTCTAATTCATAAAAATCTGCCTGTCTCTTCCTCCCAAGTGCTAGGATTAAAGGCATGAGCTACCACACCCAGTGTTAAGGACAGTTGTTAGCTTCCATGTAGGTACTGGGAACCAAACCTGGGTCCTCTGGACAAGGACCAGTGCTCTTAGCCACTGAGCCATCTCTCCAGTTCTCTCCTGTAGTTTTTGAGTAGAAGAAGGTACTTCATAGTGGTACATGTGGTTCTTTGAGCCTGGCCTTCGCTAGTGGATGTTGACTTTGTGAAAATTCAGATAGTCATGAATTTGAATGGCAGATAATTTGCCTGAAGGAGCACTGTATTAATGACCAAAATATTTGACAGAAACAAAAGAGAAAACAAGGTTACTTTGGGTATAGTTTCAGAGTGTACAGTCTATCATGGTGAGGAAAGCACGGCAGTGTTCATGTTTGCAGAAGCATGCGATGGAAGCTGACGGCCCCAGGAAAAAGAGGACTAGCCTGGAACCAGAGTGGCTCTGACCTTCAAAAGCCTGTGACTTACTTTTGCCATCCAGGCCCCTCCACTTAAAGACTCCACTGCTTTCCAAATAGCACCCCGAGCTAGAGGTTAAGCATTTAAAACAGAATTACAGGAGACATTTCACAACCAGACCATGTCATTCTTCCCTTGATCTCCAAAGGCACATGGATATCTCATAATTGAAAATGCATTTGGTATTTAAAGTGCTTTATGGCCATCATGTTGCCAAGATGGTTTTTATCATCTATTTGGCTTTTTGATTAATTTGAATCTACAAGAGATTATTTTTATCTTCAATTTTATTGCAAAGAACTCTGTAGTTGCTTTATAATGTCCAACAGATTTTTCTTGAAACAAAAACATTCTCATAGTCTTCATAGTTTCAACACAGTTCAAAAGTCCAAAGTCCAAAGACCGTTTGTGGACTCAAGGCAAAACCTTAACTGTGGGCTTTTATAGAATAAAAAATTAATTTATTTCCAATACATAATTTGCACACAGTAAACATTCTCACTGTAACAGGAAGGAGCAGGAGGAAAGCAGGGAACTGGAGCAAAGCGAAGCCAAGACTTTGTGAGCAAACACCAGATGTTACAGCTACATGTTCAGCCTTGGGCCACGTGGTGGCATCATCAGGGCCCCCACAGGCTCAGGCAGCCATATACTAGTCACCCTGCCATCTGAAGCACTCAGGGGCTACTCTCTTGGCTGGCTCCATTAGATACATACTGCTTTCCAGGAAAGGGCTCCCACTCTTGGCATCTATAACATATAGCAGTCTCCATTGCAACTTAAGCTTCATCTTCACAGTTTCATACACAGTTTACTCAGGAATTCCATATAGAGAATCTGACCCTGCCATACATTGCCTGGACTCAAAGGCTTTTTTCTTGGCCTTGTGAAAACCTTGGTGACGCCTTAACTCATGAATTCTTCATCCAAGTTCTGCTGTCAGCTCAGGATGTAACCAGGTCCTCTAGAATCATAGCTACATCAACTTTTGAATGGACATAGGGATGAACTTAGGGAAACATTTCCCTGGGTGACCTTGTTTGAGCAGGGTATCCCTGGGGCTTTCACTTTGGGGGTACTCTCTGCTTAAGGGTAACTCTTTCCAATGAATTTTAATTTTTTAATTTTTTTATTTATTCTTGTATGTGTATGAATGTACTGTCTGCATGTAGGTTTGTTTTGTGCACCCGTGTCGTGCAATGCCGCAGAGGTCAGAAGAGGGCGTCAGATTCCCCTGGAACTAGAGTTAAAGATGGTTTTCAACCTCCATGTGGGATAGAACCCGGGTCCTCTGCAAGAGCAGTCAGCGCTCTTAACCGCTAGGCCATCTCTCCAGCCCCGGATTGACTTCTTTTTTTTATTATTATTAATTTTATTTATTTCTGTATGTGTATGAATGTACTGTCTGCATGCAAGTTTGTGCACCCGTATTGTGCAATGCCACAGAGGTCAGAAGAGGGTCTCGGATTCCCCTGGAGCTGGAGTTCTCCTGGAATTGGAGTTTCAGACGGTTCTTGGCCGCCATTTGGGTGCTGGGGATCGAACCCGGGTCCTCTGCAAGAGCAGTCGGTGCTCTTAACCGCTAGGCCATATCTCCAGCCCTGGATTGACTTCTTAATATCCAGTGTTTCTCTGTTCCTCTGTCTGCTTGGTATCTATTGGTTTACTTCTCAGAAGCCAGGCTCTACTGAGATTAGATATTGGTAAGGCAGGTGCTCTTATTCCAAGACTTTTTCCCAGTAAATTGCCATTGTTCCTAAAATTTTATTCTCTCCTAATGTATCTGAATGTATTCATTATACATGTATTAAATTAGTCAATTAATTAACTACTTAATTATTTTGGTTTTCTGACACAGTGTCTATCTGTAGTCCTAGCTGCCTTGGAACTCCCTATGTAGACCAGGCTGACCTTGATCTCTCAGAGATCCACATGATTTTGCCTCCTGAGTGGTAGAGTTAGAGGCATGTGCCACCATATCTAGCATATACATTTACTTTTAAGAGTGAAACATTGGGCCAAGTGTGGTGGCACATGCTTTTAATCCCAGCTCTCAGGAGGCAGAGGCAGGCGGATTTCTGTGAGTTCAATGCCAGCCTTGTCTACATAGTGAGTTCCAAGACAGACCATCTCAAAAATACACCTCCCCCCCCAAAAAAAACAAACAAACAAACAAGTGAAACATTAGAAGTTTCCAATGTGTCTATCTGGATGTTAGATAATGGATAACTAATCTACTTGATGTATGATAAAAGGCTAATTTTTAAGTTTTAAATAATTTATGGTGAGAAATTCTAAAATTATAAGATTAAAAAGATTTCACTTTTATTTATTTCATTTTTTGAATTTCATATAATATAAGTTGATCATATTTGTATCCCTTCTCCTATCTGTACCCTCATCCTAAAACTCCATGCCTGATTTCATGTATTGTTCTATATATTAAGACTGATAGTGACAAATTTGTGACACTGTATCATTTAACCAGGCTTTAGAGGATGGACTCCACCAAAGAGCATTTGGGGACACATATTTTTATTTTGAATTAGGTGTATATGTGTGTCTGTGTGGGTGTGTGCACGTGAGTGTAGGTGTATATGTGTGTCTGTGTGGGTGTGTGCACGTGAGTGTAGGTGTATATGTGTGTCTGTGTGGGTGTGTGCACGTGAGTGTAGGTGTATATGTGTGTCTGTGTGGGTGTGTGCACGTGAGTGTAGGTGTATATGTGTGTCTGTGTGGGTGTGTGCACGTGAGTGTAGGTGTATATGTGTGTCTGTGTGGGTGTGTGCACGTGAGTGTAGGTGTATATGTGTGTCTGTGTGGGTGTGTGCACGTGAGTGTAGGTGTATATGTGTGTCTGTGTGGGTGTGTGCACGTGAGTGTAGGTGTATATGTGTGTCTGTGTGGGTGTGTGCACGTGAGTGTAGGTGTATATGTGTGTCTGTGTGGGTGTGTGCACGTGAGTGTAGGTGTATATGTGTGTCTGTGTGGGTGTGTGCACGTGAGTGTAGGTGTATATGTGTGTCTGTGTGGGTGTGTGCACGTGAGTGTAGGTGTATATGTGTGTCTGTGTGGGTGTGTGCACGTGAGTGTAGGTGTATATGTGTGTCTGTGTGGGTGTGTGCACGTGAGTGTAGGTGTATATGTGTGTCTGTGTGGGTGTGTGCACGTGAGTGTAGGTGTATATGTGTGTCTGTGTGGGTGTGTGCACGTGAGTGTAGGTGTATATGTGTGTCTGTGTGGGTGTGTGCACGTGAGTGTAGGTGTATATGTGTGTCTGTGTGGGTGTGTGCACGTGAGTGTAGGTGTATATGTGTGTCTGTGTGGGTGTGTGCACGTGANTTTTTTTTTTTTCTCTTTTTGAGACAGAGTCTCCCTGTAGGCCTAGTACCCTAGAACTCACTATGTAGACTACACTGGCCTTGAACTCACAGATATCTGCCTGCCTCTGCCTCCCAAGTGTTCAGATTACAGGTGTGTGACACCACACCTGGGAAGATTTTTTTATACTATTCTTTTCTACAAACAAGTTTGGACAACATTAGGAAAAATCTGATTCAATGCTTTCTTTTCAATAAACAATAAATCCTTTATGCTCAATTTCCTATATTAAAAAGACAACTTAAATTGGAAAATTTATCAGTTGGAGAAAAGGCAATGAGTTTAACCACATCTAATGTCAATAGTATGACTAATGGATAATGATTCGTAGCTAAAACAGTCTAGAATTCCACAAAATTGTGGCATAAGTGTGTTGCAACTCCAAGTGGACAGTATTGATTCAATATACTCAAATTAGGCAGTAAAAGTTCTGTTTGAATAGAGATCTAGAATCTTCTCAATTGCACAAAGCCGTGTAAGGAATGATATCAGGCTGAGTTCCTTTACTGTAAGAATCTTCCTAGGGAATAAATGATGGCCCATATTGATTGATGCAGGGGAATCTCTTAGCTCCTGTATCTCGTCATGAATCCATACTTTGGCAGGCCCAAGATGAGGAGCTTTTTCTCTTAGTAGTGGGATTATATTTCGGCCTTGAGGAAGTTTTCAAGTAAGCAGAGATATAGTAAATAAATGTACATATTCCGATAGGTACGACAATAGGGCCTCTAACTTGAGCCGTTTGTCTGCTTTTCCTTTTCTGTATTTAAGATGCTTGAAATATTTAATAGAGTGAGATTAAAAATATATTCTTGGACTCCTGATGTTGTTCTCTGTGACCCTGTTAGGGGATTAGTGAGATCAAGACTATTTTTATAATAATATGAGATACTATATGCTTTTAAGAAACACATTGTCTCTTATGAGCCTCTAACTTTAAAGGGAAACACTGACAGTTTATTGCCAGTCATAGAATTTCATCTGTGGTGTGAACTAGAATCTCATGTGTGCCGCCAAGAGCTCTACAGTGCTCTGAGATTGGGGGTGATATTAATGCATGTGGATTTTGACATTGTAAAATAGAAGTTGTCCACATTTGAAAGATTTACATAACCCAGTAAGGTAATATATTCTATATAACTGAAGGATAGTATTATAAAATCATGTGTGATTACATAATCTATTTGAAGTACAAAATACAGTAGTATACTGTAATGGTACAGAGCATGAAATATTTATTGATATGAGTTCAGATTCCACACTGCAACTAATCTTCATGAAAAATCATGTGTTCAAAATTTAAGCCATAATTTCATTTTCTTTAGTGATTAATAGAATTCTATGTATAAATGTATCATATTTTCATTCTCCATTCATCAGTTTATGGAAATTTAAGTTGATTCCACTTACTAGCTTTGAACAGCGTAGCAATGAACATGGATATGCAGGTGTGTGTCTCTGTCCTGTGCTATAGAGTTGTTTTGGTATATGCCCATGAGTGGAATAGCTGGGCCATATGGCAGCTCTGCTTTTTTGCCTTTTTGAGAAATCTGCACTTTGATTTCCACAGTGGCTGTACCAGTTCATTCTCATACTAACAAAAATACCTGAAGTCCTCAGTAGCATTTGTAGTCAGTTATGTTCCTTTTGTTCATTAATTTTCAGACTGAATGTGGGATTTATTAGTGAACATGATTGGTGTGGTATGGGACTCAGCACAGTGGGAGCCTTCAGGAGTGCAGGGCCTGACACTTATCCAAGGGACCTGGACTGGTGATCCATTTGCCTCCACAGCCATCAAGGATTAGCCAGTTCTTGGCTACTATGTCTTCAAATTCATCTGCACTAAACTTGGTGAAATTCCAGTTCTGTGAAATGTGGATTTTCTGGTGTCCAGAGAACTTGAACTTGGTTCTAAGCAGGGTCCCAGTCACATGTTCCTTATCTTACAGAAGTATGATAGCCATGATGACCAATGTGAACCCTGTTCACTGTGCCCTGGGGTTTCCCAAAGATGCCCTGTACACCTGTCTGGAGCTAGTTAGCCCAGCACAGGACATTTTGTAGATGTGGAGGGTATGGAAAGGGTGGTGCCTTACTTGAATATGGAAGCCATCTTCACAATTCTTTACTGTATTTGTTGGCACAAATATGAGAGGCCTCCAGGAGGTCAGAGGAGACTTACTCATTTCTGGTACCAAGTGGCAACAAAGTGGGAATTCATCTGCCTTTGATTTCTTCTGTCCCAATCAAAGATGCAGACCTTGGTATCGTGAGCACCTTGGCAGAAGTGACACTTGGTTTATGGCTTGTTTGTAACAATATTGGTGATACCAGGCTATGCGGTGGCCCTTGAGGACAAAGGGGTCTTCTGAGACATGCCAAAGGAAAGGACTCATTTGCTTTCCTGATAATGCCTATTTTTATTGGCTAGAGATAGAATTTTGAAGTGGCTTTGATTTGCATTTCACTGATGACTCAGGATTTTGAAGACTTTCTTAAATATTTCTTAGCCATGCGTATTTCTTCTTTTGAGAACTCTGTTCAATTCCATAGCCCATTTCTTTTGGATTGGGTTGTTTTCTTGTGGTTTAATTTTGTGAGCTCTTTGTATATTCTAGATACTAATTTTCTTTTATTTTTTTTTTATTTTTTATTTTTTTTTAATTTTTATTTATTTTTGTATGTGTATGAGTGTACTGTCTGCATGCAGGCCCGTGCACCCGTGTCGTGCAATGCCGGGAGGTCAGAAGAGGGTGTCGGACCCCCCCGGAACTGGAGCTCTCCCGGAACCGGAGCTTCAGACGGCTCTCAGCCGCCACGTGGGTGCTGGGGACCGAACCCGGGTCCTCTGCAAGAGCGGTCAGCGCTCTCAACCGCTAGGCCATCTCTCCAGCCCCTAGATACTAATTTTCTATCAGGTGTATAGTTGGCAAAGGTTTTCTCCCATTCTGTAAGCTACTTCACTTGATAGACCATTTAAATGGCTGTACAGAAGTTTACTAATTCATAAGGTCCATTTGTTAATTGTTAGCCTGAGCAGCAAAGGTACTACTCAGCATGTGTTTACCTATGCCTGTATCTTGTAGTGTACTCCTTTTTCCAATTTGGAGGAAAATGGATGGTACTGAATCAGGTAACTGGGGCCCAGAAAGACAAATGCCAGATGTTTTCCCTCATATGTGGATCCTGGACTTGGTTTTAGGTTTCCATGTTTAAGTTGGAGTGAGTTTCTCTAGAGGCCAGGAAGTAAAAAAGGAGCCTTGGGGGCGTGGAGAGTGCCGAAGGGAGTGGGGTGAGAGAAACACGTGGACACTAGTGGAATACTAGAGGTGGAGAGGGTTAAATAGAAATGAGGTACAGGGCTGGAGCATGGAAGGGCTGGGAGGGGAAGAATCAACCAAAATTAACAGTGTATGAAAAACCCACTTTATGAGCCGGGCGTGGTGGCGCACGCCTTTAATCCTAGCACTTGGGTGGCAGAGGCAGGCGGATCTTTGTGAGTTCAAGGTCTACAGAGTGAGTTCCAGGACAGCTGGGGCTACAGGGAGACCCTGTCTTGAAAAGACCAAAAAAAAAAAAAAAAAAAAAAAAAAAAAAAAAAAAAAACCCACTTTATAAGTGAACTAAAAATACATTAAAGAATAACTTGAACAGAGCTACCCTACATGGGTGGTCAGTGCTGTTCCCAGAAGTGACATATTAGACGCCAACTCCAGTGCCAGACATGGGATGCTATCCTATCAGTTATTGGCCAGGGAGCCACCCCCTCAAAGCTCCAAAACCAATATAGGATATCGCCACTGCTCTTGGCTGCCCAACAGAACTAGACAGTGTTACTAAAGACACATACACTTTGGATGCAGAACACAGAGAAACCAAGCTGGATGTGAGCTGGACGCTTCTTCCTTGGTGACTAGTACTCACAGTGCTGGTGTCTTTCTAAGACAGAGGACAATGACATTTGATACACAGCCACAGAGGAAGGCTGTATAAAGATAGGGCAGAGACTGGGCTTAAGCAACTTTCAGCCAAGGAAGCCCAAGCGCCACCTAGAGGAAGCAGGAGAAGGCAAGGATGATTCCCACTAGTGCCTTTGCAGGGAGGGTGGCCCTCTGATGTCTTGATCCTAGATGTCGGGTCTCTTGAACTGTGAGAACATTTATTGTTTTGTTTTTCCCCCTTTTTGGTGGTAATAGGGCTGGAACCCATGCTAGCTGAGTGCTTATTACTGAGCTATGTCCCCAAGTCTCATTTTTCCTTACTTTGAGACAGGGTCTCACCTGGTTGCTCAGGCTGGCCTTCAACTTGGTTATCTTACCTCAGCATCCTGAGTGACTAAGATTACAGATTAGCAAATCTGTGTTCTTTTTAATATTTTATTTATTATTTTTTATGTGTATGAGTGTATTGCCTGCATGGGTTTAAGTGCACCCATGTCATACACCCATGCCTGTGGAGGTCAGAAAAAGGCATTGGATCCCTTAGAACTGTAGTTATGGACCGTTGTTAGCCACCACGTGGGTGTTGGGACTTGAACCTGGGTCCTCTGCAAGAGCAGTCAGTGCCCTCAACTGCTGAGCCATCTCTCCAGCCCCAAATCTGTGTTATTTTTTTCAAAGCCAATTTTTATTGAAGCTTTATGCATTTCATACAAAATTAAATATGTGTTACTTTAAGCTACTAATTTTATGGTATTTCATTAGAGAAATATTATTAGAGAAATCCCTTATGATAGAGCCATTGACAGAGATAGACTCTTACCCATTATCATAGGTCTCTTACCAATATGACATATTTCTAGAACTACATAGACCTAAGGTGAAGTCATGGCTATATTTAGAAAGGACAGTCTCAAGATTAACATAATTTTATAAGGATAATAAGGCTCTCATAGTGGCCAAATAGTTAACCAAGCTTGAATTCACATGATATATTTTATGTCTTTGCTCTCTGCAAATACTCACTATAGTAATGACAGTTTTTTCAAATGAACTACATAGAGTTTGATTATTTTTCTTCTCATTTATTCAGAAAATCTACTTGTATTTCCAGCAATGCTCATCTTCCCCTTCCAAGTGGCCTGCAGTCTTTTACTTCTTGACCATGTATTTTTGCCTGTCAATTATATTTGTCCCTATATTGTACAATACATTGTAGCATAGGTTAGTCCTGGTGGGATAATAATAACTAGTATTTATTGAACAGCTAGTATGTGTGCTCAGTAGATATATCTTCCAAACTTTTCAGCATTGTTGTAAGGTAAGTATTATCCTTATTTTAGAAATAAAGAATCTGAAGTTTGGTGAATATATTAGGATTTTCTAGTGGAACAGAATTGATAGGATGAATATATATGAAAAGGGGATTTATTAGGTTAGCTTACCTGATATAGTCTCGGTGGTCTAACAATAGTTGTCTGCACACAGCAGAGTCTGAGACCCATGTAGCTGCTCAGTCCAAGAAGTTGGATGCCCAAGCATCCTGATCCAGCACTGAAGGGTGGAGGATTCCTGGAGAGTCTGGTCTTCAGTCCACACTGGAAGGTCAGTGAAACTGGGTTCTGATGTTAGTGCAGGACAGCAGCAGGAGTGGCTGCAGCAAGAGAGCAGATGAACTTTCAAGTAAGATAAGAGGGCAAGCAGGTGAAAAGCAAGAGCTTGTCCTGAAGGGAACAAGCAGGTCGTCTATAGTGACTCCATTTTAAAGGAAGAATTCCATTAGTGTTAGGACTACTTGGAGACGTGATCATTGTGCAAAAAGGCTAAAATAAGCTGGCAAGTGGTGTTTACTCAGCCCAACCCTTGAACCAGTGGTTTCAACAATAATAGGAGAAGGAAAGGGTCAACAATAAGATAACGGGAGAAGAGACCATTTCCTCTGCTCTTTGAGATAGATAACAGAGACCATAAAGGTCAGTTAATTAGAATATCCTTCTGCAATAACTAACTGATGACCCACCAGGATGTGTTTTTTTTTTTTTTTCCTTTAAAAACCTCTGTTTAGGTTTCCCCAGGGTCACTTTCCTGCCTTCGTGTAGTGAGGAAGCATCCCCAGTGCATAGGTTATCAATTGGTCTTTTTTCTAAATAAACTTACTGAAAAGAATCTGCCTGGATTGTTGGTGTTCTGGTGGGGGGACCCCTGGACCCTAACAGTCTGTCCAACTTCTTTATGCATCACCCCTGCCAGTCTGCTGCTGCCATCCGCATTCAGGGTGGATCTTCCTGCTTCAATGAAGAGAAATGAGAAAAATCTCTCACAAACTTGCCAGAGGCTAACTTAATCTATTACAGGTGTGCCCATGTGGCAAGCATGATTGCAGACTCTATCAAGTTGACAATCACAATTAACCACAGTGAAGTTAACCAATAGTTGATATAAGGCAGAATTATAATTGAAATTTTCTCTCTTCAACTTTAGTCTGAAGTTTTTTTGTTTTGTTTTTTGCCAGTTATGCTCCCTGGAAATTTCTGAAAGTAATAGAAAAATTAAAAAAATTTTTTTCAGGGAAACAATTCATTCCGTATGTTTAACCACAGTAAGTCCATCCATATAACAAGTTATGCAAATCATAAATAAATCTCCACAAATGGATTTTAGTTTGATCTACTGAAAAAATATCCTTCTCAGTTGGGACAACAGAATTCAGGGATTTGAGTTCTTATCACTGGAAACAGTGTGGGTTGGTTCTGTGTGGCTTATGAAGGATCTGCTGAGGTGGGCACTTGAGGTCAAGAAAAAGATCCCTGGGGGTTTGGGAAGAAAACACTTTGGAGGGGCACTTTCTAGTCTCTTGTTAGATTAGACCCCCCAGGCGGACAGTCCTGAGCTGCAGAGTCGCCTCCTGCACTCACACCCTCTGCCTGCTGCAATAAGGAGTGTTCTTGGTGGGTACAGGGATCCTCTGTTTGCTTTCATTAATTCTTCCCCACTGGGCAGTTAATTCTGATGGGGCTTCTCTCCTTTGACATTTTGCTCAACAGAAGGAAATCCCCAGCATTTCCAAAATAATTGGAACAAACATAGAACTCTCTGGCAAAATTTTTAACTCCCAATAGGTATGAAGGACCATGGAGCAGAAATAAGAGAAAAGTCAAACTTAGAAGCAAAGTCTCTTCAGAACTGCTGCACTTGCTGCCAGCTGTATGCAAATGATCAAGACGCACCTACCTCTCCCCTGCCACTTGCAGCTCTACTCCTAAAGGCTCCAAAGAGCTTCCTCTTATTTTTTTCTTCCAGAATTATTTGCTCAAGCCTCAATCTCTTTTTTAAAAAATACATGTGCGCGGCATTGCACGACACGGGTGCACAGACCTGCATGCAGACAGTACATTGATATACATACCGAAATAAATAAAATAAAAAAAATAAAAAAATAAAAATTAAAAAAAAAATACATGTGCGATATTTTAATTCGACATATCAAATTTTAAATTTTTTATTTTACTTTTTTCTATTTTACTCGTATTTTGGCCAATTTCATACAATTTATTTTGATATTTAGGCCCTCCTCCTCTATCTGCATCTCTCTAATACCCCCGCCTGACTTCATGTACTCTATCATATATGTATGTATAAGGCCTATTGAGTCAACTTTTTGTCCCCAACTGCCCTACTGCTGTAGTTGCTGATTAACTTACCCAGCATTGCACACTTAGAGAAAATGGACTATCCCCTCCCTCAGCAGCCATCAGTTGCCAATAGTTCCTTAGCTAAGGTTGGAGCTATCCCGTACGGGCTGGGATTTTGTATAGTTTGAACTTGCATAGGACTCATGGGCACTGTTCCCACTGCCGTGAGTTCATGTGGAAAACCGTTTCTTTGTGGTCATCTGCTACCTCTGGTTCTTAGTCTTTCCACCTCTTCTTCTTCTTCAGTGATCCCTGAGCCTTGGGAGGCGGAGGTTGATATAGGTGTCCTATTCAGGGATAAACACTCTTATTCTCTGCACATTGAAAGTCTCACTCTCTTAAGAACAAGACTCCAGCCAAGTCATCTCTCTTTGGCTGGCTTTTCAGATTTAATGTCATTCTTTTTATTTTGTAGTTTAAAAATTAGCCCTGTTGGAGGCAGCAGTCCCTCAGCACTGAATGACATTTTCCCAGACAGGATGACACTATGTCCCAAATAAACAGGTGGCACCTTGTTCTGTCTCCTGCAATAGAGTTTGTTGCGATGTCACTGTTTTAACTCTATGTCCCATCCATTGACTAAAACAGTGACCTGATGAATCAAAGTCAGATGTCTTTATAATGTGTGTGCTTCCATAGCGAACTAAAACATCCATGAGGTGAGAGGCTACAGAGCACTTCTGTGTGTGTGTGTGTGTGTGTGTGTAGTGCATCTGTGTGCAGGCATGTATGTGTGATATGTGTGCAGTATATATGTGTTCATGAAAGTGTGTGCACATACAGGTGTGCATGTGTGTAGGCTCAAGGTAGATGTTAGGCAACTCCCATTGTTGAACATCTTTGGCTTTTGTTCGCCATCTTTTCTTTTGAGACAGGGTCTCTGACTGGACTGGAAGCTTGGTGTTACACTGAGACTGATTCTCAGGGTCTGCTTCTCTCCATCCCTCCAGTGCAGGAGATCTGTCCTCAGGTCCTCTTGCTTGCACGGAAGGGACTTCATCAGCTGAGGCATCTTCCCAATCTTACACAGTGTTCTTTTCATGTTTTCTAACTAATGCTCATGATGAATGTATTGAGGCAGGTATTCAATAGTATGAAGGCTATGGGCTTGACGCTGACGTGTTTTTTTTTTTTTTTTTTTTTTTTAAATTTTTTTTTTTTATTATTTTATTTTTGTATGTGTATTGAATTTACTGTCTGTATGCAGGTCTGTGCACCCGTGTCGTGCAATGCCGCGGAGGTCAGAAGAGGGTCTCGGATTCCCCTGGAACTGGAGTTCTCCTGGAATTGGAGTTACAGACGGTTCTTAGCCGCCATGTGGGTGCTGGGGATCGAACCCGGGTCCTCTGCAAGAGCGTCGGTGCTCTTAACCGCTAGGCTATCTCTCCAGCCCCCAAAGTCTTTTAATGAGTATTTAAATGTCCTTTTAGGACAGGCATCACACCAGATAACCAGGACACAAAGATAGATAAGATATTACCTTTTATTTGGAAGATCTCACTTGTCTTACTCATCCTTGCATATCTCATTTAGCCTATTGATTTTTTTTTTATTTCTGTATGTGTATGAATGTACTGTCTGCATGCAGGTCTGTGCACCCATGTTTTGCAATGCCGCAGAGATCGGAAGAGGGTGTCGGATTCCCCTGGAACTGGAGTTCTCCTGGAATTGGAGTTTCAGACGGTTCTCAGCCACCATGTGGGTGCTATGGATTGAACCCAGGTTCTCTGTAAGAGCGGTGGGAGCTCTTAACCGCTAGGCCATCTCTCCAGCCCTCATACAGAACATTTTAATCAACCTTATACCCCCTTCCCCATTGTTGCCCTCTCATAGTGCCCCCCCAGCATATTGATTTTAAAAAGTAAAAGTCACATGCCTTCAAGTTAAAGCACAATTGCATACATAGATACATAATTTCCATTGGGAGATGCTGCTCCTCTCCAATCATCTTCATTAACTTGGTAATTATCTTCATTAATTCCATGTATATAGCTTAACGTTTCTTTATGTAGATAAAAGTATATACATACATTTCCTTTCTTTCTTTCTTTCTTTCTTTCTTTCTTCTTTCTTTCTTTTTCTTTCCTTCCTTCCTTCCTTCTTTCTTTCTTTCTTTCTTTCTTTCTTTCTTTCTTTCTTTCTTTCTTTCTCCTTCCTTCCTCCCTCCTTTCCCTCCCTCCCTCCCTCCTTCCCTCCCTTCCTCCCTTCCTTCGTTCCTTCATTCCTTCGTTCCTTCTTCAAAGTACAGTGTCTTCTTGTAGCCCTAGCTGGCCTGAAACTTGCAATGTAGACCACGCTGCATGCTGGCCTCAATCTCACAGAGATCTACCTGCCTCTGCCTCTTGAGTACAGGGATTAATCACTGCTGGCTCCTTTTTTGTTTTTTAAATACAAAAGTTAGCACATAAACTATTCTAACTGAAGTGGCAAATGACTCATGGAAAAGGCACTTGCTGAGCAGCCTGATGACCCCAGTTCAATGCATGGGGCCCACATAAAGGTAGAAGGAGAGAACTCTACAAAATTGTTCTCTGACCTCTACCCTCTACACATGATCCTTGGCATGTGAGATCTCTCTCTCTCTCTCTCTCTCTCTCTCTCTCTCTCTCTCCTTTCTTTCTCGACAATGATAATAATACTAGTAATAATCAAAGCTTAAAAAATAAGAAAAAAACCAAACCTTTATGTACACAATGACCAGGTTGTTCTTGAACTACTCAGCCTGCTTCTGCTTTCCAAGTGCTGGGATAAAGGCATGCACCACTACCCAGGGACCTTCAGGTTTTTTAATGGCTGCCTAATAGATTGTTTAACTTGGGATTTTCTTATCTTTGAAACTATTGAGATTTTGGCTGGACAATTTTGTTTTTTTGGTGGAAGTTGTCTTGTGTAGTATAGGATGCTTAGAAGCATTCTTGGATTCCTGAGGGGGGTGATAAAAGGGAGCTTCCCTGAGGATTTTGGGATACAAGAGATGTGTAGAGTGTTGTCTCCATTAGACAAAGCCAGTGAAACGGGAGAGAGTTAGCAGAGTTAGAACTGACATGGGACCTGGACTTAGAGGACCAAGAGCTAAGCAGGAGCAGGCAATGAGGACCGGAGGGCGGAGGCCCCTTGGCGAGGCTCCTCTTGGCTCTGTCCCATCCTTTTCCTTTTCTGATCTCAGGTTAGGACGTCAGTCACATGACTTCTACCCCAGACTAAGCAGCACTCACTTCTCATTCTCAGTGAAAACCTGGTTGCTTTCAATGACCCACCGGAGCCTTCATGACCTACCAGACTGTGACCCTGGAAAGAATCTGCTTTCCCGGAAATGCAGAGGTCTTCTCACTCCCTCTTCACACTTCCCTCCTCCTTCCTTCTGTCCTTCAGTTAAGCAGGACTAGGGATCATGGGCGAGTGGGGGATTGTGGAGGGAGGGCATGGGAATTTGATGTTTTACTTTCCCTTAGACATTTTGTTTCATCTGCCTTTTAAAGTTCTGCCCCTTAAAGAGCATCCCTCCAAGATAGAACGTCTTACTTCAGAGGAAATCGCTACACAAGAAAATATTGAAGGGAATTCAAGAGAAAGAAGAGAAAACCATCTTTTGGTATACTGCTTTGCATAAACTTGCTAGCAGCTTCATATTCTTCATTTCTCTGTAGAGGGATTAATTATGATAAATTCAGATTTTCTTTTGTAGAGCAATTTAAGGTGCTTTGGGGGGGTTCACTCAGACTCCTTATTCGCCTCAGGGAGCATAGGAATGTGGAGGAACTGGAGAAGGAGGAGCTCTTCAAAGCTTGAGACATAGGACATCAGCCACCTCAGGGGTGAAGCATTTAATAGAATTGGCTTTGGGAGATTAATCCATAGAATCTTGATGCATAACCAAGATTGCCTTGGGCTTTAAGTATCTCAGGGTCAAAATTAATATCTTTAAATGTTCCTTAAGTTCAGCGGTGCCTTTAACTCATTCTGTATGTACTTAAACATTATTTATTTATTTATTTATTTATTTATTTATTTATTTATTAAGTGATGTGTGTGTGTCTGTGTGTGTGTGTAAACATGTGCCACAGCACACATGTGATGATCAGAGGATAACTTGCAGGTTGGTTCTGTCCTTCCATTGTGTGGATTCTGGGGACTGAACTCAGGTTCAGGATTGGTAGCAAAGCACAGTTACCCACTGAGACATCTTTCTGGCTCTATTTGGACTTTTTAATTGAATTTTTGTGCATTTCATATAATAGGTCTTAATCAAGTTTAGACTCCCCCCCTCCACAACCTATATCCCTCCCCTAGCTGTCGATTGCCTGCTAGATAGAAGTACCATTACAGCACCAGTAGAACAGTTGGCTGTGCCAGTCATTGCAGTCATTGGGCTTTATTGGGCTGGAGCACTGATTGCTTTTCTCCCTTAGCATCTTGCATAGTACCATCGACAGCTATGAGAGCTAGGAGGGAGGAGGCTCCCAGGTCACAGTTCCAGGTCCATTGATCCAAGTCCTGTGTCTGAAGTTATGTCTTATCTGCACAATCGGGTCTTACCTTCAAGTTCTGAGAGCTAATTAAGAGCTGTGGGCAGGGGGTTGGAAAGATGGCTCAGCGGTTAAGTGCACTGACTGCTCTAGCAGAAGACATGGGTTAGACTCCCAGCACCAACATGGCGGCTAAGAACCGGCTTAGGCCAGGCTTGGTGCTGCTTGCTTTTAATCCCAGCACTCGGGAGGCAGAGGCGGGCAGATCTCTGTGAGTTCAAGGCCACCCTGATCTACATAGTGAGCTCCAGGACAGCTGGGACTGAAGGGAGACCCTGTCTCAACAACAACCAAAAAAGAGCTATGGGCAACAGCCTGTGTTATTTTGGGAGTCTGACCAACAAGTCTAAGGGAGGTTTCTCTTCTTTGGCACTGTGTTTCTTTTTATATGGCCTTGTGATATATGCACTCATGGTCAGATATTGTATGTATGTATTTTTAAGGCTTTTTTGAGTAAATACATTTCCTTCTGGATTTTCATGTCACCTAAGGTTTAATCTCTCCTCTCCCTCTCTCTATGTCTAACCTCCCTCCTCCCTTTCCAGTTTAAGTATCCTTATTTCCCCTTTAACAATACCTGTCTTTTATGATCCCATCTCTCCTTAGTTCCTTCTTCTCCTTTACACCCATGTTCCTTGTACGTTCTCCCCTCCCCCAATCCCAGTTGAATACCCCTATTTTTTCTGTTTCCTCCTTAGTAACATGTGTTTCCTGCTATCTCCCTCTCTCAGGTTCTTTCCTCTCCATTTTCCTGGCTCCTGCTCTTACGTCAGGATATATACTCAGATCTAAGGATTTGATGCTAAGACCCATAAATGAAGGAGAAAACATGTCATTTGTTTTTCTGAGCCTGTTTCTTCACTTAGTATAACAGTTTTTAGTTCTATCCATTTACCTGCAAATTTTATGATTTTGTCTTTCCTTACCATGGAGTAGAACTCCATTGTGTAAATGTAGCACGTTTTCATTAGCCATTGTCAGTTGAGGAACATTTAGGTTGTTTCCATTTCTTAGAAGTGTGATAGGCAGGTCTGTGGCAGGCAGGTCAGGAGGCCAAGGGCAAGGTGGGAGTGGGGGTCAGCCTGTGGCAGGTTTAAAAACCTGAGCTGGAGAATGCCCATATATACTTTTGATTCTTAAATATGAATTAGCCATGTCAATGCATAAATGACATCCCTTTATAATTATAACCATGAAACCCCCAGGGTAAATAATATTTCTATGTCAAAACATTGGTCTTCTGTGATATGTTCCTTTCCTCTATTCAGCCCTACCCTGCCCCTACCACCAGCCACACCTTGGCTGAGTCCTTTACAGACACCAGCTCTTCAGTTATCTGGTCATTTTTATATCTTCTAGTTTAAATCGATATCCACAAGGACCAGTGCCTCCCTCGCATGTCTTTCCTGGTCAGTATGAAGAATCTGAAGGACACATCTGTTCTCATCACTTTCATACCTGTCATCACAAGCACAGTTTGTGTCTCAAGGTGTTCAGTAAGAGTTGAGAAAACAAAGCAAAGACAGGCAAAAATACCTTTTTCCAACTCAGTTTTCTTTTTTAAACATTTCTATTATTGTCTTTGAAATATTTACATGTTAATACCAGGAATTACTGATGGTACATCTTTCTAAGTGTTCACTGACGTAGATACACATACCTTTCAAGTACAAGCATGGACTCCCACTGTACTCTGAGCACACAGGTCTCCTACATTCTTCTTTTCATTCACTTTCTCTGCTACTGGTTATTCCTCCCACTGCCTGACTGTCAGCTGCTCCCAATTCTACCACAGTTTCTTATACATTGCATAATGTGGGGATTACATAATCTTACTTGTAACCTTTTAATTTATCCTGTATGACTATGTTCTTAATTCTGCTGCTTTGTCTTATGGAGAATAGAGCATGCATGTGATTGACAATGCTGCTGAATGAGAGCGTGAGTCTGGTTTTCAAAAAAGTTAGTGCCAAGATGTCGGTGTCACTTCAGCAAATGCTGAAGGTGTGGCTGGCGTTTCCTCTGATGACTTCAGCATAGCAAAGGAGACTGACAGGTGTGTTCCTGGGCCTTTCTCAGGCAGTTTTGATCTCAGTGAAAATTATATAGAAAATTTAAGATAAAAAAGATGTTCCTAGCTGGGTGTGGTGGCTCATGCTTTTAATCCCAGCACTTGGGAGGCAGAGGCAGGTGGATCTCTGTGATTTCAAGGTCAGCCTGGTCTACATAGTGAGTTCCAGGACAGCTGGGGCTACAGGAAGACCATGTCTCAAAAAAAAAAAGACACACAAAAAAGATTTTTCCCTTAAATTCTGATGACAGAATGTGAGTGCATTTCAGCGGCCATGGAGAGATGTAGCTTAAGCATATCTTAATTTAGACTGAATGGCTAAATCTAGTTAAAATATACTTTGGGTAATGCTCACATTTCTTTGTTATCAAATAATTGTCAGGTCTGATTTCTTTCTCTTAGATGCATATGAAACTGAATTCCTTGCTCTGTGAGTCACCCAGAGAATTGTCTACCGAAGCTCTTTCCTAATTCCTGTTTCATGGAGTTAAACTTACCTTGTGTGACTAAATGGTAGTTAACCAATGGGCCAGTTGGTGGGAGTGAGGAGAGAATGTTACAGCAGGCATTTCAAGAGACAAAGAAGGGCTGAAAGTGTGGATCGAGCTTTTGATTAGCATTCTAGAGGAACTGGGTTCTTCTCCAGTACTGAAAGAATTGAAAAGAAAAGCAAAGAAATAAGAAAAGAAAAGGCATTCAAGCCATCTCTGTGGAAAGGATGCTGGTGGATCTGGTTTCTGGCTAGGTTCAGATCCCACATAGCAGGAGGGGCTCAGGAATCCCTTTGACTCTCTGACAGTGGCCTGATGTGCAGGTTTACATCAATGATGGCCTGGTAGGGAAGAGTTAGGGAGGTTGATGCTTGAGACACCTCCTTTAACACAGACCATTGAGGACAGTCATGAAAAATAATCTTGAGAAGAGATTATTTCACTTGAATATAAGAGCATCAGATAACTGGTGTTGTAGGCATATGTGGATGGCCGCTCTGAAGAAGTAAATAATGGAGTGAAAATTCACTAAAAATTTTCTCTTTTATAGGGCTGAAGCCATGGCCTACTGGGTGAGGGCACTTGCCAACTAAGCCTAGTATCCTGAGATCAATCACGTGGTGATTGACCATGTGGTGAAAGGAACAAAAAACTGACTTCCTAAAGTTATCTGACCTCCACATGAATACCATGGGATGAGCACACTTGCACACATGCACACAAAATAAACAATATAGGTAAATTTTAAACAGATTTCATTTTTCAAATCTGGGAGCTAAACTGCCTTTTACCCAGAATGGTAAAGACAACTCTTTTTTCAAACAAATAATCCTTAAACACTTGCTTGAAATGTCCATTTTGCACTTATATCCTAATTAAATGAAATATACAATAAATTCATAAAAAGAAATAAATTTGAAAATATTCCTTACTTAGCACTGAACCATTTTTCCCTTAATTAAATTAATTAAAGGACATTCAATCTGTGTTAGTAACCTTAAATTATTCAAACATATAAAGATATAATTACATAATTGTTAGTTGTTAAAATATGGATGCTGTATTAGTCAGGGTTCTCTAAAGAAACAGAAGCAACAGGACGAATATATAGCTATATACAATTTATTGATTTGTTCACATGACAGAGTTCAAGGAGTCCAACAGTAGCTGAGCCACACTGGAGAGGCTGAGAATCCAAGGAACTGCTCAGTCCCCAAGGCTGGATGACTCAGTAGTCCCAATCTGGTGCTGAAGGCCCTGTGGATTCCAGGAGATCTGCTGGTCTCAGTACACGCTGGGATCCGAAGGGTTGATCACAGCAGCAAGACAAACTCACCAATGAGAGAGAGGCAAGCCGCAGGAAAAAAGGGACCAGCTCCCTCTGCCATGGCCTTTAATACTGCCTGCCAGCAGAAGGTAACACCCACATTTGGGGTGGGCCATCTGTGTTGAGGTAGTCCAATCTGAAGATCCTTTTTCTCTTATTTGTTCCTTAGTCCAGTCAAGTTGACACCCAGGATTAACCATCACAGATGCTTACTTTTTAAAATGTTAAATTCTTAAAGGATGGTAGGCAATAGAAATGTATTTGTTATATTTCAACTAGGAAATCTATATAAAGTAATTGTTATCTACATCACATAACAACTGTTCTTTTTTTATTTCACTTCCAAAGAAACAATAATTTTTCTAATTCTAATGACATCAAAATATTTAAAAATGTATTTGCATGCAATTTGGATGCCAAATATCACTTAAGAATAATGTGGGGCTGGAAGATGGCTCAGCAGTTAAGGGCACTGACTCCTCTTGCAGAGGACCTGGGTTCAATTCCCATCACCCACATGGAGGCTAAGGACCGTCTTTAACTCCAGTTTCAGGGGAATCTGACAGCCTCTTCTGACCTCCACCACATTGCATGACATGGGTGCACCAACCTACATGCATGTGTACACTCATACACACAAAAAGATAAAAAGTAAATAAAAAATAATGTATACAAGAAGGAAAAAAAACTCAAAGGAAAGAAAAGCCCTATAGAGCAATATTTGAACAAGGAATAAAATTGATTGCTACTTGCATGTTAGGATATTTTTAATCAGTTAACTGTTTAGTTTTTTACTCTGAAGATCATCTAGATTAAATTTTTTTCTTTGCATGTACATGTGTGTTTGTGGATGTGCAGGTGTATGTGTGCATGTGGAGAGCAGAGGTCAATGTCGGTCATCTTCCTCATCTGCTCTTCACCTTAGTTTTTGAGACAGAGTCTCTTGCTGAAGCTTGAGTTCCCTGATTTGACTAGACTCCTTGGGCTGTGTGCCCCAGGGTCCTCCTGTCTCCACTTCTCCAGTGCTGGGACTACAGATGTGTGCTGCTGTACCTGAGTTTTTACACGGGAGCCTGGGGATCAAACTCAGGCCTTCTTGCTTACACAGGAAGCACTTTACAACTAAGTCATAACCCCAACCCCTAGATGGAAATGCAGAAGCAACTTTTATTCAAAATTTCTTAAGAACTCAGATAACTGTGAAATTTTCTACTTTTAAAATTTTTATTTATTATTTTTATTTGATGTGTATGAGTGTGTTGTCTATATCTGTGTAAGTGCATTCATGCCATGCAATACTGTGGATGTAAGAAGAGTGTGCTGGATCTCCTGGAACTAGAGTTACTGATGGTTGTTAGCCACCATGTGGGTGCTGAGAACCAAACCCAAGTCCTCTGTAAGAGTAGCCAGTGCTCTTAACCACTTAGCCATCTCTCTATTCCCTTCTCTACTGTCTTTATAGTCTATATATTTTGCTATAAAGTAGAAGACATGAAAGAAAAAGTGATATTCATTCGCTTACAAACACACTATAGTGTTTTTATCTATAGTACTCCATATGCTAAAATTCAGGAAAGTTTTACACAATGATATATTTCAATAAAATAGTTCTAATAGGACTGAGCATGTGCTCATTGGAAGTCTTGTTTCTTTTCTGTTCCTAGAGTCACTCAATGGTTATGTTGAAGCATTACCTCCTTATCTAGACAGAGCTTCTCAGATTTTAACGTATATGTGAAATACTCAGATTTTGTTAAAATGAAGATTTTACTTCAGCAGACTCCAGGGATGGGCTGAAGAAGGTATTTTACCGATTCTCTCATGTGGTGAGTGCTGCTGCTTGTAAAGCCACACTTTAAACATCAAAGTCTTGTAGGAAATACTTTTGTTTGCCTACCCTTAGGTATCTCAGGATGCCTGGAAACTGCTGTTTGGGCAGTTGAGGGTGGCCAGCTTAACTTGTCCATAAATAGACCCAACAGGAATAATTCCCCTTGCCTGGCCTTCCAAATGCTTTAAAAGTATTGATTTTGGATAATTTCCTAATCACAAATTTAAAACTCTTTTGATAAAGGCCAACTTACTCTTTTGAAGAAAGACTAACCTGTTTCTATGAAGTCATACTTAACTTCTGGATGCAAAAACAATCTTGAGCAAACAAAAAAACAAAAACAAAAAGCAAAGTTGGAAACATCAGATCACCTGACTTCAAAACTTACTGCAAAGTTACAGTAGTCAAAACTGCTTAGTATTAGCCTAAAAACAGACATCAAGACTAATAGAAGAAAATAGCGATACCAGAAGCATAGTGAAGAGATAATCTACTGAATGGGAAGAAAATATTTATACATTTTACATAAGATTAAGGATCAAATCTCAAATATAAATAAGAAACTCACCAGGAAAAAAACAGGTTGATTAAAAAATGAGAAAAAGATTTGAATAGATATTTCTCAGAAGATTTACAAATAGCCAACATATAAATAAAATAACCAAATTACTGATTATTATGGAAATTTAATAATTTATTTTTTTATTTTTTAAATTTTAATTTATTTTTTTATGTGTGAATGTATTGTCTGCATGTAGGTTTGTGCACCCATGTCATGCAATGCCGCGGAGGTCAGAAGAGGGTCTCAGATTACCCTGGAACTGGAGTTCTCCTGGAATTGGAGTTGCAGAAGGTTCTTAGCTGCCATGCAGGTGCCGGGGATAGAACCCAGGTCCTCTTCAAGAGAAGTCGGTGCTCTTAACCGCTAGGCTGTCTCTCCAGCCCCGAAAATTTAATAATTTAATTAATACTGATAGCACAATGAGATATCACCTTACCTCATACTTACCAGAATGGCTATTGCCAAACAAAGAAAGACAGCAAGCATTGGAGAGGACGTGGAGAAAAGGGAACCCCAGCGCAGGTTGGTGGGAATGTATGGAAAATAGTATGCAGATCTCTCCAAATTATTAGAAATAAAACAAAAATGTGATCTAACAATCTTACAGTATGTAGACAAAGGAAATGAAATCAGTCCAATGAAGAGAAGCCCATTTTTCTATGCTCCTCAGAGACCTGTTCAGAATAGCCAAGATGTAAAACCAACCAGCTTATCAGGGGATGAGTGGTTAAAGAAAGTGTGGCTCAGTTGGGTGTGGTGGTGCATACCTTTAATCCCAGCACTTGGGAGGCAGAGGCAGGAGGATCTCTGTGAGTTCAAGGCCAGCCTGGTCCACAGAGTGAGTTCCAGGCTAGCTGGGGCTACAGGGAGACCCTGTTTCAAAAAGACAAAAGAAGAAACTGTGGCTTATGAACACAAGAAGTATTATTCCTTCTGTTTATAAGGAAGGTTGTGCTGTGATAAAATACCCAACAAAGCAGGAGAAAAGGTTTATTCTAGCTCACAGGTCTAGGTTACCATCCACCACTGTTGGGAAGTTCAGTGACAGGGGATGGAGACAGCTGGGCACATCACATCTGTAGTCAAGAAGCAGCAGACAGCAAGGAATTAACATATGCATTGTCTTGACCTTTCGACTCCGAGTCTCCACTCATACAGTTCAGGATGCCTTGGGGGAATTTTGGTGACAGGACGTTCCCCTGCCTAGGGAAACAGTTGTATTTAATCCACAGTGACAGGTCTTCCTGAGATTCATTTAACACAATCAAGACTAACCCCGCCTGTGCTGGATAGCTTTAACATCAAACTTGACACACCTGGGTTGAGGAGCTTCAACATGGGGAATTTGGGCTGTTCCATTTGGTTGAATTGGGGCCTGGTGGACACATCTGTGGGAGTATTGTTTGATGGGTATTGAGCAGGCAGTTGTGGGTAGGGGGTGCCACCTCAGATAGTAGTGCTCACGCCTCGGGTGCACGATTGTGTGTTACTGTATAAGATAGCGGGCTCTGGGCAGTGTAGCCTAGCTGGGAGCAAAATGGTCACATAAGTGTGAACTCATTCTATTACCTCTCATTTTGGCCTGGATGCTCTTCTGAGCTTCTGCTCTCAGGTTCCATGCCATGGGGAGTTCCTGGCCTTGGGACTTCCCTCAATGAGAACTATTGGGCCTAGTATAAATGTAAAGCTGAATAAACCCTTTTACCTCTCCATAGTTTGGTGTTGGTCATAGTCGCTTTTTGTCACGGCGAATGGATACAAACTTAGAGAGACCCTCCCCAGCCCCAGGAACGATGCCCAACATGGTTGATCTGTTCTCCTTAGACCAAGCCTTTGCTGAGAGATGCTTTCTCCCTCCAGGTGTTGATTGATTTCGTAACAATCTGTGTTCTAAGGTTGACAAAGCTACACCATAATGAGATCCAATATGGTGATAATTAGCCAAGCTCACAGATATGCAAAGTGATCTCTGGGTTCTCATCTTAGAGAGTTGTGGAATGTTAGAAATTCTCATGGTCTCTGAATCAAGAGCAGAGCTATGGATATATTTGTTGATAGAAAGGGTAGTGTGCCCGGGATAGCTTGGTGATTGTGTGGTACAGAATGATCTCAAAACTTCTGTGTACTTAGTGAGAGGAGTATAGTTTCTAAAAAGAAGAATTGGCTACGCAACTAGTAGAGTTGATCGAGTATCTAAGGATTCATATGGCTTGAAAATTGTTTGAGACGCTATGACTTTAAATGTCTCCTCAGAAAATACTAATTAGTGAGGCAATGCCTATGCTAATTAGTATGATTCAGCCATTACAACATTGAACACTTCAAAACAACCTGTTGCATGTGAGAAATATATGCAATTATTTTTTCAAACTTAAAAGTTCAAGATTCGACAAAAAAGTAAGAAAAAGCCTCTTTCCGATACACTTATCTGGCAAAAGATTTTCTAGTTATTATAAGATTTAAAATTATAATGTCCATCTTAGTTAAGGTTATTACAACGAAAGCTCGTCTGAAAAGATTTTTAAAATCTACTCTGTTGTGTTAAAGAACACCGAGTAAAGGTAGCAGAATGTGCTGTCCATCTCGTTTTTGAATGAAAGAGTCCATTGTTTTTCTTCAAATTCTGTGGAAGTAAATGATGTTTCTTAGATGATCTCCTACTCTGAGCTATAGATTCCTATTTGCTCTTCTGAATACTTGCGAGTTAACGTCAAAGATCTGTTCCAGAGATCATATACCAGGATTTTCCATGCCTCCACAGACGGTATGTTTTAATTCACTTTTTGTGTAAGAATATGATCTTGCTCCATATTTCTTACGGAGAACATAGGGGCATTGATTCGGCTTCTTTATCTTTAGATCTGGCCTTTAATTTTAGAAAGTACTATTGTAAACAGAGAAAGAACTTTTAGATGGCCGGAGTAAGAGTGTCTGTGATGGGTAATCATTTCCCTAAGATCTGAAGATTTTAATTTACTCTTCTAGTATTTCATTAAAAAAGATTTGGGAAGCAAAGACACATCAGAGGAAATTTTTTCATCTTTTCTATCATCACCAGTGCAGAGAGAGCACTTCAGTTGGAACAATGTTCAATGCAGCAAAATGATGGAAACCACATTTGACCTTCAAAGTCGCCTTATGAATTGAACTTCAGATTCAGGAAGTTCTCTAAAAAGTGGCTGTGCTGGCCAAGGCATTATTTGCTTATGTTGATTGTCCATTTTTTTAAAAATTTTCTCTTAGTTCTGGATATGTGTCACATGAATGTTACTGTCTTGCTATGGATAGGCTCTGCTGCACCCGTGTGCGTGCAAATTGCCGCGTAGATGTCAGAAAGAAGGTAGTTGGATTACCCCTGCGAAAACTGGAAGTTAAATTGTATGGTTTCTTCAATAGCCACCGAGGTGGGGTTGCTGTGTGAGTATTCTGAACCCAGGTCTTGGCAATAAGCACTGTTGTGGCTCTCGTTCTTTAACTGCTCATAGGTCCATCTCTCGCCAGCCCTGATTAAGTTTCATATTTTTTTTATATGCAGACAAGATGATTTAAATATGTTAGACATAGTCTTATGGCAGATGTTATACTTTTCCACGGTGACCAAAATCTCGCCGTTGCGTAGACCTAATATATTCTTCACAATTTCTATAGAATTCTCAAAGACAGCACACTTTTCGCACGCACATTGCTCGAGAATACGTTGTTAAGGATGTTAGATTTCTCTGGCTTAGTTTCTGCTTCCCCATTCTACCACATTTTAATAAAATTCAGGTTCTCAGGACTAGTTCAACCCTTGTGATTGTAGTAATTCTTTTTTTTTCTGTAAATATTTTGTTTATTTTTTTATTTTATTTTCTTTTGTGTTAATGAGATGTTTAGCTGTCTGATTGTGAGGTCTGATGCACCGCGTGATGTCGTGCGAATTTTGTTCCTGCTGGGTAGGTCAGAGTGGGCGTTTTCGTTATTTTCCCCTGGAACTGTAGTTTCTCCTGGAATTGGAGCTTTCAGACGGTTCTCAGCCTGCCATGTGTGATGGGGTCTGGGGATCTAACCCGGGTGCTGTTAAGAGCTCTTTTCGGAGATATCTGTCGGCGCTCTTAACCGCCTAGTCCATCTCTCCACGCCCACTACCCTTAAGTTATTCCTTATGTTTGCTTCAAGCTTTAGAATCCACTTGTATTCAGATATCGATGACTGTTTCTCAGCAAGGATATATTTTCGTCTGCACTTGCTTTCGGAATGGGGTTTACGTGTCCATCTAGTTTTGGTTACGCAAGGTCAGAGATGCTGGTTTTCATATCAGATATAGTGAAACTCACTGCTTTTTCCCGCGCCCCCGCCAGCCCCCGTTGAAAACTGTGCGTGAGAAACTAATCTGGAATAAATCCCTTAGAGTTCGATTCCCTGCCACTCCTCGTCACATAAGCTCATTATATTCTCAGAAAGACTTCAAGACAGTAGTAAGGATCGTAGAATTCAGTTCACGTCGTGCCTGCAAGGTGATTGATATAGACTTTTGAACTTAGCTCATGTTAGTCCCAAACTGTGCCATTTTATAGGAAATTGGGAACTTATTTCCTTACCAAATTGCACAATTACCATCCGGATCCAATGAGGTTTGTGATGTTGTTGTTGAACACACTTTCCTGTAGACCGGAATAGCTAATTAAAATTGATCTGCATAGTTTTTTTTATGATGGGAGAAAATTAGTAAGCCGGAAAAGTAGTTAAGGAAGTATGCTAAAAAGCGTTTAAATGCGTTCTGATTCAGCTTGCCTTGAAAATATACCAGACTCTCATTTCTTAATGCAATTCTGATGCGTGCGTCGGGTTTCCCCTACTGCTTCTTAGAGCATTTCCTGTAGCTGCTGGGTCTCAGCGTCTTAAGTTTCAGTCACTGCGCAGTGTTAGAAATAAGTCACTCTGGCCTCTCTCTACACTAGAGGAGTCATCAAAACATTTGAGTCATTGTAGTCAAGATGACCATAGTTTATAACTCCTTTTAGAAAAACAAGGAACTTTTTCACCGGGCGCACAAGAAGAGAGTGGTGTTGTACCTTTAATTCAGCACCTTTGAGGCGAGAGCCAGGAGATCGTAGCAAAGTTCTAAGGCCAGCCTGGTCCACAGAGTGAGTTCCAGGTAACTGCTGGGTCATACAGAGGAAGACCCTACTTTGGTCAAAAAGACAAAAAAACCCACACAGGTTTCTGGGCTCCACTTGGAGAGTTTAAGATTGGAGGGTGGTGTCTGGGAGGGGGCTGAGAAATTCCATTTTTTTTTTTTTTCACCATAATTGTTTTCTACTTGTTTAGTTGGCTTTATTATTCGTTAGTACCTACATCTACTGCGCCTCGATCACCTATTGTAAATGCAGGTTCTTTATTCTAATCTGATTTCCGTCCTGGAGAATAGAGACTCAAGTGGAAACACAGGGACATCTTACAAGTCCCCACCCCATCAAGGATATGTAAGCAAGTCACACTTGCCATAGTGAGAGAGAGAGAGACTCTTCTTGGTGGAGTAGTTGTACATAGGTCACCCGTGCTCCAGTGAAACCCATTGACTTATCAAGCTAGACTTGGGTGGAATTGTTTCTTTGGTCTGTTGTTGCTGGTCTATCTAGGGCAAACAGACATTTGTTGACTTTCTCCCAGGAAAATCTAACACAGTAATGGCCTACAAATCTTTTTCACTCGCATGCGTAAGAACTGGGATTTGTGGATCTAGATGGGACATGTGAAAGCCCCTTGGTCACGCTGGTGGTCTACCAACCACACATTTAAGAACTACTCTTGCCCTGTCATTAACTGCAATACCAGAGGTAATGGTTGTCACTCTCCTCGTTGCTCTCTGTTCCTGGCCGGCAGGAAAAAGGAGAGGACACACTCTTGTTCTTCCAGACGCAGTTTATTCAGGCAACTCTTACACCAACTCTCTCTTCTCCTTCCAGTGTCCCCCTACTCATATCCCCTCTCTCAACCCTGCCTCCTGCTAGGGCATGAGCGCCGTGGCAGTCTCTCATTGGTCTGTAAGCGGTATGCACAATATACGGAAGTCAGCGGACATGCTAATGAGGGTTCAGGTTTGGCATTCTCTTGTTGGCTGGGGAATGAGCTGGGCAGTCAGGCAACAATCAGGCGATAAGACCTGGCCAGGGTCCAAAGCGACATTTTGTCCAATGCCCGCTCTCCACATCTCCCCCTTTCTTTTATAATATGGCAGAGAGAATACCTGTCTTAGGTTGCCCCTGCAGAGGTATTCCTTACCCATCATGGGGTTAAACAAACAGCATAGGTTTGTTCCCTGTCTTAGGTTGGTAATACATGCAGCGGGTCTTACCTGTCTTTGACTACTTCTCTAGCATGCCGAGCCAAACTTGAGGTGAACTTCCCAGTTCAATAGCGGCAAGAGCCTGCACGAAGAACGCTCTTTCTCTGTGCTGATTGTTCCACATGCGCATCAGACACCACAGACACAATGACCCACACAGGATTATACTGCAACCCAAACCCACTATTCCAGCCCACTGCTGTAGGTGAGACACCGCCTTTGACATCCAGGAGATAAAACCCTCAGACTTGGACAGGTCTACTCGTGTAGAGTCGATGTGCACGATGGATGAGCGGAGTTCTTCCAATAGAGAGTCGAGTTCACCGGACCAGTTTCCTGTTAAATGATGTGAGAGACTGCGTGATAGATTAGCTGCATGGCTCAGATTCTGAAAAGGTAGAGAGGTAATACAGAGCCCAGAATGTCTCCATTCACACCCCAACTGTGCTATCTGTATAAGCAGCAATCTTTCAGGTGTTTATTTTTTTTCATTTTTTAGCTATTAATGATAATCCATGAGTTAAGCACACCTTCGTGCAAAAAACCAACTTATAGACTGTCTGATGCCCAAAACCCCCACAGTCCCACCATTCAGTGGACGGTTGGGACAGGGTGTTTGTTCATCAATGTTGAAAATGAGGTTCCAGACCTACTCGCTGTAGTTTCACCGTTCACCCACAATCACAGCCTCTTAACTTCTCCCACGCCCTCTTCCGCAGAACTTGTTCCTAGGCTTAGAGAAAAGGGCACACGGTGGATGAGAATAAAAACTGGTTCCTCTCTCTCTGAGTGTTGACTTGGTTTCTGCGTCAATTCTGCTGTTTCCTTTCATGGGCTGACATTTGTTCAGGGAGTAACCTTTCGATCCTACTAATGAAGCCAAGCAATTAGCTACTTATAGGTATTTACACAAGCAGCACTAAAGAGTTATGGTAGGTTACTTTGGCCTATAGACACATGTTTTCTTTTTTTATGTTGTTTTTTGTTTTTATTTTTTTTTTTTTTGTTGATCTATGTTTATCTTCATGAATTATATTTTTACCCCCTGATAATATATAACAGGGTTCTTACTGTGGCTTTGACATCTTCCAACCTGTAGAGGTGTAGGCTTGTGGCATCAGCCATGGGTTATTTCCCCAAGGAGGAGAGCCAACAGCCATTAGATTTGGGATAAACAGAGCCCACACTGGCTGCCACTACTGCACAAGTATTTCCAGGCAGGGACAGTGTAAGCTGGTTGCTGATGGTGGAGACTTGTTGACTCAGCGGGACCCGTATGTGCTTTATTGGTTTAGTGGCCTTTGGGAACACATCTCTGGCATTCCAGAGGGCCATCTGTACCCTTGCATGTGCGCGGTTCGCATAATTCATTTAACTCAGGAATCGGGCAGAGGGTCTAGTGAGTCCCCCGCAGGACGACGCACTCGCAGGCGGGATAGAAAGTAGGGGCACGGAGCCCTTACCTTGGGGGTCGGGGCCTTGGATCCCCTGGCCAACCATCCCCCCTGGTTTTCCTAGAACAATCCATTGCTGGATGTCAGAGGGGGCGGGGGCGGGGGGGGCTCCTGCATTAATATACTTTGCCTAGTGAATAGCCCAAGGACTTTATTATATTTGGTTCTGAACAGAGTATCATCCTTTTCACAGTTCTTATGTTCTATTAGTCAATTAAAAGAAGGCATTAATTACCGGTTTATATAGAGATTACCTCTTAATAGTTGTCTCCAATTTAACGTGGAAAATGCCGAATCCATCATGTCATATTTCTCCTGTTCTATGGGGGTGGAGTCGGCAAGGAAAGTCATATAAAACCTTGTTGCCACCTAGATATGAAGGTATTTTCTTAGGACTCATTATAAATAGTGTACATGTAGGATCACCAGAGGGTTTCGATGTCTATGGCAATCTGAGGCTTTTCTTCCTTTCTATGTTAAGATGGGCTACACCTTTCTATGGTTGTCCTTTGGTACAACATACATCAATGCCAAAGCTGTATCTTTTCTTTTCAGCCGTTAAGTTGGTGATCGCATTTTGTACCTGTATGGAAAAAATACAAATCTCTTTCCCTAGTTAGTTTTAAGATTTGAAATTGCACAGGTTCTGACTAGAAGGTTTCATGTCTTCTGTACCGCCCTCCCCCCTTTTTTTTTTTAAACCCATAATTGAGTCTCCAGAAGACAGTTGTATTACACATAACTATAGGGTGGATAGGCCAGATTTCATCAAAATCACCCAATGCTGTTTTGGGTGGACCTATATATGATTTAACTTGGTAAGCAAACTTATTTTTAGCTTTAAACATCTTAAAGAGAAGCTCAGGTGTATCTGTTACAACAGAGAAATTATAGAGAACATTTGTATGTGCCAATCCCAAAGTTATTGCTCTAGCAGATTTTGTCGTTAAAAACAATGTGGACAACAGCAACATTATCTCCATTTTAACTCACAGTGCATTACCGTTTTTTATCAGAGTCTGTAAACAATGTTGTTTTAATATACACATATTTACTTTTACTAAGTCCTAACAACAACATGTATCCTGTAGACAGTGTCTAGGGAAAATGGGTACTTGCTGAACTCACATCAACTACACATATGCCTTGATTGGAATATTACATCCGTGCTCCCTCTCCCACCATCCACCCTTCCCAATTCACCATTTCCGTCCATTTTCTGAGCTAGCAGTCTTTCTGTTGCTTGTTTTTTACTATGCATCCTCTCCATGAGAAATATTTATATCTGGTTGTTGGTACTAGCATCCACTATGAGGGACACCCATTTGTCGTTTGTTTTTTCTGGGACATGTACCTTCACTTAATACCATAATGTCTTCAGCTCCACCATTACCTGCCAAAGTTCATGATGTTGTCCCTCTTTACTGCTGCATAGAACTAATTGGATACATTGTTACCACATGTTCTCTAGTCCACTCGTCAGTTGAGGGGCACCCTGGGCTGGGTCCCGCTTTTTGTATTGTGAACAGAGCTGCAATAAACACATAGCTGTGAATGTATCTTTGCAGTCAAGTTGTGTCTTGTGGGTATATACAGCAGGAGTGGCTATGACTGGTCAAAATGGAGGCTCATTTTGGTCTTTTAAGGGTTCTCCTTCCCCCCCCCCCCCCACACTGTTTTCCATAGTGGCTGTATAGTTTACATTCCCACCAGCAATGGTGCGTGTCCCCCTTTCCCCGCAACCTACTCCAGCATTTGGTAACATTCGTGTCCTGACCTAGCCAGTCTTATTTGGAGTAAGGTGATATCTCTAAAGTGGTTTTTTTTTTTTTTTTCTTTTTGATTTTTCTTTTAATTATCAAGATGTTAACACTGTTTTAAGATGTTTTCTCAGCCATCTCTAATTTCCTCCTCTGTGAGTCTATTCGCATACTTTGCTCCAATCTTTTGTTGGTATTATTTGTTCTCTTTCTTCTTTGTTTTTTGAGTAGTTGTATACTCTGGAAATTAATGCTTTGTCTAGATCTAGCTGCTGTGAAGGTTTCCTCCCACTCTGGTGGGTCTTCTCCTCACTTCCTGTATTGCTCCTTTGATGTACAGAAGCTTTTTGAGTTTAATGAGTCCCATTTGTCATTGTCGACTCTTATTTCTTGTCAGCTCTGCTTGGATTTAGAGAAGTCTTTTCCGACACCTATGTCTGTGTCTGGCCTTGCTCGAACTTCTCTTCTATCACCTCCAGGTTTGGGGTTTTCACCATTGAGGTTCTTGGTCCATCTGGATTGACTTTGTACAAGGTTGAGAGGTACGGGGTTTTATTTCATTCTTCTACGAGTGTGTGATCCCTAGTTTTGCCAGCACCACTTCTGCTGAAGATGCTTGTCTTTCCTCCATTGTTGTATTCTTGGCCCCCTTGTCAAATATGAGGTGGCTGAAACTTGTAGAGCTCAGGTGTTGGATATTCTTCAGTTTTATTCATTGGTCCACTGGTCTGTTTTTGGGCCTAGTACCAAGCTGTTTTTAGACTATAGCCCCTTGTTAGTATAGTTTGTATGTCTGGTTTATAGCGGACCCCCTGTATTGCTTTTTCACTCAGGATTGCTTTGGCTATTGGTGTCTTTTGTTTTTCCAAATGAAAATTGAGGATTTTTTTTTCCAAGCCTGTGAGCAACCTTGGGGATTGTTGATTGGGATTACATTAAATCTCTACAACTTAGTTGTGGGAGGATGGACATTTTTACTAGATTATTGTCCCAATCCACTGAGCATGGGACGGTTTGTCCATCTTCTGTATGTCTTCCTCATTTCCTTTTTCAGGAGTTTTTTAAAGTTGTTTGTTGTAGCAGATCTTGGTGTCTTTGGTTAGGTTTGTTCCGTTAGGTATTTTATTTGTTTTTGAGGCATCTATTGTGGTGGGAAGGTCTCCTTGTTAGTACTTTCTAGTTGCGTTGTTGGTGTTGGTGTAAAGAAAGGGCTACTTGATTTTTCAGATTATATTTTGTATCCTCGCCACTTTACCAAGCTCTTAATCATATCTAGGAGTTTTTGGTGAGGTTCTTGCGCTCCCGTTAGGTAGACAATCATCATCAGCAAAAATGGGAGAGGTGATGTTCCGTCTTTCCAATTAGACTCCTTGAATTTCTCCTTTCTTGCTTATTGCCCTGCAAGGGTTTCAACACTATATTAAAGAGGAGTGGTGACAGGGGCCCGCCTTGCCGAGTTCCTACCCTTCAAGGGGAAGTTTGTCATTTCCCCATTTAGGATGATATTGGCTGTGGGGTTTCCCTTAATATGGCTTTTGATTACATTGAGGAATGATCCCTCCTGCCAACTTACCCTCCAGGATCTTTTAAAATGAAGAGGATGCTTTGATCTTTGTCAAAGGCTCTTTCCGCATCAATTGATATGATGGTGTGGTTTTTGTCCTTAGTCCATTGATTGTTTGATGTTTGTACTGATTTTCTATGTTGAACCATCCTGCTATCTCTGGTATGAATCCAACTTGGTCAGTTGTGGATTCTGTTTCTTGATTGTGGTCGTCTGTATGCGATTTGCCAGAATCCTGTTTAGGAATTTTGGCATCTTGTTCATTAGTGAGATGGGTTCTATAGTTCCCCCTTTTTGTGGTTGTATTTTCCCTTGGTTTTGGTAGTAGTTAGGTAATGCTGGCCTTCATAGACGGATTTCTGGGAGAAGTCCCTCCGTTTTTATCCTTTTCTAAAAAACAATTTACGTAGTAATGGTTGATGTCTTTCGAAATCTTTTATAAAATTCTGCCGTGTAACCATCCGGCTGGGCATTTTTTGGTTGGGAGGTACTTTATTACATTCTTCGATTTCTTCTGTAGACTATGGTCTGTTTAGGCTGTCAATCTTCTTCTTGTTAGCTTTGGTGATTCCCAGGATTTCAGTATTCATCCATTTCTTCTAGGTTTCAAAACTTAGTAGAGTATAAGTTTTTGACATAGTCCCGATGATTGTTCTGGATTTTTTGTATTGTCTGTTGTGATGTTTCCCTTTCTCATGATTCTGTGATTTGGAGTTGTTACTTTCTTTCTTTGTTACACTGGGCTAGAGGTCTGTCTATCTTGTTTATTCTCTCAAAGAACCAGACTTTTGGATCATTGATTTTTGTATGGCGTTTTCTTTGTTTCATTTCATTATCTTGCTCTGATTTTTGTTATTTCTTTTGTCTGCTCGTTTACGGTGTTCATTTGTTGTTGTTCATATTGCTGCAGTGTTAGATCCATTCACTTGTGTTCTTTCTGTTTTAATCGGCACCCAGCAGCTATAAACTTCCCTCTTAGGACTGCTTTTCAAGTTTCCCATACGATTTTGCTTTGTGTTGTTTTACATTGTCCATTCGTTCCAGGAATGTTTTTATTTCTGTCTTATTCTTCCTTGACCCACTCATTATTCAAGGAGATGTTGTTTAGTCTCCATGTGTTCCTGTAGGAGTGAGGGTTTCTTCTGGTGTTGATATTGAGTTTATTGCCACTGTGGTTCTGATAGAATGCAAGATTATGTTCAATCTTTTTAATTTGTGAGTTTTTCCCGTGTCCCAGTATATGGTCTCTTTGGAGAAGTTCCATGAGGTGCTGAGTTCAAAAGAAAAGGTATGTATCTCTGGTGTTGGGTGAAATATCGATAGATTGTCTGTGAGGTCCATTTTGGTGGCAATCTTTCAGGTTTTATTTTTTTTCATTTTTTAGCTATTAAGTGATAATCCATGGAGTTAAGCATCATTCCTTCTGCAAAAAACCATTATAGACTGTTGTGCCCAAACCCCCACAGTCCACCATTCAGTGGGGTGGTGACAGGTTGTTTGTTCAATCAAGTTGATCAAATGAGTTCCAGACTACATCGCTGTAGTTTCACCGTTCACCCAATCACAGCTCTTACAACATTCTACCCACGCCCCCTCTTCCGCAGATTTGTTCCCTAGGCTTAGAAAAGGCCACCGGTGGATGAGAAGTAAAAACTGGTCCTCTCTCTCTGGAGCTGTTGACTTGGTTCTGGTCAATTCTGGCTGTTTCCTTTCATGGGCTGACAGTTTGTTCGGGAGTAACCTTTCGATCCTACTAATGAAGCCACAAGCAATTAGATTATAGGTATTTAAAAGCAGCACTAAATAGTTATGGTAGGTTACTTTGGCTATACACTATGTTTGGATGATGATATGTTTACTTCATGAATTAATTTTTACCCCCTGATAAATATAACAGGGTCTTACTGTGGCTTATGACATCTCCAACCTGTAGAGGGTGTAGGCTTGTGGCATCAGCCATGGGTTATTCCCCAAGGAGAGAGCCAACAGCCAATTAGATTTGGGATATACAGGCACCTGGCTGCCTCTGCTGCACAGTATTTCCAGGCAGGTGAAGTGTAGCTGGTGCTGTGGTGGAGCTTGCTTGACTCCGGGACCCGTTTGCTTTATTGGTTTAGTGGCCTTTGGGAACACCTCTGGCATTCCAGAGGGCCATCTGTACCCCTTGCATGTGCCGGTCTCAATAATCTCCCATTGTTAACGTCAGGTCTTCGGCAGCAGGGTCCTTATTGCTCTCCTCCTGCAGGTATCCCATACTTAGGGGCAGGAGCCCTTACCTTTTGTGGGGGGGGCCTTGGATCCCCTGGCCAACATCCCCCTGGTAGAACAATCCATTGCTGATGTCAGAGCTCCTGCATTAATATACTTTGCCTAGTGCATAGCCCAAGGACTTTAGTATTATATTTGGTTCTGAACAGAGTATAATCCTTTTCACAGTTCTTATGTTCTATAGTCAATTAAAAGAAGGCATTAATTTTACCGGTTTTATAGAGATTACCTCTTATAATAGTTGTCTACCAATTTAACGTGGAAAATGGACCATCATCGTCATATTTCTCCTGTTTCTATGGGGGGGGGAGGCAAGAAAGTCCTATCAAAACCTTGTTTGCACCTAGATAGAAGGTATTTCTTAGGACTCATTATAAGATAGTTTTTACATGTAGGATCCACAGAGGGTTCGATGTTTATGGCAATCTGAGGCTTTTCTTCCTTTTAGTGTTCAGAGGGTACACCTTTCAGTTGTCCTTTTTGGTACATCATACTCAATGCAAAGCTGTATCTTTTCTTTCTCAGCCGTTAAGTTGGTGCACATTTTGCCTGTTGGAAAATACAAATTCTTTCCCTAGTTAGTTTTAAGATTTGAATTGCCAGGTTCTTGACTAGAAGGTTTCATGTCTTTCTGTACCGCCCCCCCCCTTTTTTTTTAACCCATGAGTCTCCAGAAGACAGTTGTATTACACATAACTATAGGGTGGATCAGGCACAGATTTCATCAAATCACCCATGCTGTTTTGGGTGACTATATTAGATTAACTTGGGAAGCAAACTTATTTTTGCTTTAAATCATCTTAAAGAGAAGCTCCAGGTGTTATGTACAACAGAGAAATTATAGAGAACATTTGTATGTGCCAATCCCAAAGTTATTGCTCTAGAGATTTGTGGTAAAACAATGTGGACAACAGCAAATTATCTCTCATTTTAACTCCAGATGCATTACCGTTTTTATCAGAGTCTGTAAACCAATGTTGTTTAATATACACATATTTACTTTTACTAGTCCTAAAAAACCATGTATCCTGTAGACAGTGTCTAGGGAAAACTGAGTACTTGCTGAACTCACATCAATAACATATGCCTTGATTGAAATTACATCCGTGTCCCTCTCCCAACCATCCACCCCCTTCCCAATTCACCATTTCCGTCCATTTTCTGATGCTGTCTAGTCTTTCTGTTGTTGTTTTTTTACTATGCATACTTCTCCATGAGAAATATTTATATCTGGGTTGTTGGTACTAGCATCCACCTATGAGGGACACCATTTGTCGTTTGTTTTTCTGGGACTGGGTACTTCACTTAACATAATGTCTTCCAGCTCCATCCATTACCTGCAAAGTTCATGATGTTGTCCCTCTTTACTGCTGCCATAGAAGCTACATTGTATACATGTACCACATTTTTCTCTATCCACTCGTCAGTTGAGGGGCACCTGGGCTGGGTCCCGCTTTTTGCTATTGTGAACAAGCTGCAATGAACACATAGCTGTGCATGTATCTTTGCAGTAAGTTGTGTCTTGTGGGTATATATAGCAAGGAGTGGTATGACTGGGTCAAATGGAAGGCTCATTTTGAGTCTTTTAAGGGTTCCTCCACACTGTTTTCCATAGTGGCTGTACTAGTTTACATTCCCACCAGCAATGGATGAGTGTTCCCCTTTCCCCGCAACCTCTCCAGCATTTGGTAACCATTCGTGTTCCTGATCCTAGCCCAGTCTTATTGGAGTAAGGTGATATCTCAAAGTGGTTTTTAAATTTTGCATTTCCTTATTATCAGAGATGTTGAACAGTTCTTAAGATGTTTCTCAGCCATCTCTAATTCCTCCTCTGTGAAGTCTCTATTCCATATCTTTGCTCCATCTTTTGAGGATTCATTTGTTTTCTTTCTTCTTTGTTTTTTGAGTAGCTGTATACTCTGGAAATTAATGCTTTGTCAGATTATCTGCTGTGAAGGTTTCCTCCCACTCTGTGGGTCTTCTCCTCCACTTCCTGTATTGCTCCTTTGATGTACAGAAGCTTTTGAGTTTAATGAGGTCCCATTTGTCAATTGTTCGTCTTATTTCTTGTCAGCTCTGTTGGATTTAGAGAAGTCTTTTCCTACACCTATGTCTTAGTCTGGCTTGCACAATCTTCTCTTCTATCCCCTCCAGGTTTGGGTTTCACATTGAGGTTCTTGGTCCATCTGGAGTGACCTTTGTACAAGGTGAGAGGTGGGGTTTATTCATTCTTCTACAGTGGTGATCCCAGTTTTGCCAGACCACTCTGCTGAAGATGCTTTGTCTTTCCTCCATTGTGTATTCTTGGCCCCCTTGTCAAATATGAGGTGGCTGAAATTGTATGAGCTCAGGTTTGGATCTTCAGTTTTATTCCATTGGTCCACTGGTCGTTTTTGGGCCGTACCAAGCTGTTTTTATGGATATAGCCCTGTAGTATAGTTTGATGTCTGGTTATAGACGACCCCCCTGTATTGCTCTTTTCACTCAGGAGTTGCTTTGGCTTATTCGGGTCTTTTGTTTTTCCAAATGAAATTGAGGATTTTTTTTTTCCAAGCCTGTGAGAACTCTGGGGATTTTGATTGGGATTACATTAAATCTGTACACTAGTTTGGGTGGATGGACATTTTTACTAGATTATTTCCCAATCCCTGAGCATGGGAGGTTTGTCCATCTTCTTATGTCTTCCTCAATTTCCTTTTCAGGGTTTAAATTTTTGTTGTAGAGATCCTTGGTGTCTTTGGTTAGGTTTGTTCCTTAGGTATTTTATTTTGTTTTTGAGGTCTATTGTGGTGGGAAGGTCTTCCTTGCTAGTACTTTCTTCAGTTGCTTGTTGGTTGGTGTAAAGAAAGCTACTGATTTTTCTAGATTTATTTTGTATCCTGCCACTTTACCAAAGCTCTTAATCATTATCTAGGAGTTTTCTGGTGAGTTCTTTGCCTCCCGTTAGGTAGACAATCAATCATCAGCAAAAAAGGGATAGGTTGATTTCCTCTTTCCAATTAGAACTCCGTTTAATTTCCCTTTCTTGCTTATTGCCCTCTTGCAAGGGTTTCCAGCACTCTATTAAGAGGAGTGGTGACAGGGCCCAGCCTTGCCGAGTTCCTACCCTTCAAGGGGAAGCGTTCTGTCATTTCCCCATTTAGGATGATATTGGCTGTGGGTTTCCTGTAATATGGCTTTGATTACATTGAGGTAATGATCCCTCTAGGCCCACTTACCCTCCAGGACTTTAAACATGAAAGGATGCTGGATTTTGTCAAAGGCTTTCTCCGCATCAATTGAATGATGGTGTGGTTTTTGTCCTTCAAGTCCATTGATATGTTGATGATGTTTTACATTGATTTTCGTATGTTGAACCATCCCTGCATCTCTGGTATGAATCCAACTTGGTCATGTGGATTGATATTTCTTGATTTGTAGCGTCTGTATGCGATTTGCCAGAATCCTGTTTAGAATTTTGGCATCTTGGTTCATTAGTGAGATGGGTCTATAGTTCTCCTTTTTGGTTGTATCTTTCCCTGGTTTTGGTAGTAGTAGCCGTAATGCTGGCCTCATAGACGGATTCTGGGAGAAGTCCCTCCGTTTTATCCTTCTAAACAATTTAGTAGTAATGGTTGTATGTCTTTTCGAAATTTTATAAAATTCTGCCGTGAAACCATCCGGGCTGGGCATTTTTTGGTTGGGAGGCTACTTATTACATCTTCGATTTCTTCCTGTACTATGGTCTGTTTAGGCTGTCAATCTCTTCTTGTTGAGCTTGTGATTCCCAGGATTTCAGATATTCATCCATTTCTTCTAGGTTTTCAAAACTTAGTAGAGTATAAGTTTTTGGAGTAGTCCCGATGATTGTCTGGATTTTTTCATTGTCTGTTGTGATGTTTCCTTTCATCATGATTCTGTTGATTTGGAGTGTTCCTCTTCCTTTTTTTGGTTAACTGGGCTAGAGGTCTGTATCTTGTTTATTCTCTCAAAGAACCAGCTTTTGGATTCATTGATTTTTGTATGGTTTTCTTTGTTTCATTTCATTGATCTCTGCTCTGATTTTTGTTATTTCTTCTGTCTGCTCCGTTTGGGTTCATTTGTTGTTGTTTCAAGTATTTTTGCTGCAGTGTTAGTCATTCACTTGTGTTCTTTCTAGTTTTTTTAAGTGGCACTTAGTAGCTATAAACTTCCCTCTTAGGACTGCTTTTAAAGTGTCCCATGATTTTGCTGTGTTGTTTTATCATTGTCATTTCAGTTCCAGGAATGTTTTTATTTCTTCTTTATTTCTTCCTTGACCCACTCATTATTCAGGAGGAGATGTTTGTTTAGTCTCCATGTGTTCTCCTGTAGGATGTAGGGTTTCATTCTGGTGTTGAATATTGAGCTTTATTATTAGCATATCACTGTGGTCTGATAGAATGCATGAGATTATGTTTTCAATCTTTTTTATATTTGTGAGTTTTTCCCGTGTATCCCAGATATATATGGTCTTTTTGGAGAAGTTTTCCATGAGGTGCTGAGTTCAAAAGAAAGGTATGTATCTCTGGTGTTGGGTGAAATATTCTGTAGATGTCTGTGAGGTCCATTTGGTGNAAAAAAAAAAAAAAAAAAAAAAAAGATCATTCCCAAATTTGGCTTTACCTTCTCTGTGAGCTTTGACAATTGACAGCCTGCATAGACAAAGTGTCAGAACAAGTGGCTAAAACTCTAGGGTCACATTGGAAATTGCATTTTCTTTATATGCTCCTAAGTTCAGGGCAGGTAGAGAGTTCACAGGACAACCAAGGAAACATTAACTAAACTCCAGACAGAAACTGGCTTGCAAGTGATTGGATTGTTCTCTACCTTCTTTTAAGAATCAGAGATAAATTAACACCATTTGAGATATTGTTTGGATGACTGCCTCTGACGATTCCTGATAAAGGTTGGCCCTATGCCATTGAAATGTATAATTATCCCTTCCTCAAGCCCCTGTAGTCTCTGCAACAGGTGTCCTGCAATTTCCAGGTCTGCTTCTCACCTCCACTGTCCTTACAAACCCCAAATGAACCAGGACACTGCTTCCAGCCTGGAGACCTGGTGTGGGTGATCATCTGCCCAGCAGGACCCTAGAACCTACTTGAAAGGATTGTACCCTGTGATCCTGAGAACACCCACAGTGCTTAAGGTAGCAGGGACTGCAGCCTGGATTCATCATTTCCATCTGAAGGCAGATATAGCCAACAAAGATAAAGGTAGAAAATGGAAGGTATCTAGAGAGCCCCAGAACCCCTTAAATGTGTGCTTCACCAGAACCTTGAACTCAGACTAATACTGGTGTTGGGAGTCCTGTCAGTACCTCCCATATGTGACCAACTAGGACTCTGGAGACCTGGGACTGGGAGTTGTCCTGGACTTCAGAGGGAAAAGTATTAAGCATTTTGGGAAATGCAATATCTCAACCCATGTTTAGAATAGATCTGTGTAATAATGTCTTTGATAAAAATTGAAACTTTGCCAAGTAGGGAAGTTATGGATTCACTCATGTGGGTTCTGGAACTAAATTCTGGGAAAGGGCCATATGATATCTGCAATATCAAGCATTTCCAACCAATAGGCCTGTGCCTTGCCACAAATAGAAAAGGGATTATCATTGCTGCTCCTCAGGCCTCAAAACTGAGTTTGCCTGGGGTGGACATAAAGATCCATACGTGGGCTGGAGAGATAGCCTAGCGGTTAAGAGCACCGACGCTCTTGCAGAGGACCCGGGTTCGATCCCCAGCACCCACATGGTGGCTAAGAACCGTCTGTAACTCCAATTCCAGGAGAACTCCAGTTCCAGGGGAATCCGAGACCCTCTTCTGACCTCCGCGGCATTGCACGACACGGGTGCACAGACCTGCATGCAGACAGTACATTCATACACATACAAAAATAAAAAAAAATAAAAAAATAAAAAAATAAAAAAAAAAGATCCATACGTATCCATTCAGTGGGAAAACCCCTCCAGAGATCGTGACTGGGAAATGTAACCCCTTTACTTTAAAGATTGTGGCCTGGAGTATGTTAAATGTCAAATACTGGCTTACAAACCATAGCAGGGGTTAAAACTTAAGTCTAGAAACCAAAGAAATGATCCTGGTGAGGATCATTTCATATACATTCATTACATATACAAAGAAAGATGCTGCCCCACCAGGAAAATCCCATAGGTCAGGGAGAAACTAGTTGCCGCATCCAAGAACAAGATTGTCCACCACTCTTTCTCTCTACCCTGCCCAGACTAGCCAGCCCATAATGATGAACCAAGCCTCAGTTCTCACTGGAATCAGTCATCCACTTCTATGACTGTACCTGTATGGAAAGGAATGGCATGAACTTCAAACAATATCCCTGAAACTGAAATCTTAAGACTTGTGAATGCCTGGATAGATCCTATTGTCCCTAGTCTAGGGAAAAATTACCTACTCTACTTTGAGTCCCCAAACCTCCTTCTATGTGGGGACAAGGGCCAACATTTCTATTTCCCCAACTACTTTTCCACTAAATGACAGAGACTGAAGGTCACAGGAGACTAGATTCACCCTGGGAGAACTGTAATGTGGATGCTTAGTTTCCTCAACTTGTGCCTTCCCAGTTCTTATAGCCTAGCTTGCAGCCCCCTCTCCTGTACATTATATTATTTTATTTCACTTTAATTTTATTTTATTTCATTTTTGGGGTCTTTTTGAGACAGGTCTCCTTGTAGCCCCTGCTGTCCTGGAACTCAGTATGTAGACAAAGCTAGACTTGAACTCACAGAGATCCACCTGCCTCAGCCTCCTGAATGTTGGGATTACAGGCATGAACCACAATGCCTGGCTTTTATGTATTTTTTGCTAAAATCCCTCCTAGGATATAAACAATGTCCACCTCGTCCTTGTTGGACCCAATAAAAAACTAAGGAACTATTCTACAAGTATGCACTCTGGGCAACCAAGGAATTTATTGGGTTTACTTACAAGGGTGTGGCTGTTCCATCCCTAAGGCCAAATGAGAAAACTTTTACCCACATATAGATGATGGCTTTCCTACACATACCTACAAAAATTGGTGAGAGAAACCCTCCCTTTTCTCCTACAGCTTATATGTTATAGTCTCTCCCCCAGACCACTTACAAATGGAGTTGATGTAATCATGGATTAGGAGATGTGGTTAGACTATCAGGCAAGGATCCCACTCCCTGTCCCTAATTCCAGGAAGGAGAAGAATCTGTGAAGAGTGAACAAGCCCAGTTGTGATTTTAGGCAAGCAGTTGTAGCTGAGCTCAGGAAAATGGTATTTGTCCATCAGTGGACAGTCCTGTACAACAATCTCCTAGTGCAAGAGCTGGTGAAATGTTTGTTCTTTCACTTGTGCAAAGCCATCACATCATCTCAGAATGATTTGGAACAGAACATCATATCTTCTGTAATTTCTAAAATATGACAGTTTCTAAACCAAGAAACACCAGCTTTATGAACTACATGTGAAGGCACTACAATTTGTTACTGTGCCTTACTGACTTTGTAGGTGCTCTAGTTTCATGCTCAACAGTGTATAAAAAAGAGCATGTTCCATATGTGTGTAATGCAATATTCTATGTCATTGTTCTGGAAGATAGGAATGAATCAGAACAGAAGATTCTCCCCTCATGAAGGCAATAATATTCTCCCATACAACCATACTCAGAGAGAGAAAGAGAGAGAGAGAGAGAGAGAGAGAGAGAGAGAGAGAGAGAGAGAGAGGACAGGCAAACAAAGACAGAGAGATTGCTTTGCATGAACAATGTAGTTACTTTTAATTCGGCCTCAGTCATTCTATCCCATTTTTTTTTCAGCTATAAAAATGTAAAATAAGTTTCCTCAAGAATCCATTAAATGATTTAAGATAACTCTAATGGATCTTGGTTCCCAATTGTAACTCTCTGTTCTTATATAACTTGGCCATTAAAGGACCTTGAGTTTCTCCTTTTTTCATTTTTATAATTTGTGTCCCGTCATCAGCTTCTACCATTATTTTCTCTCACCATCTTAGTTCTTTTCACTGAGCTACTTTTAAGATAGGATTTTGAATCTCCATTTATGTAACCTGTGTTTAATCTAAACGGAGAATCTCATACTCATTTCTGTTAAATTCTTCTTTATTGGTTCAGTCCATCATCTCAGCATATCAAGATTTTTGAACCCTGCTACTGTCATGAAATATATTAGATAATCCTCCTACATCTATGTTGTCCACAAATGTGTCATAATCTAAGGAACTGATAAAAGTGCTGTAAACTCCTTTAGTTCTTGGCTAGAGGCCTTTCACTCATCAGCATTGGCTCATGAACCAATATTTCTGAGTTATATTTACATAACAAACTACAATTATACTTGATTTTCAAATGATTCTGCACTTGGTCACTTATGAAAATCTTAATGGAATCTTTGTTATTGAAATTTTGATTTATTTTTATGTGAGGTATTAAACCATTCATAGACAAATACTTAATGTTTCTGTTAATCCAACCCTCCCATCCTACAGGAACTATTAATAGCCCTGAGATTATAAATTCAGCATCAAAGCAAATGAGAACCTGATATAACAGGATACTGTGAGTGAACCTGATATAACAGGATACTGTGAGTCACTCTCAGATGTAAGGGCTGATCTAGAATGATCAATCTTCTGATGCATATGCTGCTTGGATTAATATTTCTAGTAGCATAAAGGTCATTAATGTTTTCCACTTGAGCTTATCAGTAATGCTCAACTGACAAGCCTTCTGCTTTAGTCTTATTATTGTTAATCAGTGTCAGTTAGACTAGATTGAGAATCAAGCAGGAGACACACCTCTGGATGTATATGTGAGAGTGTTTCCATAGAGGCTTACCTAGTTTATGACAGCTATTAAGTATATGGGGCGATTTAATTCTCAGTAGTTTGAGGGATGGGCAGGTTTACTAGGCATTAGTCTCAGGGTTATGTGATTCTATGTAAGCATTCTAACAAAGAAAAATAACCTAGACTGGCTAGACACTGTTAGTATCCTTATAGTTGTGGTGTTGTTTTATTTGAGATGAATCTCATTATGTAGCTCAGGCTGGCCTCAAACTTGCAAATATTGACCTTAATTTGTTTATCTATACAAGACTCACTCATTTCATCCTTCTTTTACTTCACCTGCTAGAAGTAGTCAGTGCAGGATCCTTATATTAATATAAGTTTTTATTTGTAATCTAATAGCTACCAGTTATATATCTTTAGTGGATCATTTGCCTTTCTAAACGCTCCTTGATAATAGAAGAAAAATTACTTTATAATGTGAATATTCAAAATATTCTCCAATAAGACCATTTAGATGCCATGTAGCATGTCCTATAATATAAATTAATCACGCAAATTTCAAGAGTTTTGCAAGTTATCAATAGCTTCACACTAACACGGAACTTGTTTGAAATCTAAGAAAATTTAATGTATGTGAATAATTTTAGTTCTGGAAGGTCTTTATCCATTTTTAGAGATCTATGGAAGGGAAGTAAATGTCTCAGAAAGTCTGGAAACTTCCTTGACTCAGATGTCCATGTAGGAAATTCACAAGCTTTCTGGTAGGGAACACACTTGCATAAGGATTCCTGGTTCAGGTCAGTAAGATTATGACCAGGCTTACTTTAATTTCCTTGCCCAAAGTAAAAATTTCAAATTATCTCATAGACATACTACCCTCCCTTGAGACATTTCTAGGCCACATTATGGTGCCTCCTCACCTTCAGAAAGTCAAGTGGGGCTAAACTGCAGAAAAGTTGTTTCTTAAGAGGTCTCCCAGAAGTGGGCCTTTCTGCAAAGGCTTTGATTATTCTTTACTAAAATAGTATTTCCAGCATAAAATGGAGAGGTAGAAATGAACAGTCACCGTATTTAATTAAAAAATGACCTTTGATTCTAAAATATTACACATAGAACAACCCACAGATTTCTGGCACTGAGAAAAGCTGCTTTAGGTGCTTTGTATGTAAAGCATGCATATGTACATTTATTCACTATCTTGGGTGTAGGCCAAGGAGGATTCCTGAGGGAATAAGGTCAAGAAAGGCACACTGTTCAGAAGCTTGTTTACATTATAAATAGCGACTTTTTGATTTCAAGTTTAGGTAAAAATCTTTAGTTCAGGTAATACCCTTACTGTAGAAGTCATTCATACCCTCCCTCCCACACAGACTAGGCATTGATGAAAGGACAATACCTTTTCTGGTTTATATAAATGCATTTTATTCTTCTTTATGTTGTCACAGAGAAAATATGAACTAATTTGAGCCATAGGGTAAATTTTTCTAAAATTACAAGTATCTAAACAACATGTCATGCCAGTCTGCCCTACATTTCACAAATTGTACTAGGACTATTGTCTCATTGATGGGGTAGTGGGGCTGGCTCTTCTCCCAAAGGCTCTTTTGTTCAGGAAAGTTGAATGGCACAGATAAAATTAACTAAGCAAAATGCAATGCTTTATATGCCAGAGTTAGAGAAAATATGTTCAAAACAACAAAAATTGTCTATTTAAGTCTAAACAAAAAGGCGGTTTGTGAGTAATAAAGTGTTAAATAGAAGAAAAAGTGGATAATGGATCAATTGACGCGAGAAGAAATGAGAGACAAAGAGAGGAAGGAAAAGGAAAGAAGTAAGGGAGTCAACGAGAGAAGACAGGTATCAGGAGAGGAGGGTGTAGGGGAGAGAAGTAGGGGGGACTGGAAAGAAAGGAGAGTCACTGAACCTGCTGCTGCTAAGAGAATATTGAGGAGGTTCTACTGGTAATAGACAATTGATAAATACACAGGCCTCACACCTATAATCAATATTTCAATTATTCACATAAGTTATTCAAAATATTTAGCACTCAAGTACAAGAAAGTGGGTCATATTTCTAAAACTAAATGACTGTGAAAACAATTTCTTTAATCCGTAATACTTGAAAGAACTAAAGAATTATGAGCTGCATCAAGATTTCTTCTTTAAAAGAAATTTCAGAAACTCTTTGCCTTTTCAGGATTTTTATAATATTTTTCTAAGTGATGACAAAATCTAGCCTTTGACAATATATTTGGGAGACTTAGATACATTGACATTAATAGAAATAATAGCATATGGGCTGGAGAGATAGCCTAGCAGTTAAGAGCACCAACTGCTCTTGCAGAGGACTCGGGTTTGATCCCCAACACCCACATGGCAGCTGAGAACCATCTGTAACTCCAATTCCAGGAGAACTCCAGTTCCAGGGGAATCTGAGACCCTCTTCTGACCTCCGCGGCATTGCACGACATGGGTGTACAAACCTACATGCAGGCAGTACATTCATACACATACAAAACTAAATAAAATTAAAAATAATAAAAAATAGCATAAATATGTTATCAACAATGAACAAAGATATACAAATGAAATCTATAAATTTCCATTCTCCTAGACTCATTTGAATATGAAATAGACATATATTTTGTCCAATTTTACTGTTATATTGAAAGGATTATACAATTCTTTTAAATTTAAAAGTTAAATCAAATACTCAGTTTAATAATTATTTAACGACAAGGGGACCAAGAAGACACAATGGAGAAAAGACAGCATCTTCAGCAAGTGGTGTTGGCAAAACTGGATCACCGCTTGTAGAAGAATGAAATTAAACCCCTACCTCTAGCCCTGTACAAAAGTCAACTCCACATGGATTAAAGACCTCAACATGAAACCCCAAACTCTGAAGGCTATAGAAGAAAAAGTTGGCAGCAGACTACAAGACATATGCATAGGAAAAGACTTCCTAAATCAGACAGCAGCTGCATAAGATTTAAGGTCAACAATTGACAAATGGGACCTCATTAAACTCAAAAGCTTCTGTACATCAAAAGAAACAATCAAGGAAGTGAAGAGAAATCCCACAGAGTGGAAGGAAACCTTCACCACAGAAACATCTGACAAAGCATTGATTTCCAGAATATATAAACTACTCAAAAAACAAGAAAGAAAACAAATGACCCACTCAATAGATGGAGCAAAGAGCTGAACAGAGAGTTCACAAGTGAGGAATTAGAGATAGTTGAGAAACACCTTTAGAAGTGTTCAACAGGGGCTCAAGAGATAGCAGTTAAGATCACCGACTGCTTTTGCAGAGGACCCGGGTTTGATCCCCAGCACCCACATGGCGGCTAAGAACCAGCTAAGAACCTTCTGTAACTCCAATTTCAGGAGAACTCCAGTTCCAGGGGAATCCGAGACCCTCTTCTGACCTCCGCAGCATTGCACGACACGGGTGCACAAACCTATATGCAGACAGTACACTCATACACATACAAAAATAAATAAAATTAAAAAAAATTTTAAAGTGTTCAACATCACTAATCATTAAGGAAATACAAATCAAAACCACTTTAAGATACCATCTTACTCCAATAAGATTGGCTAGGAACCAGAAAACAAATGATAACAAGTGCTGGAGAGGTTGTGGGGAAAGGGGAACACTCATCCACTGCTGGTGGGAATGTAAACTCTTACAGCCACTATGGAAAGCAGTGTGGAGAACACTTGGAAGACTTGGAATGAACTTGCCACCTGACCCAACCATACCACTCCTAGGCATGTACCCTCAAGACTCACCCCACCACAAAGATACATGCACGGCCATGTTTATTTCAGCTCTCTTCACAATAGCAAGGAGCTGGAACCAACCCAAATGCCCCTCAACTGATGAGTGGATAGAGAAAATGTGGTGCATTTACATAATGGAGTTCTATGCAGCAGTAAAGAAAAATTACATCATGAGCTTTGCAGGAAAATGGCTGGAGCTAGAAGACATCATGCTGAGTGAAGTAGCACAGTCCCAGAAAAACCAACAATGAATGGTATCCCTCATCTGTGGATGCTAGTGCCAATTACCTAGTTGTAAGTATTTCTTGCGCATGGCCCCTTGAGCTTTTGTCCCAGCAGTTGGGAGTGGTGCATATTGGAAACAACAACAACAACAGAAAGGACTGCATCAAAGAACTGACTGAAACAGTGAACTTCTGCTCAAAACAGTCAACTTCCACATGGAGAATATCGAGAAAGACTGAGAAAGAGATGAAGAGCATGTTTGGCAGAATGCATGAGCTCTGGTGGGGTGGGGGGATGGGGGGGAACACAGGTCTAGATTTGATAATCTTGTACAAAATATATATTAAAAAATAAATAAATATTTAAAATGCTTGTTTAAATACTTATTTAGAATGGAATAATATGCATGTCATTTGCAAGTAATTTATCTTGAGATATAATACTTAAAATTACTTAAAATTAATTGTAATTATACACATTTGCTTAAAAGTCCTTTTTAATCTGTAAAAACATAAATTTATGAAGATAGTTTAAATGCTTTTCCTTAAATGTAAATTGTGGAGTTGGTAACTTCCATTCTATACAAATTGAAACCTAAATTAACCATATCATAAAGCAGAGTTTTATAGATTATCAAAAATATTTTCAAATTATACTTTGAAGCAAAAGAATAGCCTTTAAGGTCATTTATCTGTTTTATCCTAATAAGCTATGAGTTCCTCACATGTTTTAGCTAATTGGTAAGAAATAAATCATCAGCCCATTTCTTTCCAAGAGAGGTCAGTAGACATCCAATAGAAATATGTTATTCTTTAAGTGCCCTTGATTTTATAGATAATTGTGTTTCCTAAAGTCAGCATAATAGAGGTTCAGCCATCTGTATTAGCAGTATTTTATTCACTGTTCTGAATAGGCTATTTTCTCTTGAGTTTTTAAGCATATTCACATGGCAAACATTTACACATATTGAGAATTCAAATGTAAATATATCAATAATTACTGTTTTAGTTATTTTGACTTATTGATAAGAACAATATAGTGCAGACTTAGAGAAGAAAATCAAGCTTCAAATGCATAAAGTGGCAGCCTCACATGAGAATGTCAGACTAGGTGAAGGTGCCTGATGGGCCCTGTTCATGAGGACCATGTAGCCCAGAAATGAAATAAACAGAAAAAATATATTTCTGTTCTTTCAAACAAGATGGCAGACTATGGACTGTGCCATATAACTTACTGGGAACAGCTTTCAATCCTGAATTTGTTTTCTGGTATAAAAAATATTCTTGCTTCCAATAAAGGAAGAGAGGTTAAGCCCTTTCAGGGTTGAGGGAGAATCCATATACAGGATTCAATACTGCAGGTTTTAAAAAAGAAAAAAAAAAAGTGTTCACACTAAATGTTATAGTGCAAACTCATTCACAGAATTTCTTATAAAATGATAAAAATTAAGGTGAGTTATGAGAATAAAAGGGATTAACTTAAAGTACTCTATTTTCTCTAACGAAATCTTACCAAATTGATACAAATCAAAGCAGAAAACCTATCATCCTCAGCAATTTAAAAATATAATAATTGTTCTAAGCTATGTAGAAATTAGAACTTGCATGAAAGCACAAAATGTTACGTGAACAGAAGATCGTGTCTTCCCTAATGCAAAATCATGATGAAAAACTGTATGGAGGCACATGTAGGATTAGTTTATTATCCATGCCCTGAGGGAATGACAGTCCCTGTTTGCTCCACAGCCGCAGTGCTGCCACACAGCCCTGATAATTCAGCAACCCGTTTCCCTTCCTGATTCTTCACAGGAAAATAGAGGAACTAAGGCTCAGATCTCTTGTGAGAAAATGAAATATTTAGTAACAGATATTGCTGTAATAATCACCTGTTCCTCCTCCACTCAAAAAAATACGCTCAAAACTGTCACATAAGGGCATTTTGTTTAGACTTACGCTGGAAAGATTAAATGCTTATGTGGCAGTCAAAAGTATAAACTACTGCCACACTGCCAACTTACAAATCAGGCTTGTTTAGTCTATGCTTTGGGGGAAAATTGTGCCACTTTCTCTATTAGTTATAATTCCACAGACTTCCTTCTGCATTTCTTCATGAAAGTACTTGTGAGGTTCTAAACAGTACCTAATTTAAAAAAAAAAAATTTTTTTTTCTTCTGTACGTGTATGAATGTATTGTCTGCATGCAAGTTTGTGCACCCGTGACGTGCAATGCCGCGGAGGTCAGAAGAGGGTGTCGGATTCCCCTGGAACTGGAGTTCTCCTGGAATTTGAGTTTCAGATGGTTCGGTTCTCGGCCGCCATGTGGGTGCTGGGGATCGAACCTGGGTCCTCTGCAAGAGCAGTCAGCGCTCTTAACCGCTAGGCCATCTCTCCAGCCCCAACAGTACCTAATTTACGTCCCATATATGGTTAATGAATAAATAGGTTAAGCTTCTGGGGAATATGCAGTAATGTGACTCTGATCCAGTGAGTTAGACACAGATAGAAGAAAAGTATTGTTATTGCCTGCTCATTACTCTCTATAAAGGCTCGTCTTCTACATATTTTCTGGTAGATAAATGAAAGTATATGGTTTCTTGAAAAAAGTCAGAATTAAATATAATCTGCAACTTAAACAAGTGCTCTAGACAGCCCAATTTGTGATAATACTCAATTTTGATAAATCAACCACAGATTCTCAAAATAAGCATCAAGATAGAATTGTTTAAGTGAGAATTCTTCGGGAAACGTGATTTATTACTCACATTTTTGTTGCTGTGATGGAGCTACTAGAACCAAGGCAACTTTTAAGAGTTTCACATCGTCGGGCGTGGTGGCGCACGCCTTTAATCCTAGCACTTGAGAGGCACAGGCAGGCGGATCTTTGTGAGTTCAAGGCCAGCCTGGTCTACAGAGTGAGTTCCAGGACAGCTGGGGCTACAGGGAGACCCTGTCTCAAAAAGACCAAAAAAAAAAAAAAAGTTTCACATCTTCAAACAGGCACAGGAAGCAGAGCAAGTGACTGGAGATTGACAAGGCTTTTTGAACTCCGTGAGCCCACGCCCAGTGACATGATTCCTCTGACATGGCTACACCTTCTGAGACCTTCCAAAATACCAGTAGCAACTGGGGACTAAATGTTTGAGTACTCGGAGCCTGTGGGGGACATCTCATTCAAACCACCATACCACCATAGGTTCTTATTTATATGCTTATTTATGTAGTTGTGTGTGTGTACATGTGGAAGTATGCATATCCACATGTAGAAGTCAGAGAGAGGATACCTTTCAAGAGTTGGTTCTTGTCATTCCCCTTGTTGGGGCAGATTCTCTCGTCTTTGTTTCTGCTGTGCCTTATATTCCAGGCTAGCTGGCTTTCAGTTTCATGGAGATTCTCCAGTCTCTGTTTCCCGCCTCAGTGTAAGAGTGCTAAAAATACAAATTAGTGCTAATGCATCTAACTTTTTCATGGATTCTAGTAATAAATATCGGGTTGTCAGGCTTGTGGGGAAAGTGAGTTTATCCACTGAAACATTTCCCTGTTTCTCTACATAAAACATAGTAAACTAATTTTGAGTTTCCTCTATAATAAAAAATACTGATATTGTACCTTGGTATACAGTAATAGTGGTAGGGAGACATTAATTTTTACATAACTGTTATGACCATATTAACTAGTTATATTCTTTTTAAATTATTTCACTTGTTATCATCCTATTGCCTTCCTCTCACACAAACAATAATGCAGAAATCTCTTATTGTATTGTCATGTTTGCTATTTTCCAGTATCATGCACTGATGTACATAATCACACTTTATATAGAGAAAAATTAGGTCAAATCTCACTGAAGCAGTGGGGACTTCTATAATATGAAAATAGCATAAGCCCAGTGCAAAGGCACACACTGTAATCCCACCACTTGGAAGCAAAGGCAGAAGGATTAATGATATTTTGAGGCCAGCCTAGGGACATATGAAGTGCTAGTCCTGCCAGGACCACATAGCAAAACCCCATGTTAGTTACATAATAAATGAAGGAGAAAGAGAAACTAAAGGAAGAAAAATAAAAGAAAAAAAGTTGGATGAGATTGATGTATTGACTCTGATGCCCAGGTGGCTGGCCTCAGTTCACATGTTCTCCTTGAGTGGGTAATTAGTTTAGTCAGCTTTTTGGGAAACTGAGCCTAAGTCTTTACATACTGAAATATTTCAGAGTATTAAACTATACTGAAACAGGATTGAAAGGAAAAGGAAGCAAAAGTAACACAGGTTATCTTCATAGAAACACCCTCCTGTTCTTCCTCCCTAAAACTCAAGGCTCATTCTAGAATATTTTGTAGAGAAAGATAAGGATTTTTCAGTTGTATTCTGTCTTCCATTGATCAATATTTGCCTCCAAGATGGTCAATTCCTTCTTACATTTCAACTGTGTATACATATATACACTGTCCTTGTTGTGTTGAACAACAATCTAAATGAATATATATATATATAATAATCATATATATAATATATATACATACATATATATATATTCACTCTCAACCTCCTGTATCCTGGGGTTTATATTCTGGACACTGTCCTTGTTGTGTTGAACAACAATCTAAGTGCTCTGACAAGATCCATGCATGGCAGAGCCTCTATAGCTACTATAGATCATATATATAATATATTAGGCATATTCTCTCGATGGGAACTTCTATAATATGAAAATAGCATAAGCCCAGTGCAAAGGCACACACTATATATTCTGCCATGGATTTGTATCTTGTCAGAGCACTTAGATTGTTGTTCAACACAACAAGGACAGTGTCCAGAATATAAACCCCAGGATACAGGAGGTTGAGAGCCGAATGGAATTCCGCCATGGCAGCAGCCCACACATCCAAGGACAAGGCATGGTAGTGACTATACTTCTTTAGCTTCACTTTGGGTTTTCTGTCCCTTCCAGGTTGGTGGAAACAGAGACTATCCTGAACTACAGAACGCGAGCATGGCCTGAGGCATGCTGAATTGTATCCAAGGACTTGTGAATCTTTGGAATCAAGTATTTCACAGGATAGGCTGAGGCCTCTGAGAGAGGTACACTGCTGTCTAGGAGCCTCTTGGCCTAACTCCTGATGCAGGAAGGCCTTTCTCAGCATGAACATAGCAACCAGCAAAAAGGCACAACTGAGGAGTCCACATGGTGCATAATCTGTCACTATGCTCCGTGTCTGTAGGTGAGGAAGCATTCCAGTCCTCCAAAGTGCATCCTCAACTCTTTCACTTTCATGCAAAGTGGAAAAATACCTCCAGGTATGTTCTGCTTTTCACAGGTATCAGATGCCTTCTGTGTTTTTGTGCCCATGGATAATGTCAAGACATTTTTAGAACTAAATGGAAATTAGACAAGAGGACATTACAGGATTGTTTTCTCATATTATTTTAGGAAGTCATTCTCTATTATATAGTTTTGGAGACTAAATTATTACTTATATATAGACTCTGGTCATAAAGACAATAACTGAGAATTGTTTGTTTGCTCATAGCTATAAAATCAGGTAAAGAATGGGCATGCACAGACATAACTTTAAGTAACTAAATGCTTAAGTCATGTATTCAAGTAAAAACATCCAGACATTCCGCTAATGATTCTTCCTAGCAGGCTGGCTTATCAAGAATGGAAATGAGCAGAAAAAGCCAACTCCTCATCCATTGGTCCATTGCATTATAATGCTGTAAATTTAAGCTCTGCTGTGAAGAAGCTAATTCCCCCTCAAAGAAAAAGGGACCTGTGAAGAGGCATGCCACCCAATAGTCAAGCAAGTTACTTCCTTGCTTCTTCCTTCCTGGAAACAAAATTGTTATAGGGACTATCATGGAGAAAAGAGATGCTGTCTTCCTTTGCCTTCAATGACAGAGGCTATTACCCACTAAGGTCTCTCTATTCTCTTGTTATTCTTATCAATGTATGGATTTTTGCTTAAAATGTATCCCCTGATCTGACTAAAAGGGAAAAAAAATGAAATAAAATATTAGCCTCGATGCTTGGTAATGCTGGAGTGTCTCTTGTTACTAGTTGGACACTGATTTGCATTTTATATGTTAAATTCCCCTTAAATAATGAGAAAGTGAATTCTAACCAGTCCTGACTCCTGAAGAATGGGATAAAATGCCTGTTCTTTTCTCCATCAAGATGAGGTTGAGTTTCCTGAAATCATTGTTGATCCCTTTTCCTAAACCCTTTTGTTTCCAATTAAAATTCTTGCCTGAGAGTTCATGATCAGTATGTGCTTATAATCACTGAGACACTTTTCCATCTAGTATCATAAATTCCCTTGCTCCAACCAATGGGAAAGTCTGCTATGAACATCAATTTCCCAGCCTCCTTGTCAGTGGGGCACATGGGACAACTTAAATATTGTTTGCAAAGCCCTGGTGCCCTGGCCTTGATTTCTGGGCTATGTGTATCAGACAGTGAACCATTGCTTGAGAACTGATATAAAACAACCTACGTTAAATACAAAGATAGTTGCATTTCATATGTATATAATGTCTGCTTTGATAAAAACTACAGACAAATAGCTTTCTCTTAAGGTATCTGATTTCAGAAAATTTCATGTAACACTGGATGTTTTGCTATACTAACCATAAACCTGAAGAAAGTCAAACCATAATTGATTATAGCACATAGTTATAACCAAAATAGAAGATATTCATTGTTTTCCTAAATCTCTTTAATCCCAATAATAGGGTAAATAATAAGCTACTTTAATTTTATGTGTTTCTACTCAGTGCTAGACATTAAAAAAGCCTTCTTTTTAAAATGCTAATATAATCTGGGAACTTCTACTTTAAAAGAATCACTCTGCCTTTCCACTTACTCCCTAGCTAATAGTACTCTTTCTATCAAGTTACTTTTTAAAATTGTGCTTTGAAAGAAAAGATCATTCACGTGGGCATTGTCTCTGTGCATGCCCGTGTGTTTCCAGCTAGGAGCAGGATGGGGTTTTGATAATCCAAACTCCTGGGCATCCGGAGAAAACTGTTTGTTCAAAATCCATACAAATGCTGAATCGCAACATCTAAGGAGGGTGATGGTGATTTTGCTATGGAGATTCAGTGAGCAGTAATCTTAACATTGACTGAGGATTAAGTAAACGGTGAGAAAATGGAGATCCCCTTGTACCCAGCAGTCCTTATAACTGCTAATTTACTGCATGATTCTAATTAAACGAAGCTGGCTTCATAATGGCAAAGTATGGTGCCTGTGCAGGAAAGCTGTTAACATAATTATATCTCTAGCACAGGGAGCAAAGCAGATTACAATTACCAGAGAGCCATGGGATCCAGATACCATGAGTGTTACAACATTAGCAAGGAGATTTACAGTCCTAAATATCCCCACTACAATGGGCCCTTTGTAGTTAAGTTTCTATTCATTAGGTAGCATCTAATAGAGATATTAAAAAATTAAGTATTCTTCTCTAGGTAATCAGTTTTTAAACTCAGATGAGAGCCAGCAAAGGAGAGAGTGTATATGTGTGCTATGTCTGTGTATGTGGGTTAAGTATATTTCAGTGAGCAATTTCCTGCCTTGTCAAAATATTACTTCCTTTAAAGATATATGATGTGACAGTTATATATCAAACCATAAATGAAAATTGGCCTATAAGAATGAAACTACCCTAATGTTCAATATTGGATCCCAACTCTTACATACTTTTTGCTGCTTATCTTCTACCATGGCAACATAGTATTAAATATCAGTCAAAGAATATCAAACATAAAAGACAATTTCTCAAAGTTAAAGGTATTTTCAAAGCAAACCCCAGGCCAGTGTGGGTTACACAAAATTCCAGTCCAGTGTACATGGTGTGTTATGATTTTTATCTTGCCAAAAGAATGATAAAAAAAGAATGAAAAAAATGTTGTGGAAGAATTTCAAATTTACTAAACATGTATTCCCTAATTTTTTTATTTACTATTATTTGTACAATTAATAATTGAACAAAATTGATCTATTTCAACTCAAAAAAAGCTTATAAAACTGTGCTTTAGAATTAGTTATGTAGTACCAGGATACTTTTCAACTCCTGTATATATAATATAAGGTAAACTGGAATGTGTTTGATAGTGTAAATGCCCAATTCCTTGCTGACATAGGTTTAGTAATTCTTGGGTATTTTATTGATAACTAAAATGTCCCTATGTTTTACTGTCAAGCTACCTTGAATTCACATACACTGAATCTATTCCTTATTATTTAGAAAGCACATAAAATACATTTAGAAGAATCTGAAGTAACAATGTAAACTTTTATGAAACACTTTCAACTACTAAGATCTATGGGGTTTAATTTTTTTTCCATTCCTGAATTTATATCTCTCACAGAGTTCATAAAATTACATATTGCTTGAAGTATTGCATATCTTGATTTTTTTCTTTCTGTTCAATAGTACATAAGAGCCAGGAGTGGTGGCGCACGCCTTTAATCCTAGCACTCGGGAGGCAGAGGCAGGCGGATCTTTGTGAGTTCAAGGCCAGCCTGGTCTACAGAGTGAGTTCCAGGACAGCTGGGGCTATAGTGGAACCCTGTCTCGAAAAGGATCAAAAAAAAAAAAAAAAAAAACAACAACAACAACAACGACAAAAATAGTACATAAGAATCACGACTGTGTAAAAAAGCAAATTTCTGTTACCAAAAGTGATTCCTGCAGCAAATTCTTACTTTTCTTCAGAATTTAGAGCCTTAAAATTACTGGAAAATAAATTTAACTCAACTTATTGAGACCAAAACCAATTATGTCATCATGATTACCTAAAATTAAGCTAAATGTTTTCTTTTTAGCTTTCTGTTCTGAGGCTGTGCAATAGCATTTTGTAGAGAAAGATATATATGTGAATATATAGATCTGTATAATACAATTTATTTAACATGAATTTTTATATGAACATTTAAAAGTGTTTCCTTAGATATTGAGTAATAGATTAAACAGAAAATTATATTATAATGTGTTCACAGCATCATAGTAAAGAATCAGATGCATATATTAATGCAAAATATGGTCCATATGCTTAATGGATTTGTCAATCGAGACAGATTGAGAGATTATAGATTTAGCTAAAACACACCATTTAAGCTATTTGGAAAAGCATCTTTTAAATAAAAGAGAGCCTGGCAGACATAAATAGAAATGATTAATAAGTAGATTTTAGATGTATTCAGAAAGTCTTCAAAAAGCAAGTAGAAACTAGGCTTGGAATCAGTGGAGAAAAAGGATGATTGAGATCAAAGATTATAAATTTCATAGCCAACACTAGTCTTTCAGAGATTTAAACTGAGGAAATATCAGTAATAAGTAAATTGGTGAACATATCCTAAGGGAGGGAGTGCCTCGGCCTGAATAAATTTTAAAGGAAAGAATTCTTCATTTCTGGAGAGAAAAGGAGACTTGAAGAGAATTAGAAAAATCTTGATTTGTCATAAATATTCCAACATTTAAATAATAAAACATACTGATTAAAAACTGAATAAAACAAAAATGTCAGTTCACCTTTTTGAATCTTCCATTCTTACAGGTAAGAGATAGCAAATTATAATATATTAATACCTATATCCATATGGATGAGTATAGAATCTGCATAGTTAAAAAAATTAGATCAGGGATCTCTACTATAAGCATTCTAAGTAGCAGGAGAAAAGTAAATGGTTCTGCTTAGGACAGCTGGCTGCTGTAATGAGAACACAAAACTTTTTTCAGTTTAATTATATGAATGGTGCTTACAATTTGTTTTTTTTTTCATTGAGTTCTTTTTTCTTAATTTTATTTTAGGTGTATGAGTATATTGCTTGCGTGTATTTAAGTGTATCCATGTTATTGAATGACTGCAGAGGTCAGAAGAGGGTGTCTAGTCCCCTGGAACTGGAGTTAACAGATGGTTGTCACTTGCCATGTAGGTGCTCAGATTCAGACCCTGGGTCTTCTGCAAGAACAGCCAATTCTCTTAACCACTGAGCCATCTTTACAGCCCTTCACTGACTTCTTGGTTAAGCAAAATTTATAAAAGAGAAATTATTCAGAGTCAACACCTTTGAAGAAACAACACACAGGCAGGCTAATTTTCCACCTTAGACCTCTGATCTATCTCCCTAACTGAAACTGGGTAAATACCTTAACACAGACCACTAAATACCCAAGAGGTGGTCACTCCCTTCTCCCAATCTCTCTGGCACTGTTCTGCCTCACAGTCCCCAAGAGAGGATTTTGGTAAGTCAGACACTGCCCACCAGCCACCTCATTCAGTCCTTCTCCCACCCCCACCCCCACCCTGTTCTCATCTAGACTAGGATCCATGCAGAAACTAATCCTTTCCTTTACCTGGACCAACTCCCTTACCTAGAATTATCATCCACCTTAGCATAGGTGCTAAGCACTATCTCAGTTAATCTCACCCCTCCCCCATCTTCCTTGACTCTTGATATGCTTGTCAGTCCTGCTGACTTACTACATAATCATTAGAAATACATCAAAACTCAATTAAACAAAAGCCAAACAACTGAACTCCTAATTAAAAAATATATAAACAGGAGTGCACAGAGCTTAGATGGGGGATTTCCCAGGATCATCTGAAGCACAGGTAAGAGCCGGGGGCTTCAGCCATGTGGATTGTTAGATAATTCTATCACTGGGTTGTTGGATAATTGTATCATCGGATTGTTGGATAAATGAATCACTGTCTTGTGTGGCTGTGGGGGTGAAGTTATCCCGCTAGCTGGTATAAAAGGTTGGCCTGTTGCCACTGTGAGCCTTGAGTGCATAGAACTTAGATCAGGGATTTCCCAGGACCTATTGAAGCACAGAGTACTTGGACATGGGCCCGGGGTATTACATCTTTATCAAAGGAACAACTGACCATGAAGATTTCACAATCATGAATATATATGCACCAAACTCTGGTGCACCAAACTTTATAAAGATAATTCTCCAGGACCTCAAGGCACAGATTAACCCCCGCACACTAATAGTAGAGGACTTCGATACCCCACTGAGCCCTTTGGAGAGGTCAACCGGACAAAGAATAAACAGAGAGACATCCGAACTGAATGATATGATACACCAAACGGACCTCACAGACATCTACCGAATATTTCAGCCAAATACCAGAGAATAAACTTTCTACTCACATACTGGGACACAGAAGAAACCTCAACAAATACAAAATGATTGAAATATTTTCATGCATTCTATCATACCACTGTGCAATAAAGATCAATATCAACACCAGGATAAGCCTTACTATCTACAAGAACACATGGAGATGAAACAACACACTCCTGAGTAATAAATGGGTCAAGGAAGAAATAAAGAAATAAAAGCATTCCTGGAACTAAACAAAAATGACAACAAAACACAACAAAACCTATGGGATACTTTAAATGAGTCCTAAGAGGTAAGTTTATAGCCCGGGTGCCTACATTAGAAAAAACAGAAAGAGCACAAGTGAACTAACACTGTAGCTAAAAACACTTGAGAGAAAACAACAAATGAACCCTAACAGCAGCAGACAGGAAGAAATAACAAAAATCAGCAGAAATCAATGAAATAGGAAGGAAGAAGTCAATACCAAAAATCAACCAATCCAAAAGTTGGTTCTTTGAAAGAATAAACAAAATAGACCACTACCTCAGTTAACCAAAAGAAAGAAAGAGCAACTCCTTATCAATAGAATACATGATGAAAAGGGAAATATCACAATAGACAATGAAAACATCTAGACGATCATACAGGAATGCTTGAAAAACCTATACTGTACTAAGTTTGGACAAACTAGGAGAAATAGATGAATATCTGAAATCCTGGGAATCACCAAAGCTTAACCAAGAAGAGATTGACAACTTAAACAGACCCATAATATATGAAGTTGAAAATGTAATAAGAAACCTCCCAACTAATGAAAGCCCGGGCCCAGATGGTTTCACAGAAGAATTCTATGAAACATCTCAAAAAGACTTACAACCATTATTACTCAAATTGTTCAGAAGGATACAAGCAGAGGGAAACGTCCCAAATTCCTTCTTTACAGCCAGCATCACTCTAGTACCCAAAGCAGGCAAAGGTACAACCAAAAAGGAGAACAAAAGACACTTCTCATTAATGAACACAGATGCAAAAATTCTCAACAAAGTACTTGCAAACTGAATACAGATCTACATCAAAAAGATCATCCATCATGACCAAGTTGGATTCATACTAGAGATGCAGGGACGATTCAACATATGAAAATCAATAAATATCATAAAACACATAAATGGACTGAAAGACAAAAAACATGATCATCTCAATTGACACAGAAAAAGCCTTTGACAAAATACAGCATCCTTTCATGCTTGAAGTCCTAGAGGGAATTGGATTGGAGGGATCATTCCTCAAGGTCATATACAACAAACCCACAGCCAATATCATCCTAAGTGGAGAAAAGACAGAAGCATTCCCCTTAAAGGCAGGAACTTGGCAAGGCTGCTCCCTGTCACCACTCCTCTTCAATATGGTGCTTGAAACATGTGCTAGGGAAATAAGACAAGGAAAGGAAATTAGAGGAGTACTAATTGGAAAAGAGAAGGTTAAGCCAGCTCTTTTTGCTGATGATATGAATGTTTACCTAAGGGATGCGAAAAACTCCACTAGAAAACTCCTAGAAATGATTAAGAGTTTCAGTAAAGTGGCAGGATACAAAATTAACCTAGAAAAATCAGTAGCCTTTCTTTACACCAAAAACAAGCAACTGAAGAAGGAATACAAGGAGACCTTCCCACTCACAATAGCCTTAAAAACAATAAAATACCCAGTAATAAACTTAACCAAAGACAGCAAAGATCTCTACAAAAAAAATTTAAACCCCTGAAGAAGGAAATTGAAGAAGACATCAGAAGATGGAAAGACCTCCCATGCTCATGGATTGGAAAAATTAATATAGAAAAAATGACCATTCTACCCAAATTAACATACACATTCAACATGATCCCACTTAAAATCCCCAAGAGTTTCTTCACAGGAGTGCAAAAAAAGTCCTTGATTTCATAGGGAAAAACAAAACACCCCAAATAGCCAAAGACATCCTGACTGAAAAGAACAATACAAGGGGATCTCTATACCAGACTATAAACTATACTTCAGGGCTATAGTCATAAAAACAGCTTGGTACTGGCACAAAAACAGACCTGTTGACCAATGGAACAAAACTGAAGATCCAAACTTGAACACGTACAATTTCAGCCACCTCGTATTTGACAAGGGTCCAAGAAGATCCAATGGAGGAAAGACATCATCTTCAGCAAGTCATGTTGGCAAAACTGGATCAGTACTTGTAGATGAATAAAGTTAAACCTCTACCTCTTGCCCTGTATAAAAGCAAACTCCAAATGGATCAAAGACTTTAACGTGAAACCCCAAATTATGAAGGCAATAGAAGAAAAAGTTGGCAGCAGCCTACAAGACATAGGCATAAGAAAATACTTCCTAAGTCAGACAGCAGCTACACAGGAAATAAGATTGACAATTGACAAATATGGCCTAATTAAATTCAAAAGCTTCTGTACCTCAAAAGAAACAATCAAGGAAGTGAAGAGAAATCCCACAGAGTGGGAGGAAACTTTAACCACAGAAACATCTGACAAAGCATTGATTTCCCAAATACATAAACTACTCAAATAACAAAGAAGAAAGAAAACAAATGACTCACTCAAAAAAATGGAGCAAAGAGATGAACAGAGACTTCACAAGTGAAGAATATTAGAGATGGCTGAAAAATATCTTATAAAGTGTTCAATGTCACTACTAATTAAGGAAATGCAAATTAAAACCTCTTTAACATATCATCTCACTTTGATAAAACTGGCTAGGATCAAGAAAACAAATGAAACCAAGTGCTGGAGAGGTTGTGGGGAATGGGAAACACTCATCCACTGCTGGTGGGAATGTAAACTCCTAGAACCACTATGGAAAGCAGTGTGGAGAACCCTTAAAAGACTCAAAATGAGCTTATGACCTGATCCAGTCATACCACTCCTGGATATATACCCACAAGACCCATCTTACCACAGAGATACATGCACAGCCAGGTTTATTGCATCACTCTTCACAATAGTGAAGAGCTGGAACCAACCCAAGTACCCCTCAACTGATGAATGGATAGAGAAAATGTGGTACATGTATTCAATGGAGTTCTATGCAACAGTAAAGAAAAATGATATGATGAACGAAATGCATGAAACTAGAAGATATCATGTTAAGTGAAGTAACACAGTCCCAGAAAAACAAAGGACTAATGGTATCCCTCATCTATGGTTGCTAGTGCCAATTAACTAGTTGTAAGGCAAACTGAACAAAATTAATGTTATATTACTCATGATATGAGAACAATCGTGCTCTTATACTGTGAATCCCTTAGCAAGTTCTAGAACTAAGCTATCATTTATTTGTTTTTCAGAGTTAGGAATTTCTGGTATATGGGTAGAGGATATGTATGCATATTTTAGAGTAATATAAGGTCAAAGGAATGGAGAAAAAAAACTAGTTTGTTGTGATATTATGTCTAACCACAATATTTACTTTTTCCAATGAAACTTTTTATTTATCCAAAGAAAAATAGATTTACAAATACATTAAGAACTTCCAGAAAAGCAGGAGAAATAACAATTTCACTGAATTCATATATATGTTTTATAATATCTTTTCAACTTTCTTTGATTCTAACAACTTTAATGACTATCACAGTTTCTGCTGTCATTTCCAATTGATTTTTTTATTGATGCTTTGTGTGTTTCATACATTATTTTTCAATTCAGTTCAGGCATATTTCCCTTTCCCTTCCCCCCACCCCACCCCATCCCAGATCATGCATTCTGCCATAACTGTCCTGCATCTTTCTCTCAGTTTTTTTTTTCATTTTTTTAACGATAAGTGATAATTTATGAGTACAAGCATCCTTCATGTAAAACAAATTTGCAAGCAGTTGTGCCCAAACCCACAGAGCCCATGGGTCCCACCATCCCAGCTGGGGGGCTTGGTGGGGGGCTCGTGGGTGAGGGGTTGTGTTCAATCAAGTTGATCAAATATTGCTGTCCAGGGACTATATTGTTGTCGTTTCACCATTCACCCAAATCACAGCCCCTTCCTTACATTTTACCATGTCCCCTCTTCTGCAGATTGTTCCCTAGGCTTGAAAAGGGGCACAGGTGGATGAGAGCAAAAAAAAGTCTACTTCTCTGGAGACGTTGTCTTGCTCTCTAGTCAATTCTGGCTGTTACCTTTCACGGGCTTCAGATTGTCTAGGAATAACCTTTCTTCTCCTACTAATGAAGCACAAGCACATTGGCTAGATAGGTACTTAAAACAGTACTAATTGTTATTGTAGTTACTTTGGTATAGACACACCAGATGTTTGTATGGTATGTTTATCCGTGAATTACATTTTTTTCTCTGTTGAATATGACAGGGTCTTACTTTGGCCTTATAACATCTCCTGAACATTAGAGGTGCAAGCTTGTGTGGCATCAGCCAGGGTTATTCCTCCAAGAGAGAGCTTAATAGCCAATTAGGTTGGGGACATATCAGGCTAGGCTGCCTCTGCTGACAGTATTACAGGTCAGGTGGGGTGTATTGTGGTGTGTGACGGAGTCATGCTTTACTCAAGGGACCCTATTTGCTTTATTGGTTTAGTGGCATTGGTCACAGTCTTGGTTTTCCAGAGGGCCATTTGTACCCTTGCTATTTGTGTGTATTTGCTCAATACATTCTTTCCCATGTTAACGTTTACTATAGGTCATCTGACAGCATGGGCCTTATTCCTCTCTTCTGTTCAGGTATCCAGTTTTGAGGAGGAGCCTTTACCTTTTGAGTTTATGGGTGTGCTGCTTAGTATTTCTTATACAGGTTGCATTGAGATTTTCTCCAAGCCTTTTCCTAAATATTATAGAGTAGTTAAAAGTTATCAGGCTGGTGTAATTTAACTAGCTTTCTGGATGCCTACAACATACTTAATGCCCATACCAATTGGCAGAGGATCTTAAAGGATAACTTTGTTCTCTTGCCTCTCAGAAGGTCACACTAAGTCCTAGGGGACTAGGCATGGAGCGGCATCTTTTGAAATGTCCTGCAGATGTGAGTCACCAGTCTTCCTGAGCAGGGAGGCCTTGGAGATCCAATAATGGGAATTCAGCCAGTGTCCCACTCTTAAAGAGGAAAGCTCTCATTCTTCAAAAGGGGTAAAAAACCATCTGGTCTAGCAAGACCTGATTTTGTCCTAAGTGGATGGAACTGGTGATTTAAAAAGCCAAAAGGAGCAGGGGCTCCCTCACCCCCCCCCCAAAAAAAAAAAAAAAAACCTTAGTGACTCTTGAGGACCAGATCCTCAACTAACCTTGAGAAAACAAAATCCTTCATTAATCTGGGCTAACTGTGTGGCATTAAACATCCAATAAGAAAGTATAACCAGAAATATATAAGTAGTAAGACCTGAGAAATTGTACTTCAGGTATAAAACTTGTTATCATTGTAAAAACAAAAAAAGAATACAGTTATTTTGCCTGCCTTACTGTCAAGTAGTGCAGCTACCTTGTGGCTGCCACTGCTTTTGCTATCCTTCAAAGATGTGAGACACAGCTTTTCAACCTTCCAATATGGACTGAAGACTCATGTCTCTCCAAGAATCCTCCAAACCTTCAATGCCAGATGGGACTGCTGAGACATCCAACTTGTGGAGTGAGCTACTACTAGAGTTTCCACCTCTTCAGAGTATAGACTGCTATTGTTGGACTACCCAGGCTGTATCATGGAGACTAGTACAGGAAGATCAAGACGACAGGACGGGGTGCTTAATGGACCTCATTTGGTGAACATGGAAAGGGAAAAGACCAGTTGGAACACAAGGGTATAACTGATGGTGATTTGAGCTTGCCAAGGAGGAGACTGCAAACATGACATCTTTAAGCCTAATAAAGAAAAGAAAAATCATAAGCTGAAATTGCTAAAACCTATGATATATGTGGCATGCATATGTGCATATTTTGGAATGATGCATATTGGAAGGAATAACAACAACAACAACACAAAGACTGTGTCAATGAAGTTACTGAAATGGTGCACTTCTGCTCAAAACACTAAACTTCTGCACCGAGAATTTTGAGAGAGACTTGAGAAACAGATGAAAAATATTTTTGGCAGAATGCATGAGCTCTGGTGGGTTGGGGAGATAGAGAGAGGGGCACGGTCTAGATTTGATTCGTAATTTTTATTTTAATGCACAGAGCTTCAATAAAAATTGGTTTTGAAAAAAATATACAAACATGATCAAAGAAATGGATTAAAACATCAACAACTCAAAGAACTTGTGATGCAAGCTCAGGAATATACAAATATGCAGCTTAATGAAATATCAAAAAAAATTAATGACTTGAAAACTGATCACAAAAGAGAAATAGTGAGGAAAACCCAAACAGAAATCTGCATGAATTTGAAGAACCCAATAAGGCAATTGGAAACAATATAAAGTGTCACAAGCATAATGAATGAAACAGAAAACAGAATATCAAGACTGGATGACAAAGTTGAAGATCTAGAGTCCTTAAGCAAAGACGAGGTAAAAAAAAAAACAAAAAAAAAAACCACAAGGAATATACAGGAAATCTGGGACAACATGAGAGACAGAAATCTAAGAATTATTTGTATACAGGAAGGAGAAGAATTTCAGGGCAATGCCATTTAACAGATCTTCAACAGGTTTATAAAAGAACACTTCCCAAAATTAAGGAAAGAATTACCTATTAAGATCCAAGCACATAGAACACCAACTAAACATGACTAGAAGAGAAAATCACCATGGCATATAGTAGTAACAACATTAAATATACAGAACAAAGAGAGGGCACAGCTGCTAGAGAAATACAAGTTACATATAAAGGAAAACCAATCAGAACCATAGCTAGAAGAGCATGAACCAAATATTCCCTACTATAAACAACCTTGGATGCCAACCCGGAATACTTTATCAAGCAAAACTATCTACCAAGGTTGAAGGAGAACGTATTTTTTTCATAACATGATAGGCTGAAAGAATTCAAGTCTACTGAGACAATATTTGAAACAATACAAAGGACTGAAGTAATGAATGAGCATTCACAAGAGGCTACAGAAAGAAAACAAAGGAGGGTATAATGGAACCTCAAATCAACCCACAAAATAAATTAAATTGCCACTATTCAATACACACCTTTCAATATGATCATTAAATTCCAATGGCTTCAACTCCACTGTCAACTGACACAGACTAACAGAATAGTCTATAAAGAAAACCCATCTTTTTCTGTCTTCAAGAAACTCTTATCATTTTATCAACTTCATGGACAGAGAATAAATAAAAAATATTCTGGTGCCTCCCAAGACCACCTGAAGCACAGGTACCAAGAGCACACCCCTACACCCCCGTCTCGCCAACTGGAATTACGAAGACATCTGAAGGAGGCAAGCAAAGCAAGCCTTCAACACAGTGAAGAGGCATTTGGGACTCAAGTTGGAATACAGGCAAGGAGAAGCCCATATGCCAGAAATACAAAGAAGAGAAAATATGGGAAAGGTGCTGTATAATCCCACACCAAGCTCTACCAACCCAGTGGAAGATTCCTACAGTGGGATCCCCCTGGGGATAGCACAGGACACAGATTTCAGAAGCACAATCATGAACATACTTAAAGAAGTGCAAGATTATAAAGAGCAAATCGAAGAATTAAGAAAAGAGAGGAAAGAACTCAAGAAGGAAGTGGAAACACTGAAAAGATCCCAGGTTGAAAAAGATAAGGAAACCAACTAGTGAAGAAAAAGCTGCAGGAAGGGATTGAGAAGCTCCAAAAGGAAGTGGAAATACTAAAGAAATCAGAAGAGGAAATGAAAAAGGAAATCAAACACTCATCCAATCAGGAGGAAAGGAATGGAAAAAGCGTCAGAAGCAGAAGGAGGAAGCAGAACAAAGAATATCAGACCTGGAAGATAACACAGAACAACTAAAAACTTCAAGTAAAGATTATGAAAAATTTAAAAATACACAAAAGTGGAACAACCAGGAACTGTGGGACACTATGAAAAGATCAAACCTCCACATCATAGGAATAGAGGAAGGAGCAGAATCCCAAGAGAATGGTATTGATTAGATCTTCAACAGAATAATAGAAGAAAATTTCCCCAAACTAAAAAAAGACAAGCTAATACAAATACAAGAAGCACATAGAACTCCAAACAGACAAGATCAGAAGAGAAACTCTTCATGCCACATCATAGTTAAAATGCTAGACACCCAAACCAAAGAAAATATTCTGAAAGCCACAAGAGAAAAACATATAAGTTACCTATAAGGGGAAACATATCAGAATTAAAAGTGACTTCTCAGTACAAAGTATGAAAGCAAGAAGAACATGGAGCAAAGCATTCCCAGTGTTAAAGGACAATAGATGACTACCCAGGTTACTATACCCAACAAAAGTGTCAATTATAGTTGAAGGAGAGAGAAAAACCTTCCATGACATAAAAAAGATGAAAGAATACATGTCTGGAAAACCAACCCTTCAGAGAATACTTGAAGCAATTCAAAGGACAGAAGAAAGGAGCAACCATCCCCAGGCACCTAGAAAGAGAAATCAATAAAAGCATAACTGCTGAAGTAGAAACCTAAACAAAAACCGCAAATGGAAAATAAGGCAAAAAGAAGCAACACAAACCTATCATGGATAATAAGGCAAAAGAAAGGAACACAAGCCTATCAGTCATAACCTTAAATATTAATGGACTAAATTCCCCAATCAAAAGACAGACTGGGAGATTGGATTAGGAAACAGAACCCATCGTTACGCTGTCTACAAGAATATTTCTTACCTTCAAGGACAGGCAGCACCTTAAAGTGAAAGGATGGAAAAAATTCCAAGCAAATGGTACCAAAAAGAAAGCAGCTGCTATTTTAATATCAGACAAAATAGACTTCAAAGTAAAAGAAATCAGAAGAGACAAAGAAGGCCATTATATTTTTATCAAAGGAACAATTCACCAAGAAGATTTTGCCGTTATGAATATATATGCACCAAACTCTGGTGAACCAAACTTTATAAAGACAATTATCCAGGACCACAAGTCACATGCTAACCCCAGTACACTCATAGTAGGAGACTTCAGTACCCCACTGAGCCCTTTGGACAGGTCAACAGGACAAGGAATAAACATAGAGACATCTGAACTGAACAATATGATACTCCAAATGGACCTCATAGATCTCTACCAAATATTCCACCCTAATACCAGAGAATACACTTTCTACTCAGCGCCCCACAGAACATTCTCCAAAATCGACCGTATACTGCGACACAGAAGAAACCTCCACAAATAAAAAAAAATTTGAAATAATTTCATGCATTCTATCAGACCACAGTGCAATAAAGCTCAACATCAACACCAAGATAAGCCCTAAACCTATGGGATACCTTACAAGCAGTCCTAAGAGGGAAGCTTATAGCCCTGGGTGCCTACATTAGAAAAAGAGAAAGAGCACAAGTGAACGATCTAACACTGCAGCTAAAAGCACTGGAGAGGCAACAACAGATGAACCCTGAACGCAGCAGACAGGAAGAAATAACAAAAATCAGATCAGAAATCAATGAAATAGAAACAAAGAAAACAATACAAAAGAAATCAATGAATCCAAAAGTTGGTTCTTTGGAAGAATAAACAAGATAGACAGACCTCTAGCCCAGTTATCCAAAAGAAAGAAGGAACAGCTCCAAATCAATACAGTCCATGATGAAAAGGGAAATATCACTACAGACAAGGAAAAGATCCAGAAAATCATATGGGAATAATCCAGAAACCTATATTCTACCAAGTTTGAAAACCTAGAAGAAATAGAAGAATATCTGAAATCCTGGGCATCACCAAAGCTCAACCAAGAAGAGATCGACAGCTTAAACAGACCCATAATATATGAAGAAATTGAAGGTATAATAAGAAACCTCCCAAATAAAAATAAAAGCCCAGGCCCAGAAGGTTTCATGGAAGAATTCTCTAAAACATTTCAAAAAGATCTACAACCATTATTACTGAAACTGTTCAGAAGGATACAATCAGAGGGAATTCTCCCAACTTCCTTCTATGAAGCCATCATCACTCTATTACCAAAACTAGGCAAAGATAAAACTAAAAAGGAGAACTATAGACCCATCTCCCTATTGAACACAGATGCCAAAATTCTAAACAGGATACTGGCAAATCGCATACAGACTCACATCAAGAAGATCATCCATCATGACCAAGTTGGACTCATACCAGAGATGAAGGGATGGTTCAACATACGAAAATCAATAAACATCATCAAGCACATAAATGGAATGGAAGACAAAAACCACACCATCGTCTTGATTGATGAGGAAAAAGCCATTGACAAAATCCAGCATCCCTTCATGCTTAAAGTCCTAGAGGGAATTGAATTGGAAGGATCATTCCTCAATATAATCAAAGCCATGTACAGGAAACCCACAGCCAATATGATCCTAAATGGGGAAATGACAGAAACATTCCCTTTAAAGGTAGGAACTCGGCAAGATGCCCCCTGTCACCACTCCTCTTCAATATAATGCTTGAAACACTTGCTGGAGCAATAATGCAAGAAAAGGAAATTAAAGGAGTACTAATTGGAAAAGAGGAAGTCAAGTTATCCCTATTTGCTGATGATATGATTATTTACTTAAGGGATACTAAAAAGCAAAGTGGCAGGATACAAAATTAGCTTAAAAAAATCAGTGGCCTTTCTTTACACCAACAACAAGCAAATGGAGAAGGAATTCAAGGAGACCTTCCCACTCACAATAGCCTCAAAAACAATAAAATTCCTAGGAACAAACCTAACCAAAGACACCAAAGATCTCTACAACAAAATTTTTAAACCGTTAAAGAAAGAAATTGAAGAAAACATCAGAAGATGAAAAACCTCCCATGCTCATGGATTGGGAAAATTAACATTGTAAAAATGTCCATTCTACCCAAACTCTTGTATAGATTTAATGCAATCCCAATTAAAAGCCCCAAGATTTTCTTCACAGGCTTGGAAAAAAAAAGTGCTTAAATTCACCTGGACAAACAAAAGACCCCAAATAGCCAAAACAACCCTGAATGAAAAGAGCAACACAGGAGGGATCTCTATACCAAACTTCAAACTATACTACAGGGCTATAATCATCAAAACAGCCTGGTAATGGCACAAAAACAGACCTGTTGACCAATAGAGCAAAACCGAAGATCCAAACTTGAGCACGTACAATTTCAGCCATCTCATATTTGACAAGGGGGCAAGAAGCCACAATGGAGAAAAGACAGCATCTTCAGCAAGTGGTCTTGGCAAAACTGGATCACCACTTGCAGCAGAATGAAATTAAACCCCTACCTCTCGCCCTGTACAAAAGTCAACTCTAGATGGATCAAAGACCCTCAACGTGAAACCCCAAATTCTGAAGGTGATAGAAGAAAACGTTGGCAGCAAACTACAAGACATAGGAATAGGAAAAGACTTCCGAAATCAGACAGCAGCTGTGCAAGAATTAAGGTTGACAATTAACAAATGGGACCTCATTAAACTCAAAAGCTTCAGTACATAAAAAGAAACAATCAAGGAAGTGCAGAGAAATCCCACAGAGTGGGAGGAAACCTTCACAGAAGATACATCTGACAAAGCATTAATTTCCAGAATATATAAACTATTCAAAAAACAAAGAAGAAAGAAAACAAATGACCAACTCAATAGATAGAGCAAAGAGCTGAACAGAGACTTCGCAAGTGAGTAATTAGAGATGGCTGAGAAACACCTTAAGAAGCGTTCAAAATCACTGGTCATTAAGGAAATGCAAATCAAAACCAGTTTAAGATATCATCTTACTCCAATAAGACTGGCTAGGATCAAGAAAACAAATGATAACAAGTGCTGGAGAGGTTGTGGGGAAAAGGGAACATTCATCCAGTGCTGGTGGGAATGTAAACTCATACAGCCACTATGGAAAGCAGTGTGGAGAACCCTTGGGAGACTTGGAATGAACTTGCCACCCAACACTGCCATACCACTCCTAGGCATGTACCCTCAAGACTCACCCCACCGCAGAGATACATTCACGGCCATGATTATTTCAGCTCTCTTCACAATAGCAAGGAGCTGGAACCAACCCAAATGCCCCTCAACTGACGAGTGGATAGAGGAAATGTGGTACATTTACATAATGGAGTTCTATGCAGCAGTAAAGAAAAATTACATCATGAGCTTTGCAGGAAAATGGCTGGAGCTAGAAGACATCATGCTGAGTGAAGTAACACAGTCCCAGAAAAACAAATGACAAATGGTATCCCTTATCTGTGGATGCTAGTGCCAATTACCTAGTTGTAAGTATTTCTTGTGCATGGCCCCTGAGCTTTTGTCCAAGCAGTTGGGAGTGATGCATATTGGAAACAACCACCACCACAACAACAACAACTGAAAGAACTGCATCTAAGAACTGACTGAAACAGTGAACTTCTGCTCAAAACAGTCAACTTCCACAAGGAGAATATTGAGAAAGACTGAGAAAGAGATGAAAAGCATGTTTGGCAGAATGCATGAGCTCTGGTGGGGTGGGGAGATAGGGTGGGGGACACTGGTCTAGATTTGGTAATCTTATACAAAATATATATTAAAAAATATTCCAAGTAAATGGATCTAAAAAGAAAGCAGGCACTGCAATTCTAATATCTGACAAAATAGACTTCAAATTAAAACTACTCAGAAGAAATAAGGACAGTCTCTTAATTCTAATCAAAGGAACAACTGCCCAAGAAGATATTATAATCATGAACATATATGTGCCAAATTCTGGTGTACCCAAATTCATAAAAAGTGCCACTCTAGGAGTATAAAACAAAGATTGACCTCAATTCAATAATAGTAGTTAACTTCAGTGTACTCTAGTCGGTAGACAGATCAACTGGACAAAGAATAAACAGAGAGGCATTGGAATTAAATAACACCTTACAAGAAATGGACCTAAGAGACATCTATAGAATATTACACCCACACACCAAAGAATCCCCCTTCTATTCAGAAGCACATGCAAGCTTTTCTAAAATTTAAAACATTCTAGGACACAAAATTCAATAAATTCAAAAATTTAAAAAAAAACTCGTCAGACCACAAAGGCAATAAAGCTTATAATGAAACAGCAAAGGAAACTCAAAAAAAAAAAAAAAAAAAAAAAAAAAAAAAAAAAAAAAAACAGGAATTCAAGGAGATTAAACAACACACTGCTGAATGATCAATGTGTTAAAAAAAAGAAATTAAGAAAGAATTAAAAGTATTTCTGGGGCTGGAGAGATAGCCTAGTGGTTAAGAGCACCGACTACTCTTGTAGAGGACCCGGGTTCGAACCCCAGCACCCACATGGCAGCTGAGAACCGTCTGTAACTCCAATTCCAGGAGAACTGCAGTTCCAGGGGAATCCGAGACCCTCTTCTGACCTCCGTGGCATTGCACGACACGGGTGAACAAACCTACATGCAGACAGTACATTCATACACATACAAAAATAAATAAAAATTTTAAAAAAGTATTTCTGGTACTATTAGAAAGCAAGAATACAATGCGCAAAAACTTTGGGACACCATAAAAAGCAGTCTTAAGAGGGAAATTTATAGCTATTAGTGTCTATACTTACAAAATCAGAAAGAACACATGTAAAAGACTTGACAGAAAAACTTGAGAAAGGCAAAAACCAACCAACCCCAAACCTAGTAGATAAGAAGAAATAACAAAATCACAGGCAAAATTAATGACGTAGAAACAATGAAAACAATATAAAAACTCAATGAATCTAAGAGTTGGTTCTTTGATATGCTAAACAAGATAGACAGACACTAGGCACAGACAACCAAAAGAAAGTGCACATCTAAGTCAACAAAATCAGAGACAAAATGGGAAACATCAAAATAGACACCAGAAAATCCAGAACATTTTAAGGGAATACTTCAAAGATCTATACACCAGTTAACCTCTGCCCAAATAATAAACCTCTGCAGAGAAAAACTTTAAAAAGACTGAGAAAAAGATGCAAGACATTTATGGCAGAATGCATGAATTGAGGCAGGGTGGGGGACATGGAAAATGGAGTGTGTCTAAATTGGACTGAGAAATGATATATGAAACACACAAAACACCAATAAACTGTTTTATTTAAAAATCGATACACCATTAAACTTAAAAACCTACTCAAAATGTATGACTTTCTAGAGCCATGCACAGCACCAGTGTTAAACCAAGAAGTCAACAGTTTCCACAGACAACTAAAAAAGGAGGAAATTCAAAGAGTAATACAAACCCCCCTGACCCAAAAAAGGCCAGGACCAGACCAATTTATAGCAGAATTCTACCAGACATTCAAAGAAGATCTAGCCAATATTTCTCAAGCTATTCAAAAAGACAGAAACACAGAGAACTCCCTATGTCCTTCTATTAAGCCAGCATTACTCTATACCAAAACCAGGTATAGACACAACAAAGACAGAAAATTATAGGCCCATATCCTTAAGGAACATAGATGCAAAGATACTCAGCAAAATAACTTGCAAACTGCACACAGATCCACAACCAAAAGATCATCCACCATGGTCAGGTAGACTTTATTACTGAGACCTGGAGATGGTTCAACATACGAAAGTCAATAAATGTCATAAAATATATGAATGCACTTGAAGACAAAAATCACATGTTCATGTCAATAGATAAAGAAAAGGCCTTTAACAAAATCAAACATGCATTCTTGTTAAAAGTCCTAGAAGAAATAGTTCTAGAGGGAACATACCTTGATATCATTAAAAGTATATATGGCAAACCCACAGCCAACATCATTCTAAATGGAGAAAACCTGGAAGCATTTCTATTAAAATCAGGAACCAGACAGGGTTGCCCTCTATCTCTACTCCTTTTCAATATAGTGCTTGAAGCCATTGTAAGAGCAATAAAACAAGAAAAAGAAATTAAAGGAGTACTAATTGGAAAAGGAGAAGTCAAATTATCCTCATTTGCTGAGGATATATTATACATAAGGGATACAGAAGATTTCACCAGAAAACTACTAGAAATTATTAATAATTTCTGTAAAGTGACAGGTCACATAATCAACTTAAAAAATCAGTAGCAATTCTATACACTAATGACAAGCAATTAGAAAAGCATACAAGGAAACCCTCCATTCATATTAGCTTCAAAAAATAAAATACTTAGTAATAAATCTAGCCAAAAACATTGAAGATCTCTATAATGTTATGTAATTTAGGAACTAGGAATGCAAAGTATTCTTTCTTTTTACCTGCATGAAACTCTACTGTTAAAATATGAATAATATGAATCCCTGCCAGGTGTGGTGCACATACCTTTAATCCTAGCATTCTGGAGGCAGATCTCTGTGAGTTTAAGGCCAGCCTGGTCTACAGAGTTAGTTCCAGGCCAGCTGGGGCTACAGGGAGACCCTGTCTCAAAAGAAATATGAATCCCTAAACATGTTCTGGAATTAACATATTGCTTATTTTCAGACCTTGTAATTTTGGTATACGTGTAGAATATATATATATATATATATTCTATATAATATATTGGAGCAATATAAAATTGAAAGGAACAACAACAACAAAAAGACTTGTTCAAAGAACTTACCAAAACACTAAACTTGTGTACACAACAGTGAACTTCTGCATCTAAAAATGTTAAAAAGATGGGGCTGGAGAGATGGCCTAGTGGTTAAGAGAGCGCTGACCACTCTTGTAGAGGAACAGGGTTCGATTCCCAGCACCCACGTGGTGGCTGAGAACCATCTGTAACTCCATCTCCAGGAGAACTCCAGTTCCAGGGGAACCCAACACCCTCTTCTGACCTCCGCAGCATTACACGACACAGGTGCACAAACCTACATGCAGACAGTACATTCATACACATAAAAAAAGATAAATAAAAATTTTAAAAATGTTAAAAAGATTGAAAATAGATGCAAGGCATGGAAGGCAGAATGCATAAACTCTGGTGGTGCAGGGGGCATGGAAGGGGGAGTGAGTCTAAAGTAGATTAAGAAATGTATGAAATGCACAAAAGTTCAATAAAAAATTAAAAATAAATAAATATAAAAAGAAAATTTCAAAACTTTAATTAAACAAATAGATGAAGACACTAGGTGATGGAAAAATCAGCTATGCTCATGGATTGGTAGAATCAATATTGTGAAAATGACCACCTTACAAAAAGCAATATATAGATCCAATGCAATGCCAATCAAAATAACCACAAGATTTTTCACACAACTAGAAAAAGTCATCCAATAATTCACATGGAACCACAAAAGACTCCAGACAGCCAAAATAATTTTGAGCAAAAAGAAAAATGCAGGGGGTATCACCATACAAGATCTCAGGTTATATTACAGAGTTGCAGTTATAGAACCAGCATTGGAAGGCGCATAAAAATAGACACATAGATCAATGGAACAGAATGGAAGACCTAAACATGAGTGCATACAATTTCAGTCACTTGATTTTTGAGAAGTTGGCAACAATATACAATGGGAGAAAAACAGTAACCTTAACAAATGGTGCTGGCAGAACTGGATCACCGCCTGTAGGAAAATGAAATTGGACCTTTATCTTTCTCCCTGCACAAAAGTCAACTCCAAGTGTATCAAAGACCTCAATAAAAAATCTCAAACTCTGAAATTGACAGAAAAACATATAGGCAGTACCCTCCAAATTGTACATGTAGGAAAGGACTTTTTTTAATATATATATATAATATATAATATATATTATATATTATATAATATACATATTATATAATATATATAATCAAATCTAGCCCAGTGTTCCCCCCATCCCCCCACCCCGCCAGAGCTCATGCATTCTGCCAAACATGCTTTTCATCTCTTTCTCAGTCTTTCTCAATGTTCTCCATGTGGAAGTTGACTGTTTTGAGCAGAAGTTCACTGTTCCAGTCAGTTATTTGATGCAGTCCATTTTTTAATGGGACATGCTCATGCATTGAGGGCAACAAGCAGTAAGTGGGACTTCATTAAGCTACAAAGCTTCTAAAGTAACAAAAGAAACAACAAAGGAAGTGAAGAGGAAACCCACTGAGTGAGAGAAAGTCTTTATCAGCTGCACATTGGACAGAGGTTAATATCCAAAATATACAAAGAACTCTATAAACAAGGTAGCAAGAAAATAAATGATCCAATAAAAGATGGGTTATAAATATGACCAAAAAATTCTCAAATGAAGGAATGAAAATGGTTAAGAAACTGCTTAAAAACTGCTCAAAATCCTTAGTAATTTGAGAAATGCAAATAAAAATCATTTTAAGATTCTACCTTACCCCAATTATACTGGCTAAGATCACGAAAACAAAGGACACAAGATTCTGGAGAAGGTGTGAAGAAAGGGGAACACTCATTCACTCTTGGTGGGAATGTGAATTAATGCAGCCACTATGGAAGGCAGTGTGGGGAACTCTCAAAAGAATAAAAAGAATCTAATATATGACCCAGTTATATCACTCCTTGGGATATACCCAAAGGACTCATCATTCTGTAAAGATACCTGTTTATCCATGTTTGTTGCTGTTCTCTTCACAATAGCGAAGAAATGAAAACAATGTAAATGCCCCACAACTGATGAACCGATAATGAAAACTGGGTATATCTACACAATGGATTACTACTCAGCAGAAAAGATGAAATTATGAAATTCGGAGGTAAATAGATGGAATTATAGAATGTTACTCTGAGTGAAGTAACACAAAGACAGAAAACCAGGCAATGTATGCTTTCCCTCATTTGTGGATTGTAGCACCAATCCCCTTATGTGAGTATATATCCTGACATAACAAAAGGAGACAAGATACTGGAAAGGATACATGAAGGTAAAGGAAAAGAAAAATTCCAAAACGGAGTCCATAAGGAACAGATGTTATTAGGCAGGAGATCAGGCAGATGGAGGTGTTGAGTTGGGAGGGGGAGATAAATGGAGGGTATGATGGAAGAAGGAGGTCAGGAGAGGGGGAGGGTGGGAATGGTGGGGGTGCAGAAGCTGGCAAGGGAGGAGGGGCTTGGTAAGAGAAGAAGAAAGAACAGAGATAATTGGAACATGTGAGGCTAGGTAACCCAGATTATATTGTGATGCTCCTAAGACCCCATTAGAAATTCATGTATACTGTCTGAATATTACTGCATGAGTTATGCAAACTGGTGAATGTGTGGCAGGAAACACAGTGTGAGTCAGAGGATACCTGCCTTTGAATGAGTGGTGAGTGTGATCCAAATGACTCTCAAAACAAACCAAGCTATGTCCAAACCTCTTGATTGTCTACCAGAAATAGAAATTAAGACACTACTGTTCAGAACAAGATCTACATTAGATATAGGACTTAGATTAATGGGACAGGACATGATGTGCAACTTTTCTATTTGTAATTAAGTTCTTATAATGCTAGACCATGTGCACACTGCTAAGGGAGAAAACCAATCATTTGTACAACCTTGTCTCAAAGCCTAACAACCATGATTAGCCACCCAGAAAACTACTTCTATTGGTGCAGTAGAGGTAATGTTGTCTGTGGGATGGTCAACTGCAATGTAATTGGACTTGGAACCCCCTCAATGGGATTAAACCACTATACAGTCAGAAAAATGAACAGGGCTTGAGAGGGCATAAAGCCTAGAGAAAGCTTATCAGGGTCAAAACACTATCCCTTATCACTAATTCTAACACAACCCTATCCATAAACCTAAACCTAAACTTATTCATAACCCTAACCCTAAACCTAACTCTAATCCATAACACAAATTCTAACACAAATCTTAACCTTAACCTTAAAAAGAGACCTAACCCCAAACTAACACTAAACCCTAACCCTAACCCTAACCCTTACCAAGAACCTAAAACTTATCAGAACTCAAAACCTTAACCCTAACCCTAACCCTTACCAAGAACCTAACACTTATCAGAACTCCAAACCCTAAAAAATACCTAAGCTTAACCACAACCATAACCCTAACACGAACATAACACCAACACTTAAACTAACACTAAACATAACCCTAAACCTAATCTTAAAAATAAACTTAAAGCAAATTGTAACACTAAAATCAATTCTAAATTTAATCCTAAACCTAATTCTGTAAATAACCCTTATCCTATCCATAAACCTAACACTAAACGTAACATTAAACCTTACCTAAACCTAAACATAGCCCTAAACCTAATACTAACAAGTAACCCTAACCCTGATCTTAACCCTAACAATAACTCTAACCCTAACTCTAAGCTTAACCCTAAAACTAAACATAACCCAAAGAATAAGCCTAATGCTCACCCTAAACCCAACAGTCACACTTACCATAACTCTAAACCTAACCATAATCATAACCATAACCTTAACCAGCACCTAAACCTAACCCTAACACTAATTTTATCACTAATCCTAACACTACCTCATAAACCTAACCCAAATCTTTAGCCCAAAGTCCTAACTCTAAATGTAAGCATAAATCTAATCCTAACCCTAATCCTAAACCTAACCTAAAATAAGCCCCTAACCTAACCCTAATATTAACCTTAAACCTATCATTAAGCCTAACACAACACCTACCTTAAACTTAACATTAATCAGAGCTCTCATCCTAATCCTACCCTGAAACCTAGCTCTAACATAACCCTAACCACAACACCTCACCCTAAACCTAACACAAACCATAACACCCAAATCTAACCCTACAGCTTTCCCTATTTCTAACCATAGCCCTAAATCCTGACCCTAACCCTAATCCCTAAACTTAACATGAACACTACCTAAACCTAACCTTAATGCTAACAATAACTCATGCCCATACCCTAACATTAAAACCCTAACCAACCATAACACTAACAAAAACAGAGAAACAAGTTATATATGAACTTCTGAAAGAATTTCACATATAAATTCTGTCATTTAAATTACATATATATATTCTAGTGAATTTTTAAATTGATATGTAGCTTCCACTATGAATGCAAAAAATTTAGATTTATAAATGCATATTTTTTCCTTTATTGTACCTGAAACCATTGATCAATACTTAGTTGAAAAGAGAGAGCCTCATTAACCATATGTAAATAAAACCTTTCCAGAGGATGGCATGACCTCTGCTCTTCCTCATATGTTGCAGTAATGAATAGGGTCATCCATCTGCCCACGTGGACCTTCATCACTTATATTTGGGGTTCCCTTTGACCTACAGATTTCTTTACAGCAGACAAACTAGCTTATTTTTTCCAAATAAAAACCAAAAAACTTTTTCAAGGATATTAAAAAATGATAATTTAAAAATCTTAAGTTTACATAATTTAAGTTAGTGATCATTTAGCTGAAAGATAAGTGGACTTTCTTAACCTTCTAAAGCAAAACAAAATACTGTTTCAGAATTAAAGCTTCCATTCTCTCTTGTTTGCATTTTTAACATGTATTATTCATAGTATTTGTTATATCAAAATGTCTACATAAGTATAATTCAAAATATAGGCACCTCTACCTGAGGTGGTAGATGACAACAAGGAAACGGAATTGTCCTGATAGCTGCCCATCTACTCCTAGGATCTCACAGCAAGGTGACAGCATGTACAAGATTCATGCAATCTTAAACCAGAAGAAATCCTAGTATAGACATGAGGAAGTAAATAAGAAACTCCATGCTCACCTAAAAAAATTCTGTCAACAGATGGGTGCTGGGAAGTGTAGAGACAGTCCCTTTCAACTATGGAACTCTTGATAGGTTAACCAGGCTCCAGTAGATGTATCCACACTCAAGGACACTGGTGACACAAATTAGATTCTATAGGCTTTATTTAGTAAATCAGAGAGTACATTAAATTGAGTGGGGCAATGAGAGGAGGTGGGGATAGGGGAGAGGATCTAAATACCATCAAATTATACTGTATGAAAAATATCAACAATTCAAGTAAAAAAAAAAAAGAAAAAAGGAAGGCTTAAGTTTGATTGTAGAATTCTAATTAAAATAATTTTTCTCAAGGTGAGAGGAATTCAGATTCATTTTTATTATAACTTTTTCTCTAATATTTTGCAGTTTTATCTTAAAATTTATTTAAAACTCTATGAGGACATGAATTTTATTGATTGTACTATTTTCAACATGTTGAAGAGTCACATATTAAGTATTCAGTCTCAATAAGCAAATTTTTAATATTTTATTTATTATTTTATTTATTATTTACTTTTTTATTGCCAATGTATGTGTAAGTGCACTCATTTCATGCAGTGCCTGAAGAGGTCAGAAGGCAGCAGAGCCCTTGGAGTTAGGGAAGGTTTTTAGCTGCCATATGGGTTCTGTAATTTGAAACTCAGTCTTCTGAAAAGGCAGCAATTGATCTTAATTGCTGAGCCATATCTCTAGCCTCTCAATAAACAATTTTTGACCAAATACTTTTTCAGTTTTGCAAAACTTTTACATCTTCAGGAACCATTGTGGAAAAAAGTGGAAAGATTTTAAAAGCTAGGGAAGGAAGTATATGACCATAATGAAACACAGTCATACAGACTTCTGGGACCTTGCTCATGTGAACTTACAGCAATGGTGGCAGAATTCACAAAACTCATGCAAACTCAACCAGACAAAAACGTACCATAGACCAGGGGGAATGGGCAGGAGGCCCATTTGGTGAGAACTAACAGGTGATGACCGCTGGGTGAGGAAGTGGTGATCTTCTATAAGATAGTGATGCTATACAGGCTGAACAGGCTGCAATGGATGAACTCACACCAAAGGAGATCTAGGTATACAAACTTGACTCTATAGACCTTAACATATATGACATAATACATGAAGTCATATAGGCAGAGGGCAAGGAAGGAATAAGAGTTAAATATGATTAAGATGTTCTGTATGAAATACAAAAAAACAATAAAGCTATATTTTAAAATTTCAAAAGTTTATAAAGATAGGAAATGTTCCCATTTATCCCTCAAGCGTCTTCCCCTTATGTTCATATAATATAAAACAGCACACCTTAGACAATGATTTTGGCAGACTTATCTCCTTGACTTCATTCAGGTTTCACCCGTTTTCCCAATGTTCTCATTTCCAGGCAGAAGAGCATGTCCCATTTACGAATCACTTCTGTTTCACCTCCTCAGATCCAAGATGGTTTTCAGTATTTCCTTATTTTTCATCACCTTGACTCTTTTAAAGAAAACTATTCAGATATTTCGTAGAGTAATCCTCAGTGTGTTTAGTCTTACTTACTTTTCATTAATAGAATGGAGTTATGGATTTAAAGGGCAATTATAATGAGGGAATGCATTATTCTCATGTAACTGTATTAGTGGACATGGAGCTAATTGATGGTGATATCTAACTTCAGCACTGGATGAGGTGATGCCTGGCAGCTCTATCCACAGTAAAGTTACCCCTTCCTTTTCTTTTCTTTTTTTTTTTTTTTTTTTTTTTTTTTTTTTTTTTTTTTTTTTTTTTTTTTTTTTGCTTAACAGTGGATAACTGAGCATGCATTTAAGAGAAAGAACTGAATTCTACCTCTTGTCATAGAGAGTTTTGGGATGTATGTTACAACCACTACATCATTAAGTAAATATCTGGGAAGAGGAGAAATATTTTCTAGTTATTCACACATCCTCATTCTCTTCAAATTCTCTCTTTGGTAGATCTTATTCTTTCCCTGCCTCAGTCTTTAAAAAAAATTATTGATTTATTTCATACATACCTTCTCAATCAGTCTTAATCACCTTCTCCATTGGCATCTTCCCTCAGTCCCCTCCCCCCCCAAAGTTCATACATTCTGTCACTTGTGTTAGGGTCTATTCCTGTCTCAGTCTTAAAATCAGCCAGGTCTCATTCTACTAGATAATGGCACTTAGAAACTACCTTGACTCTAGGCAGAGCTTTATAACTACTGAGATGTCACTGTGTCTAAGACTCTCAATAAACAGAGCTATGCAACTTGCGCATACACAGATATGCATATATGCACCTATATTTATTTCAAGATTTCTTCTGATACTTGCTAAAATAAACATGAGTCCTATGCCTCTCACCACAGGGCTCATTCTAGCTTTCCTCTGTTGCTTATTTCTAACTTCTTTCTCTGCTAAATACAAACCTGATGTCATGGGTTAAACTGTATCTCTCACAAAATTAACATGCTGCAGGCAATCTTTAGTATGTCAGATTATAACAATATTTAATATAGGGTCATTAAAGATGTTGAAATGAGATTCTTAGATTATTGTTCAATTCAGAATGACCATTGTTTTTATAGGAACAGGAAATCTGACCACAGAAACACTAAGAGGGTTTTTGTGAATTTAAGATAGCCACATTCATTTTAACTATTAAAAAGATTTCTCAACTCAAAGTTAGAAAGAGATGTTTGGTTCTTAAGCCAAGTATGACTGACCATGACCCCAAGAACACAGATTCAGCTTGCCCCACAAACCATGTATCAATGAGGTAGCACTTTTATAAAATATTTATTAACAGAACAAACAAAGCAATAGACCAACACATTTTTCAAATACATTGGTGAATAGATCATGTAGACAGCAGGTTACAGCAAAATAATAAAAAAAAACTTTGTTACCAGCTTTCAGATGTTTTCTACAGTTTTGGCTTTTGAGATGATGGGAGCTAGTATGACTCTTCTTACATTCTAAAGGATTTACCTAATAGTCACATACAGACACTGGCAAGACAGGGATATTAGGGATAATAAAGATAGTCCAAGATAATTTGTCTCTGGACCTGCAACATTCTAAATTATGTATATAAATGTGGTTCTCATCAGCCAGTCAGCCTTTTTAGTCACAGATTTCTGCCACATTTGTCAATATCACTTTTATGTTTTTATATCCTTCCTGCTTTGGTGAGTTATCTTTTCATTATTTTCTCTTTTCCTCCTTTTCCCTTCCCTTCCCTTTTCTTCCTTCTCTATCATTTCTTTGTTGACAGTGCTAAAGTTTGACCTTCCTTACTTTATCCTTGAACTATAACCCTAGCACTGCTACTTTTATAATAATGTCTAATATTCAACTTTGGTATATAGGATCATTAGAAATTCATTTCAGGGAAATATTGAAGGAAAAGTTGGTTCTCTTAATGAAGTGCTTTGGAGATTATTTGAAAACCTTTTGTCAGGGAAAATTAAAAATGCTTTAAAATAAAAAGGGACTTTACAAGCACAAATGTATACACTTCTAAGAATGCACTATCATACAATTCTCATGACTAAATGTATGCATAAATATATGTAATATACCTTCTTATTAACAATTTAATAATGAATCTAATGAAGAAAAATCATTGTAAAGAATAGGCACATAATTCTAGAGGCAGAGAACAACAAAAAAAAATCAGTGGGAATATGAGAAGTAAAGACAGAACTTGAACAATTTATCAAGGTAAGTACCCTAAAACAGGGGCACTTGTAAAAGTATTATAAAATCAATGGCACAAGTATTTAAGGACAATGTTGAATTATTGAAGTAAGAAAAAGAAAACTAATGAAACTAAGAGGAAGATTTCATAGATTGTCAAGGATAAATAAATATTTTATGAAGACTGTAGAATTTTACTTTGCCTCTAGAGTGAACGGAAATAGTATAAGGGAATTTGTCATCACAGATGTAAATATTTTCATTGTTATGAGCACAATTCAAGTGTAGCTCTGGAAATGAATTTATAAGTTCCATACAGAGGTTCAAGACTATCCTAGCAAGAAATTAGACCTTCCTTCCAATGCAAGTTACACATAATCAAAACCAGATAATGTGTATTAATGAAATGTTGATTTATGTGGCTTAATTTCAGTCCATTTTATAAGCTTATAAAACAGTGAAAATAGTTTTGCAATAAAGTTAAAAAGCATGAATTTTTGAGACAGGATGAGATTTTTGGAAATGGATTTTGTTTTGGGCACATTAAACATTTCAACATGCCAAAAAGTGAGCAGATATAGATAGAAAAGAAAGATATCCAGGTGCAAAAATAAAATTCTGTCATTCAACAGCACTGAATTACAAGCTTTCAAATAAAAGACAAGAAACAATTCCCAATATAAAGAGTATATGAACATGCATCAGCAATGTATATTGAAATTTTGAATTAAACATTTTGCTTCTGTGAATCTGAGAACCTGAAATTGCCATTAATTATGTACTAGGACTTTTTTTAAATTTATGTGTATGAGTGTATTGCCTGTATATGTGTAAGTGCACACGTTTCATACAAAGCCTGTGGAGGTCAGAAAAGGGTGTCAGATTTCTCTGTAACTGGAGTTATGGACAGTTGCTAGCTGCAATGTGGATGGTGGGAATTGAACTTTGGTCCTCAGCAAGAGCAGCCAGTACTCCTAACTGCTGAGCTGTCTCTGTAGCTCCAGAATTAATATTTTAAATGTGATAAAATGAAAATTTATATGAACTCAGTGTATGAAAGGGGCTGAAAAAATAAAAAAGCCAGGACACATTAAAGTATTGTGCAGACATAGAATAATAGTTGGTAACTGCATAAATTCTAACAGCTTCATGCTTTCCAATTATTTATCTTTCAGTTCTGTATGATGTCCCAATGTTAAAATATTACACTGTTTTTATCAGTGTTCATTATGCTCTATTATATTTCACAGACATAGTTAAGTTTGTATGAAATAGTTATGGCAAGATGTATATTAGTACATGTGAAGGTTATGCTATGTGCTTCACATTCACAAGCTGGAATTTTATTTCTCAAAATTGCAGTCTTGCAAGAGGAGATTGAATCATGTCACTAAGACCCACATACATACATTTCTGACTGGTTGTAGGTTAGATCTCATGGGGGTTTGGTATATTTTTGTCTTTATCGTTTATCAACTTCCTCTTGAACCCTTGGAGTTCAGAATCTGACAAGTAACACTGAGAAACGTTGGCATATTTGTGTGAGCTTCAGAGCACAAAATTAAAACATATTAGAAACCGTATGATCAGGCCATAGTTTTGGTTTATGACACTACAATACTGTAAATAAAGAAAATTAAAATGGAAAATTTACTTAAGCGGCTCACATAATCACATTATATTTAATATATTCATATAAATTGGAAGCGTTCACTTTAATACCATAGATTTTTGTAAAATGTACTTCTATATTTTTCAAAACTATATTCATCATACAATGATGTGGACCTTCAACTAGGCAAACAGTAGTATGATGTGTGAAATAAAATTGTCTAAATATATCAATTATAATGAGGAGATCAGGCAAATGGAAGGCAATGAAGATATACAGGGGTGAAAGAAGGAGTTTGGAGACAAGAATGTCATGTACAATGAAGAAATGAGTAGAATAAATATGCCATCTGAATATACACACATACTGAAGGCCAGGAGAAGGTAGCAAAGGAAATGCTGGCCTATGTGCCTAACCATGTTTATTGCAGCTCTCTTCACAATAGTGAAGAGCTGTAAGCAACACAAGTGTCTCTCAGCTGATGAGTGGATAAAGAAAATGTGGTACATCTACACAAATGTGGCAGTAAGAAAGATGACATCATGAAATTTGCAGGTAAATGGATGGAACTAGAAGTCATTACGCTAAGTGAACAAACACTATCCCAGAAAAACAAATGACATATGGTGTCCCTCATTTGTGGATCCTAGCACCAAATCCTTATTTTTAAGACAAACTGAGTAATTTTTTTTCTTTTTGTAGAAAATATAACACCTGATGCTACTACAAAAAGAGTACATTAAAACATACAACAAGTTGCTATGCAGTTTAGAAATATAAGATATTTCTTTTTACTTGCATGCAACTCTACAGTTAAAAAGTGAATCAGTGAATCCCTAAACATGGTTTGGACTTTACCTATAATTTATTTTCAGACATCATAATTTGGGTATATGTGTGGAGTATATACAGGCATTCTTTGGCGCAATAAAAAATTAAAGGGAACAACAACAACAACAACAACAAAGACTTGTTCAAAGAACTGACCGAAACAGTAAACTTCTCCCCTAAACAGTAAACTTCAGCATGGAGATTTTTTTAAAAAGACTGAGAAAACAATACAAGAGATGTATGGCATAAGGCATGAGCTCTGGAGGGGCAGGGGTATAGAAGGGAGAATGGGTCTAAGTTTTATTAAAATATGTTGTATGAAATGTGCAAAAGTTCAATTAAAAAACTAATAAAAATGTAAAGTAACTAAAACTTGCTGGCAATCAATGCAAAAGAGATTTGCACAGTTCCTCAAGGAGTAAACTTGATAGACTAGAACAGGATTCAATCTGGAGAATATCTGATGATTATTAGATTGTTATAGTAACAATAAAGATCCATTAAAGGAAAACTTCTCTCAGGAGAATAGAATCTGTGGCCTGGCTGCAAACCTAACATTGCAGTTGGCCTAGGTCAATTACCCAATCAAGGGACCACCTTTAGGAAGGTGGGTTCATGGGAAAGGCTTGCTAGAGAAAGGTAGATTAATCATTCTTTTAATGAGCTTCTGTGCTTTTGTTCCCAGAATTCCCTCTGCGTAGAACAGTCTCTACAAGCTGCCAAGAGGTTTCAAAAAAAAAAAAAAAAAAGGTTAATTTCTATAAACTGTGAGAAATACTTGGTAAAGTTGCTGCAAAGCTTCAGTTCTCAACTTGACATACTTGGGTAGGGAGAACCTTAATTGAGGAATTGTTTAGGATTGGTCTGGAGGCATGTTGGGGAGTCATTTTCGTAAGAGTGTTGTGGATGGGCCCATCCCACTGTGGGAAGTGACACTCCTGGATAGGTGGGTTGGCTCTGTGTTATACAAGAAAGCAGGCTGAGCACCTCCAGAGGAGCAAGTTAGCAATCAGTGTACTTCCATTGTCGGTTCTCTCATTTCCTGTCTTGGCTTCACTTGATGATGAACTGTGACCTGTAAGCTAAGTAAATCCTTTCCTCCCCAAGTTAATTTTGATCAGTGTTACCACAGCCATAGAAAATAACTAGAACAGAGCATAATACTATTTTGAGATTATCAGGTCCAACGATATCTGAAAGATTGTTTTAACACATAGAAATGAATAACTATAAAAATATAATACAAACATGGAGGAAATAATGCAGTATTTCTCTATGCAGGATGACTTTTCAATAAAACATTAGAACACTATATTATTTTAAAAATCACTCAAAATATGAAGTGACATCCTTAATCTGATAAAACGCATCTATGGAAAAAAATTCATTGCTTATGAGAGAATGCCACCCCATAGGAAAAGTTAATCAAGAATACATGTTCTCATGATTTCTCCTTAACATAGTTCAAGACACGATAAGAGTACTGAGACAAGTTAAAGAGATCATGATACATAGATTGAAAATTATTAAGTGAATGTATGTACTTCCTAATATATGAATACCCTCCTAGATCTGTCAACCATTGCCATTATTGCAGGGAATATATAATGGTTTGCAACCAATTTGGAAAATATTCTTAAGGTTTTCTGTGGACTTAAGCACCTACTTGCCATAGAGCTAAGCAATTCCACTCATAAAAATTTACCAAAGATAAACTAAAAAATAATCTATTCAAAAAGACAAAAAAAAATAAAAAAAAACATTCTAATGCTTGTACACTGATATTCAATGTTTTATAGTTCCAAAGTGAAACCGACCCAAATGCCCATCATTGGTAATTGGATAAACAAATTGAGCAACACCTACTCAATTGAACACCATGCTGCAACAAAAAGAGAATAATGAATCAATGTATGATGTTGAAAATGAATGAAGATCAAATATGCTAAGTAAAATTTCCATGTTGCAAAGTCTGTAGAATATCCATGTCCATGAAGCCCTTAACAAGTTTTGAATAATGGAAAAATGATCATATTTTATCTAGAAGCAAGATTTTATTCTCTTGAGAGGAAATTTGGTTTTTAAAGAAAGATCCCATGGCACCCTTCTGAGTAAAGGAATATCCTGTAAGTTACTGTGATATTAGAAATATATATTCTCATATTTATTTAATGTATGTAATTATAATTTAATAAACCTGACTATAGTAATATATAGTATAAACCAGGAGATCAAAAATTAAATATTTTTAACATTTTCATAAATTGATAAACTTTAACTGGGATACTTAAGAACAAAAGAAAGAAGACAGAGCCGAGTGTGGTGGTGCACTCCTTTAATCCTAGCACTTGGGAGGCAGAGGCAGGCGGATCTTTGTGAGTTCAAGGCCAGCCTGGTCTACAGAGTGAGTTGTAGGACAGCCGGAGCTACAGGGAGACCCTGTCTCAAAAAGACCAAAAAAAAGAAAGAAAGAAGACAAAGTGCAATTCAGAAATAAAACGTCGTTAATCACTACCCATCATTGTCACTGTCTAGGAAACAGTATGAACAAGTCTTTGTACACGAGTGTGGTAATTTCAATAAAATGCCCAAACTCCTTGAAACATTCAAATTTGTTAAACTCACTCAGAGAAAATAGTTAACCTATAAAGCTCATATGTATTGAGGGAATTGAAATAATTGTAATATTAAAAAAAATCATCAAGCACACATGATTCCATTAGTGAAATTCTACCACACACTTAGGAAATCTGGGCGGACTCCAGATACCCGCCCGGAGTCAGTGAGGTTCCAGTGAGGCAAGGCAGACCTGCCTGGACCCTCGAGGGTCTACAACGCCCCCCACCCCACGTCATCCTGGTGGAGCTCTGGTGCAGAGGACCCAACAGGTGGAGCATTGGTGATTATAGTCTGTGAAGCCAAAGTTGAGGTCCCAGAATTCAAAGAAACAAACAAATGGACAAATCACATGCCAAAGACACAAAGAAAAAAGAACATGGGAAAAGCTTATAATAAATCCACACCAAACTCTACCAACCCTACAGAAGATCCCTACAATGAGATCTCCTAGGAAAGAAGCCAAGACATTGACCTTTGTGCTGGATAGCTTTAGTGTCCACTTGACACAGCTGGGTTGAGGGAGCCTCAGTTGGGGAATTGGCTCCATTGGATTGCCTTGTGGCCACATCTGTGGAGTATTGTCTTGATAGTCAAGCAGTGTGGGAGGGCCAAGCCCACAAGAGTAGTGCCACCCTGGGCAGGTTGTTGTGTACTGTATAAGAAGGCGAGCCGAGTATGAGCCAGGGAGCAAGCCAGTGAACAGCATTCCTCCATGGCCTGTGCTTCAGCTCCTGCCTCCAGGTTCCTGCCCTGAGTTCCTGCCTTGGGTTCCTTAAGTGATGAACTGTGACTCAGGAGATGTAAGCTGAATAAACCCTTTCCTCCCCAAGTTGGTGTCGGTCAGAGTGTTTTGTCACAGCAATGGAAGACAACTAGAACAACCTTAGAAGAATAATTTTAGACAAATCCAAAGAAATCAGAGAACTAAGGGAAGAGAATGAAAAACTCAGGAAGGACCTAGAGAAAGATAATGACAAAAGGTAGAAAAACTATGGGGAGAGGTTGAAAAACTCAAGAAGGACCTAGAGGGAGAAAATCAAAAACTCTGGAAGGAAGTTGAAAAACTGAAAAGATCCCAGGCCTAAACGAAAAAAGAAAATGACCAATGTACCAAGGAGCCACAAGATGAGAAAGAAAGGCTCCAGAGGGAAATGGAAAATCTGAAGAAATCACAGTATGAAATGAAAAAGGATATTGAACATTCATACAACCACCAGGAAAGGATGGGAAAAAGCCTCAGAAGCAGAATGGAAGAAGCAAAAAAATGAAAATCTGCAAGATAATACAGAGCAACTAGAAAGCTAAAGTAAAGATAATGAAAAATTAAAAAAAAAAAAAAACACAAGAGTGGAACAACCAGGAAATGTGGGACACTATGAAAAGTCCAAACCTCTGCATCATAGGGATAGAGGAGGGAGAGGAGTCCCAAGACAACACTATTGACCGGGTCTTCAACAGGATAATAGAAGAAAATTTCCCCAAATTGAAAAAAAGATAATCCCAATACAAATACAAGAGGCACGTAGAACAGGACCAGAAAAGAAACTCCCCATACCATATCATTGTTAAAACACTAGATACTCAAAACAAAGACAAAATACTGAATGCCACAAGAGAAAAACAGCGTTACATATAAGGGGAAACCCATAGAATCACAGCTGATTTCTCAGCCCAAACAATGAAAGCTAGAAGAACATAGACCAAAGTATTCCTTGTGCTAAATGACTTTAGATGTCAACACAGACTACAATATCCAGCAAAAATATCAATTATAGTCGAAGGAGAAAGAAAAATCTTTCACAACATAAACAAGATGAAACAATACATGTCTAAGTAACCAACACTTCAGAAAATCCTCGAAGCAATCCAAAGAACAGAGGAAACAAGCAACTATCCTTAAGCAATTAAAGAGAGAAAGCAACAAAATCATAACAAAGTACATATAAACCTAGACCAAGAATGCAAACAAAAAATAAGGTAACAGGAAGCAACACATATCTCTCAATAATAACATTAAATACTAATGGTCTAAACTCCCCAATCAAAAGGCATAGACTGAGAAAATGGATTAGGAAACTGAACCCATCCATATGCTGTCTGCAAGAACCCCATCTCACCCTCAAGGACAGACACCACCTTAGAGTGAAAGGATGAGAAAAAATATTCCAAGCAAATGGTACTAAGAAACAAGCTGGAGTGGCTATTCTAATAAAAGACAAAATAGATTTCAAAGTAAAATTAATCAGAAGAGACAAAGAGGGCCATTACATCCTTGTCAAAGGAACAAGGAACCATGAAGACTTCACAATCCTAAATGTCTATGCACTGAACTCTAGTGCTCCTAACTTTATAAACACAACTGTGCAGGACCTCAAGAAACAGATTAATCCTAACACACTAATAGTGGGAGTCTTCAACACCTCTCTGAACCCCTTGGATAGATCAACAGGACAAAAAATAAATGGGTATTAGAACTGACCAATACAGTACACCGAATGGACCTCACAGACATCTACAGAATATTCCATTCAAATACCAGAGAATATACTTTCTACTCAGCACCTCACAGAACATTCTCCAAAATCGACCACATACTGGGGCACAAAAGGAACCTCAACAAATACAAAAGGATAGAAATTATTCCATGCATTCTATCAGACCACAGTGCAATAAAGCTCAATATGAACATCAGAATAAGTCCAACTAGCTATAAGAACACATGGAAACTAAACCACACAACCCTGAGCAACAAATGGGTCAGAGAAGAACTAAAGAATGAAATAAAAGTATTCATGGAACTGAAATAAGAAGACAATAGAACACAACAAAACCTGTGGGATACTTAAAAGCAGTCTTGAGAGGGAAATTTATAGCCCTAAGTGCCCACATCAAAAATACAGAAAGGGAACAAGTAAATGATCTAACATGGCAGTTAAAAACACTTGAGTGACAACAACAAATAAACCCCAAACCCAACAGACAGGAAGAAATAACAAAAACCAGAGCAGAAATCAATGAAATAGAAACAAAGAAAACAATACATAAAATCAACGAATCCAAAAGCTGGTTCTTTGAAAAAAATAAACAAAATAAACAGAACTCTAGCTCAGTTAAAAAAAAAGAGAGAGAGAGAGATAAAGCAACTCCAAATCAATAGTGTTTGTGATGAAAGGGGAAACATCACAACAGACAAAGAAAAGATCCAGTCAATCATAGGGGAATACTTCAAAAATCTATACTCAACTAAATTTGAAAACCTAAGAGAAATGGATGAATATCTGAAATCCTGGGAATCAACAAATCTCAACCAAGAAGAGATAGACAATTTAGACAGACCCATAATATTTGAGGAAATTGAAGATGTAATTTAAAAACCTCCCAACCAAATAAAGCCCCGGTCCAGATGGTTTCACGGCAGAATTCTATAAAACATTTAAAGAGGTCCTACGAGCATTGCTACTCAAATTGTTTAGAGGGATACAAACAGAGAGAATTCTCCCAAACTCCTTCTATGAAGCCAGCATCACTCTGATTCCAAAACCAGGCAAAGATGTAACCAAAAAAGAAAGTTAAAGACCCATCTCACTAATGAACATAGCTGCAAAAATTCTCAACAAAATACTTGCAAATCACATACAGACCCACATTAAAAAGATCATCCGTCATGATCAAGTTGGATTCATAACAGAGATGCAGGGATGGTTCAACATACATAAATTAATAAATATCATAAAACACATATATGGACTGAAAGAAAAAAATTCACACAATCATCTCAATAGATGCAGAAAAGGACTTTGACAAGATCCAGCATCACTTCATGTTTAAAGTCCTAGAGAGAATAGGATTGAAAGGAACATTCCTCAATATTATCAAAGCCATATATAGCAAACCTACTGCTAACATCATCCTAAATGGAGAAAAATTGGAGCCATTTCCCTTAAAGGCAGGAACCTGGCAAGGCTGCCCCCTATCACCACTTCTCTTTAACATAGTGCTTGAAACACTAGCTAGGGCAATAAGACAAGAGGAGGAAATTAAAGGAGTACTAATTGAAAAATAAGTTAAGCTATCCCTTTTTGCAGATGATAGTTTACCTAAGGGATGATAAAATCTCCACCAGAAAACTTCTAGAAATAATCCAGAGTTTTAGTAAAGTGTCAGGCTACAAAATTAACCTAGCAAAATCAGTAGCCTTTCTTTACACCAACAATAAACAAGTGGAGAAGGAATATAAGAAGACCTTCCCACTCACGATAGCCTCATAAATAATAAGATACCTCGGAACAAACCTAACCAAAGATATCAAAGACCTCTACAACAAAAAATTTAAACCTCTGAAGAAGGAGATCAAAAATGACATCAAAAGATGGAAAGACATCCCATGTTCATGGATTGGAAAAATTAGCATAGTAAAATGTCCATTTTACCCAAACTGATATACAGATTCAATGCAATCCCAATCAAAATCCCTATCAGCTTCTTCTCAGACTTGAGAAAAAAAATCCTTAAATTCATATGGAAAACAAAAGATCCCGAGTAGCTAAAGCAACCCCGAGTGAAAAATGCAATACAGCGGAGATTGCCGTACCAGACTTCAAACTATATTACAGGGACAAAGTCATAAAGACAGCCTGGTACTGGCACAAAAATAGACCCATTGACCAATGGAACAAAATTGAAGATCCAAGCTTGAGCTGATACAATTTCAGCCACCTCATATTGGACAAAGGGGCAAAAACCCTCCGTGGAGGAAGGATAGCATCTTCAGCAAATGGTGCTGGCAAAATTGGATCACCATTTGTACAAGAACAAAATTAAACCCTTACCTCTCACCCTGTACAAAAATCATCTCCAAGTGGATCAAAGATCTCAATGTAAAGCCCCAAACCCTGAAGGTGATAGAAGAAAAAGTTGGCAACAACCTACAAGACATAGGTGTAGGAAAGGACTTTCTAGATCAGACAGCAGCTGTAAAGGAAGTAAGGTCAACAATTGACAAATGGGACCTCGTAAAACTCAAAAGCTTCTGTACAGCAAAAGAAACAATCAAGGAGGTGAAGAGAAAACCCACAGAGTGGGAGGAAATCTTTACCAGTGATACATCTGACAGAGCACTGACATCAAGAATATATAAACTACTCAAAAATAAAGAAATAAGACAAATGACTTACTCAAAAGATGGAGTTAAGAGCTGAACAGAGACTTCACCAGTAAGGAAGTAAAGATGACTGAGAAACATCTTAAAAAGTGTTCAACATCATTAATAATTAAGGAAATGCAAATTAAAACCACTCTCAGATATCATCTTGCTCCAATTTGACTAGCTAAGATCAAGAAAATAAAAGGCAACAGATGTTGGAGTGGTTGTGGGGGAAAGGAAACACTCATCCACTGCTGGTGGGAATGCAAACTTGTACAACCACTATGGAAAGCAGTGTGGAGAACCCTTAAAAGATTCGGAATGAGCCTACCACATGACCCAGTCATACCACTCCTGGGTATATACCCCAAAGACTCAGCCTACTGCAAAGATACATGTACGTCCATGTTTAATGCAGCTCTCTTCACAATAGCAAAGAGCCAGAACCAACCCAAATGCCCCTCAACAGATGAGTGGATGACAAAAATGTGGTACATCTACACAATGGAGTACTATTTACCGGTAAAAAAGATGGCATTATGAACTTTGCAGGTAAATGGATGGAGCTCAAAGCCATTATGCTGAGTGAAGTAACACAGTCCCAGAAAGAAAAACAGAGAATGGTTTCCCTCATATGTGGATGCTAACACCAAATACCCCAGACAAAAGGCAAGCTAAATGACATTATTGTTATATTTTTTTATCTGAAAGCAACTATGTTGATATAATGTAACTCTCTCAACGGGCTCTAGAATCCACCCACTAATTATTCTCAGACTCTATAATTACTGTATATGGGTGAGGAATATCTATCTGTATTTTAGAGTAATATAAAATTAATGGAGGAAAATGTGAATTCCTAAGCATAAAAAAAGACTGAGAGAAAGATACAGGACAGTTATGGCAGACTGCATGGTCTGGGGTGGGGTGGGGTGGGGTAGGGGGAAGGGAAAGGGGAATATCCCTGTACTGAATGGAGAAATTATGTATGAAATACACAAAACATCAATTAAAATCTTTGCTTATCCATGAAAATATATTTTCACTTCTTCTGCATTAAAAAGAAAGAAAATGAAGTGGAAGAAAAGAATCCAGAAAGCTATATGGGCTAAGGATAATGGCACAAGCCTGTAATCCATGGCGTGGGAGGCTGAGGCAAGAGAACTGCAAGCCTGAGACAAGCCTGGGCTACACAGGAAGACCCTGTCTCAGAAACAATCAAATGAAAAGATCTATCAACTGTTGGGAGAATAATCTGACTCCTCTCCCTTGATTCTCTTCTCTCTTGAGCTTCACTCCTAAAAAACAGTCAGATTGGTCCATCTGGGCACAAGATATAACATCAAACTGATTTGCTTGTGGGTAATGCTGCCCTTCTGGAAAAGTAAGCTCAGCTCTTAAGGTGGCCCATCAGGCAAAGCCACTTGCATCCCAAGTTATCTCTGGATCCCACCATGGTAAGAAAGAACGGATTCCAGAAAGTTGAAAGCTGTCTCCTCTGACCTACACACAAACACACACACACACACACACACACACACACACACACAGTAACACTCACGTACCTACATTCACACATACCAGATAAACAAAAAATAAATAAATAAAAATAAAGGATTTCAAGAAGTAAAAGAAAAAAAGAAAAAGAAATCTGGGACCCCAGGAATAACACTGAACAAACCTGGGAAGAAGTGATGAATGTCATGGGATACTAAAAGGAATAATCCATACCTGTGAGAACTTGCGTGACATGAAACTGCCCTTTGTAGTATGTGAACAAAATTCAAAGCTAATGTAATTAATTTGATTCACTTAATTTTCATTTTTCATATGATTCCATAGATTATATGGCATTTCCATTATGTATGCATACATTATATATATGCATATATATACATCTTGTGTTATATATTATTATATATTGAATCTATACCTAAGACAAAGACTTTTAATTTAATACTTATGTCATTAGACCCTAATGCCGATATTTTTATGTTATTGTGATTACAATTCTTTTATATTTAGTTATTATTTATATTTAGTTATTATTTTTAATTAGGCATATGTGTATTTTGGTTTGGGTGTTTGTGCACATGGTTATAGGTGCCCATGGAGGCCAGAGGCTTCATACCCCCCGGAAAAGTACAAGCAGCATTGAGCTGCCTGGTTTAAGTATTGGGAATCAAACTTGGGTCCTCTGTATGAGCAACATGTATTTGTAATCACGGAGCTATCTGACACTCTAATACTCTGGGATTCATTCAATGTAAGTAAGTACTGGATCAGTTTTATCATTTGGTATCACAGTGGAGTTTTCTTCTATTTTTCAATATAGTAACTACAGCTAAAGACAAATATACATATGAATTCCGAAGTTGACTCTTCAGGTATATTTCTATATGTCTCACTGTATGAAAACATATGCTAATTTAGCCAGGTGTGGTGGCACGCGCCTTTAATCCCAGCACTTGGGAGGCAGAGGCAGGTGGATCTTTATGAGTTCAACACAAGCCTGGTTTACATAGCGAGTTCCAGAACAGCTGGAGCTACAGGGAGACTCTGTCTCAAAAAAATACCCTCCCTCCAAAAAAGAAATATATGCTAATTTGAATTTCTGGAACTTCAGAATCTGCATATATTCTGAATTTACTGTTTGCCATGTTTTCATATCAAGTACATTTAGCTTTCCTTAAAGCTAAATGAAAAAGACACTCTCCTGCCATCTTTGTCTTTAAATTACTTAATAAGAAAATTATTTTTAAAATAGTATTAAGAAAGATTTTTTTCCTGGAAGAGTCACAGTAAACAAGGAATGGAGTTTTCCACAATATACAAATTCTGTATCTAGCTAACTTCTTTGCAAATGAACTAATAGATAGATATTGATGTTGATTTGATGTAATTATTCTGTGGAAAACACTCTCTGAAGTTCTGTTGGTATAGCATACACTGTGTACTTCCCACTGAATAATAGGCTATTACCTGAGTTTAAAAATGTATTTGAGGGCTGGAGAGATAGCCTAGCGGTTAAGAGCACTGACTGCTCTTGCAGAGGACCCGGGTTCGATCCCCAGCACCCACATGGTGGCTGAGAACCGTCTGTAACTCCAGTTCCAGGAGAACTCCAGTTCCAGGAGAATCTGAGACCCTCTTCTGACCTCCGCAGCATTGCATGACACGGGTGCACAGACCTACATGCAGACAGTACATTCATACACTTACAAAAATAAATAAAATTAAAAAAATAAAAATAAATAAAATAAATAAAAGTGTATTTGAGTGTCTATGGAATATTTTCTGGTTTGGGGGATGCTATAACATTAATGCTGTGTGTTTTTCTACACAGTTATCATAGAAACTATGTTCTTGGATAGTGAATTTGAAAACTCATAAACCCTTTTTGAAATACATAGATTAGAAATCTTGTTTGGTTTGTTTATGTATTTCAAATTCATTCCTGAAAAAGAATTGAAAGACTCTAATCAAGTAAGTGATTTTTTTCTCATGCATTTTCTAACCCAGAGTAAATAAGAAGACCGTGATGAGTGATTAATGGGTAAAGAAATAATCTTATATGTTTAAAGTCTAATAGATTACTAATATATGCATATGTACATGGTTATGTCTACCTTTAAAAGATTCAATTAATTACTATTCAAAGGTCTAATTAATACATGCATGAAACTGCTCACAAGACACCAATGCAGGCAAAAACCACAAATAGCTAAATCTTATTCTTCAACCACAGCATATTGTTAAGATACAATGAATTTCTGTTTCATTTTCGTTTCCCTTTATTTGTCTTCTTCTGAAGTAACGATGAATATATGAAATGTCGAACTATGTGAATTTAATTCCTACAGTTGACAAATGTGAGATTATAATGGTTGCAGCAGTCTATTATCCATGGAATTTTCTATTCCTTGGAAGTTAATAGCTCTCTTTTGAATACCTACTTCTAATTCAAAACACAAAGATCAAGCCTATACTGCCTTAGTAAAAGAAAGGTAACATAATTGCCTGGTGATATCAAGGTCTGCTTTTGTTCCTTAGCTAGAGAAAGGAGCAGTTTAATAGCTTTGAGGGAGGTTACCACAATGCCACTAAGAAAACAAAAATAGAGAGAAAGAAAGAATCAACCAAAACTAAGAATGTATGAAAATGCTATAAGGAATTCTGAAGCTTTGTATGCTCATTAAAAGAAAAATTTGTCAGATAAATTAAAGAATTATTGATTAGGGGGGAACTTTAATGCATAACTGATATTTCTATGACCACACATGTAAAATAATTTATTAAATGTGATAATAAGGCAATATAGACACAAATATAGATTCATTTGTTAAGTGTGTGCTATTATAGGAATAGTAATTAGCTATGTACTAATTGAAGGCCTGGATATTAGAGTACCAGTATTAGAAGGCAGATGTCAAATATAGAATGGACTCTGAGTAACTTGAAGATAGAGCTTTTTATTTGCTTATTTGTACTCCACTATAAATCACAGCTCCTGAAATTAGTAACTGTTCAATGAAGGTCTTTATTATAATAAAATGTATTGCAACTTGAGATTTTAGTGCCACAACAAATGATTTGGAGTTTCATTTTGTTAAGAACCAGATTGAAGTAAAATTCTTACCATCTATTTCTTATTATTTTTATTGAATTTTTAACTTTCATAACTAATAATTTGTTGCCATTTAAAGATTTCCCCCTTCCTCACTGTCTTTACTAACTCCCATTCAAATTGAAATATATATATAGTGTGACTTGTGTCCTCAAATGCCCTTCACGGTGGGACCATCCACTTGAGTCTGGTTAAACTACTAAGATTCTCATACTTGAAAGAGAATGTCTCTCCCTCTCCTGGCCTCCATCAGTTCCCTGTAGTTCCATAGGCAGGGTAGGGGTTTCTTACCCATCTCTCCATTTCTATCTAAGATTTTGTTTGGTTTGAGCTGACATTGTCCTGGCTCAGGGATCATTGTGAAAGGGGAGGGAGGATTGTAAGAACCAGAGATCATGGATTACAACATGGAAACAAACGTTTCTAGACAATTGATCTGTTACTTATATGAACTCACAGCAAGGATGACAGCAAATATCCATGTCTAATACTGCTAAGACTTCTGTGGTGACGGAATGTGGGAAAGTCTATTATGTGGTGCCTTGGCATGATGAGTATTTTAACTCACACAGAACTGGGAAAAACCACATAAGCAAGGTGTTTCTCTTTCTCGTTTTTCTTTCTCTTGCACAATATGTCATAGTAATTATAATTTCCTTCCACAGCAAATGATAAAACATAAAGTGGGAAATGTAATTACCTGCTTCCTATGTGGAACAGCTCATATGCCTTATCCATATCTGGGAGAAAGATATGCCACAGAGAACCAGAAAGAATCTAGAGAAACAGGTCTTGTTGACTCCATGCTCTCCAGTTTATTATTATTAAACCATGCTCCTTTTTATCCAATTATGTGTTTCTCTACAATTGTCCTCTTATTTCATTAGCCATATTATAAAACTGCACTTTCTCCTGGGTGTTTCAAATGGTTCCCAGGCGTGGTGCTGTTACTAAGAAACATCTTTGCAGTTTCCTCTTAACAAACTTTCCTTTTGATATGGTTATAAAAACAAACCTTATGAAATTCAACACAGAAAGCAGTATCACTAGGAAAGTAAAGTGGGAGCCTTCTAAAGTAATAATCATTATTATTGTGATAATTGTGAGACTATTAAAGAGAATTTTATTTCCTTTACTATTGAAATAAAAAAAGGAACATTAGAAACCTAAATTGTCCACCTATTATGTTCTCACTGAATTCTAGATATGGTTATTTCATTCGTAACTGTAGTAAGACAAACTTTCTTATTTCAAAAATATAGGAATTTAATATATTAATTTTTATTTTATTTTATTTTATTTTAAAAATACCATTTCTTAATTTTTCTAAAATGTGGTGAGTTCCCTTAAACTTGATCTCGACAAGATTCTTCTTGAAGCAAAAACAAGTTTGTTGTCAATGTTTCAATTGTGTTCTATTGTACTAACTTGAAAATTCAAAAGAAACATTATACTAGAGAGTTTTGAGCATATTACAATAAGGATATCCAGTCAAAATCTGAAAATATTTTGCTGTAATATATTTTTCTGTGATAGATGCACAAGGATAATAAATTAAAAGTACTTTGAAACACCATTCTATTGAAATATTAATTTGTAACCAATTTGGAATCAACTATTGCCTGATCCTCAAGCCAGAAGTGGGATGCATGTATTTACAATGCTTGTGTCACTACTGGAAATGTTGCAACAAAATAATTCAGGCTATTGTGAATCAAGAGTAATTACAGAATTTTCTTAAAGTATGTGCTCTAATAGATTGATGGATAGGGAAGTTTCTTTCTTTCGATCCAAATAGTCTCAAAGAGTTAAAAATTCATTGACATGAGAGTTTATGTGTTTTCCAAAATATATTGGCATTAGTTTGCTGTTATTCTGATTTTTGTTTAAGCTAAATAAAATTTATCTAAAATAAAAAGAACTATGTGACAATATTTAGACAGCATGAAAAATGGCACAACTGACATTGTTAACAACATGATATTATTAAGTTATTAAGTTTATTATTAATACACCAATTAAATTTTTCTTTGACAATTTCAAATATTATATAATAACATTCTAGTTACTTTCACAACCTCCTTGACTTATCAGCCTCTCATCCTGTGAATCCCCCTCCTTCCAACAAATCCTTTCCCAACATTAATGTCCTGTTTTTTGTTTTATGATATATGGATTCAGATCTGTGATTACCTGTTCAAAATTGTGGTTTTCTACTGGATATGCAACTGACAACACTCTATATTTATTTCTCTATTCTTTGAATCATAAACAAGCTATCATTTACAAATAAATGATAGATAAAATAGATTTTCCCAAAATGTTTCCTTCAAAGTTCTTATGGTGGGCTGGAGAGATGGCTCAGCAGTTAAACACTTACTGCTCTTCCAGAAGACCCGGGTTTGATTCCCAGCACCCACCTGGCAGCTAAGAACCTTCTTAGGCCAGGCAGGGTGTTGCATGTCTTTAATCCCAGCACTTGAGAGGCAGAAGCTAGCAGATCTCTGTGAGTTCATGGCCAGTCTGTTCTACATAGTGAGCTCCAGGCCAGCTGGGACTAAAAGGGAGAACCTGTCTCAACAAAAACCAAAATTAAAACAAAACAAAAATTATATATATATATATATATATAAATAATATATTATTATATATCTAGTTCTTATGTATGTATTTATCTACAGAACATGTATGTGTATGCATATGTGTGTATATTTGTGATACATAGGAGGAAGTCAGAGGACAACTTGTGAGAATTTTTTTTTTTTTGCTTTCTATCATATTGTATTGAAATCAGGTGATCTGGCTTGACCAGAAATGCCTTTACTCTTTGAGCCACATTGTCATCCTTCCAGAGGATTTCTTGCTATTTTGTTTGGATTATATGTAAAATTATTTCATGAGAAGATGTGATTTTGCATTATACTTAAAATGATTTATCTCTTTTAGATAGTGATCCTTGAAGAATTTACTTTTGTACTATGTGTTTTACATAAATTTTTATGGCATATTATAGTTTATCTTTTTATTGCTGTGGTTGATGAAAATAAATTTGTAAGAGAAAAAGCAGTGTGTAAAGGCAAAAGGCAATAGACGGTGGATTGTTTTCTAGTGCAGTGACATTGTGCCACCATAAGTGAAGCTGCAATGCATAGAGATTGATCCTAACACCCATTTTGAAAAGAAAATTTCGTGTGTGTGTGTGTGTGTGTGTGTGTGTGTGTGTGTGTGTGTACCTATGCTGAAGTTAGGAATAAAAGTATAAATGTAACAAGTTAGTACTTAAAAGTTGATAGTATCTAAATTCTATTTTATCTCTTTTAAAACCAATTCCAGGTCATTAACAACTATAAAAGATATTTTTTCAACAGCTAATAAATTGTTCATTCTTTGATGCATATTTCTTAGTGTTTCCTCTAAAACTCAGAATTGAATACTGATTTTATTTTACATGCAACAATATCACTAGGTTCTATCAATAATTCCATCAAATATTATGAATTTGTTAACTATGGAATTGATTTGAAGATTTATGATAATAAATTTGAAAATATTTTTATTAGAATGTCATTAATATGAAAGGGATAAAAGTTCATTCAGAATGTTTCACAGCTTATTATTTTTATAAGATAAACTTGGATATTGAAGTAGAAATTGAATGTAACAAATTGTTTATATTTCAAAAAAGAAATACTTTAATTATACTGCATGCCAAGCTGTCATAATTAAAGTCTTAAGACAAGGCTTTTGTTGTCAGGGAATCTATGATCAGAATAACTTAGAAAAATATATGTTTTGATCTTCAAATTTCTTCTAAAATTGGTCTTGGGCTGGAGAGATGGCCTAGCGGTTAAGAGCGCCGACCGCTCTTACAGAGGACCCGGGTTCGATCCCCAGCACCCACATGGCGGCCGAGAACCGTCTGAAACTCCAATTCCAGGAGAACTCCAGTTCCAGGGGAATCCGAGACCCTCTTCTGACCTCCGTGGCGTTGCACGACACGGGTGCACAGACCTGCATGCAGACAGTACATTCATACACATACAGAAATAAATAAAATTAATAATAAAAAATATTTAAAATTGGTCTAATATTCTATATTAAAGTAAGAAGTTAGTCTTTTTCTGAAAATTTAAAGTAAATAATATTTTGGAAAATAATGAGATCCAGTAATATAAAATGGTGATTATTTTATAAAAAGTCAGTAAGCACAAAATCAACACAATGCTTTTAGTAAAATTTTAATAGTTTCAAAAGATTAACTCTTGCAATACCATGAGTTTATTATTTCCTACAGTACTGCTTCATATTATGTACACACTGTGTGTGTTTTTTTAAATTTTTTTATTAATTTTTATTTATTTCTGTATGTGTACGAATGTACTGTCTGCATGCAAGTCTGTGCACCCATGTCGTGCAATGCCGCGGAGGTCAGAAGTGGGCGTCGGATTCCCCTGGAGCTGTAGTTCTCCTGGAATTGGAGTTTCAGACGGTTCTCAGCCGCCATGTGGGTGCTGGGGATCGAACCTGGGTCCTCTGCAAGAGCGGCCAGCACTCTTAACCGCTAGGCCATCTCTCCAGCCCCCACACTGTGTGTTTTGAAGAGCAAAACATTTATTGAATTATTTTGTTCCTGATAAATTTTAAGTTACTAAATATGTTATTAAAATTTATTTGTAATCCTTTCCTGATAAGCTGCCTATTACCAAAGTTATGTGAAGGGAGACTCATCACATGAGCTCCTACAAAGAGAAGGAAAATTAGTCTTGCTTATTTATTTATTTTTTATTGGCTTTTTTAATTACTTCTTTATTTTTTTCATTTTTTAACAATAATAATTTATGAGAACAAGCATCCTTCGTGTAAAAACCAATTTGCAAGCAGTTGTGCCCAAACCCACACAGACCAAGGGTCCCACCTTCCAGCTGTGGAGGGCTGTATGTTCAATAAAGTTGATCAAATGAGTGTCTAGACTATATTGCTGTAGTTTCACCGTTCACCCCAATCGCAGCCCTTACATTCTACCATGCCCCCTCTTCTGCAGATTGTTCCCTAGGCTTAGAAATGGGGCACAGGTGGACGAGAAGCAAAACATTCTACTTTCTATGTAGCTATTGTTTTGGAATCTAGTCAGTTCTGGCTGTTTCCTTTCATGGGCTGACAGTTTGTCCAGGAATAACCTTTCAATCCTACTAATGAAGCACAAGCAATTAGATATATAGGTATTTAAATAGTACTAATTGTTATGGTAGGTTACTTTGGTATAGACACAGATGCTTGGATGGTATGTTAATCCATGAATTACGTGTTTTTTTTTTTTTATGTAAAATGTGACAGGGTCTTACTGTGGCTTATAACATCTCCTAACCACTAGAGGATGTAAGCTTGTGGTGTCAGTCGTGCATTATTCCTCCAAGGAGAGAGCTAATATCCAATTAGATTTGGGATGTACAGGCATATAGCTGTATTTTCATATAGCATATAGCACAGTATTTCCAGGCAGGTGAGGTGTAGCTGGTGCTGATGGAAGAGTCTTGCTTGACTCAAGGAGACCTATATTTGCTTTACTGGTTTAGTGGCCTTTCGTAACACTCTCTGGTATTCCAGATACAAACTGTAAACTTGCAAGTGCAGTCTCAATACATCTTTCCATGCTTACATCTGGTCTTCGACAGCAGGGCCTTATTGCCTCTCTTCTTGCAGGTATCCCAGTTTACAGGCAAGAAGTCTTTAACTTTTTTGGGGGAGGCTTGGATCCCCTGGCCAACATCTCCTTGGTAGAATAATCCATTGCTGATATCAGAGCTCTCCTGTATTAATATATTTTGCTTAAGTGCACAGCTTATGGAGACTTTAGTATCATATTTGGTTCTGAATAGAGAATAATACTTTTCCCAGTTCCTATGTCTACTAGTCAATTAAAGAAGGCAGTTTTACCAGTTTTATAAGAGATTACCTCTATAGCAGTTGGCTCCAATTTACAGTTAGAGAACTACCTCATAATCATCATATTTCTCCTTGTTCTATGGAGGGGAGGTAAGAAAGTCTTTCATATTAAAACTGTGCGGCACCTAAAAGGTAAGTTTTGTTAGGACTCAGTATAAATAGTTGTTATAAGTAGGATCCACAGAGGGGTTTGATGTCTGTAGCAGTCTGAGGCTTTTTGTCCTTTCAATGTTCAGACGGGCCAACATTTCTGCTGGGACTTCCTGGTACATTCTACACAATGCAAAGCTGTGTCTTTTCTTTCTCAGCCATTAGGTTGGTGACATTTTGACCTGTTGGAACATACAAATATTTTCCCGTAGTTAGTTTTAAGATTTGAATTGCTGGATGGTGGGACCCATGGGCTGTGTGGGTTTAGACACAACTGCTTGCAAATTGAGGAAGGATGCTTGTACTCATAAATTATCACTTATTGTTAAAAAAATGAAAAAAAAAACTGAGAGAAAAATGCAGGACAGTTATGGCAGAATGCATGATCTGGGATGGGGTGGGGTGGGGTGGGGAGGAAGGAAAGGGAAATATGCCTGAACTGAATTGGAAAATGATGTATGAAATACATGAAGCATCAATAAAAAAGGGAAAATTAAACAAAAATAAAAAAATAAAAAAATAAAAACAAACCAAAAATAAATAAATAAAGCAGTTCATGTGGATTTTGCTCACATTTAAAAAAAAAAGATTTGAATTGCAAAGTTTTTGACAAAAAGGTTTCATAAATATCTGTATCCCCCCCTTTTTATTTTAAGTTTTTGTTTTTTGATCCATGAGTCTCAAAAGGGCAGTTGTATTACACATACCTATAAGCTGGAATCAAGGTGCAGATTTCATCAAATTCACCCAAGCTGTTTTTGGTGACTGTATGTGGCTAGCTTGGGAAGCAAACTTAATTTTTTAAGTTAAATCATCCTACAGGTAAAAGAGAATGCTACAAGATGATACCGTACAGCAGAAAAACTATAGAGAACATTTGTATGCGTCAATCCTGAAGTTATTGTTATACAGATTTTAAGTAAAACAAATGTGGACAATTTATATTTACAATTGACTCGGGTGCATTACCATTTTTACCAGAACCTTTAAAACAATTTTGTTTAATATACAAATATTTACTTTTACTAAGTCCTAAAACACCATGTAACCTGTAGACAGAGTCTGGGCAAAATTGGATACTTGCTGAACTCACATCAATTAAATATACATTAATCGAATATACACCCGTGTTCCTCTCCCGCCCCTCCCACCCCTCCCAATTCACCATTTCAGTCAGTTTTCTGATGCAGTCTTTCTGTTGTTGTTCTTTTAATATGCATCCCTTTCCACAAGAAATATTTATAACTGGGTTATTGGCACTAGCATCCACAGATGAGGGATACCATTCGTCGTTTGTTTTTCTGGGACTGTGTTACTTCACTTAATATAATATCTTCTAGCTCCAACCATTTACCTGCAAAGTTCATGATGTTGTCTTTCTTTACCGCTCCATTGTGTACATGTACCACATTTTCTCTATCCACTCAAAAAAAAAAAAAAAAAAAAAAAAAAAAAAACAGACAAGAAAAAAAAAAAAAAAAAAAAAAAACACTGCAGCTAAAAATACTTAGAGACAACAACAATTTGAAACGCTAAATGCAGCAGACAAGAAGAAAATTAAAAAAATCAGAGCAGAGCTAATGAAAATAGAAACAACAAAAAAAACCATGACAAAAAAAGTAAATCAATGAATCACAAAAGTTGTTCTTTGAAAGAATAAACAAGATAGACAGGACCTTTAGCCCAGTTAACCAAAAAGAAGGAACAACTCCAAATCAATAGAATCTGTGATAATGGGTAGACTATCACAACAGACAATAGAGTATCAAGACACTATAGGGAATACTTCAAAAAACCTATACTCTACTAAGTTTGAAAAACCTAAAAAAATGGATTTTTTGATATCTGGAAATCCTGGGACCACAAACTCTAACCAGAAAATGGCCCAGCCCAGATGGTTTCTGGGCAGATTTATATAAAATATTTCAAAAGACTTACAAACCAGTTCTACTCAAGTTTGTTTTTTTTAGAAGGATACAAAGGGGGGCGGGGGAGGGAGTTCTCCAGATTCCTTCTATGAAGCCAGGCATCATTGGGTTCGATCCTATTATTCCCTTTTTGGTTTGTATTCTTTTATTTTAAAGACAGACCACCAAAAGAGAGACCAACTACAGACCATCTCCTAATGAAACAAGAGTGCCAAAATTCAAACAGCAGGATACTGGCAAATCACATAAGACCACATCAATAAGATCATCACTCATAGACCAAGTTGGATTCATACCAGAGATGTTGATGGATGCTTTCAACATATGATGAAAAATCATAATATCATCAAACGAGGGAGTTGTCTCCCCAGATTCCTTGCTATAACCGCATCATGGTCTGTAGTTCTCCTTTTTCTGTTTTTGTGTTATCTATATGATTTATTTTTTTTTAATTTTTTTTTTATTTAATTTTATTTATTTTTCCGTTGTGTAGTGGACTATGTAATCTGTTTTGCATGTCAAGTCTGTGCACCGTGAGAAGTGCAATGCCGCGGAGGTCAGAAGAGGGCGTGGAACTCGTCCGCTGGAATGTATTTCTTCTCTTGGAATTGGAGTTTTCAGACGGTTTTTTCGGGCCGCCATGGGTGCGGCTAGGGGGGATGAACCCGGGTCCTCTGGCAAGAGCGGTCGGCGCTCTTAACCCGCTAGGGCCATTCGCTTCCCAGCCCCTTTGTTGTATCTTTAAAGACGCAGACAAACCAAAAAAGGAAAGTACAGACCCATCTCCCCAATGAGCAACAGATGCCAAAATTCTAAACAGGGTACTGGCAAATCACATACAAGCCCACATCAAAATAGATCATCCATATGACCAAGTTTGGATTCTCATGACCAGAGATGAGGGATGGTTCAACATATGAAAAATCAAAAATATCATCAAACATATAATGGACTGAAAGACAAAAACCATATGACACCATCTCTCAATTGAACGAGAAAGCCTTTGAACAAAATCCGCATCCCTTCATGTTTAATGTCATTAGTAGGAATTGGATGTGAGTAGATAGTTCCTCATGTAATCAAAGTCATGTATACGGAAACCCACAGCCAATATCATTCTAAATGGTGGAAAATGAACAGTAAGGCATTCCCCTGTAGGTATAGGAACTGTGTCAAGGTGCTCCTGTCACACCTACTACTTTCAATATAGTGTTTAAATGTTTGCTAGGGCAAAAGCAAGAAAGAGGAAATTAAATGAGAATACTGCTTAAAAAGGAAAAGAGGAAGTCAAGCTATCACTTTTTGCTGATGAATATTATTGCCTACATAAGGGATTACTTAGTAACTCTCCACCAGAAAACTTCCTGAAATATTAAGGTGCTTGCAAGTAAAATGGGGATCACAAAAATATCTTGAAAATCAGTAGCCCTTTTGCTTTTTTATACCAAACAAAGCAACTTGAAGAAGAATAAAAGGGAGACTTCACCACCACAATAGGCCTCACAAACAATAAAATATGTAGAACAAACCCTAATCAAGACAGCCAGGCCTGTACTAAACAAAAAATTTTAAACCCCTAACAAAGAGATCTGAAAGACATAAAGAGGAAAAAAAAAAAAACCTCCCATGCTCATTGATTGGAAAATTAAATATGTAATTACTGTCCATATACCCCAGAACTCGTGTTACAGATTTAATGCATCAGCCAATCAACCATCCCCAAAGCTTCTTCACGCTGTGTTGAAAAAAAAATCCTCAAATTCATTTTGGAAAACAAAAGTACCCTGAATAGTCAAGCAACCCTTAGTTGAAAAAGTCAACTCAGGGGTGTGTAAATCACTACCCAACCAGACATATTTCAAGCTCATACTACAGGCATGTGCGCTAAGTCATAAAAACAGTTGTTTGCTTGCCAAAACAGACACACGTTGGACCAATGAATAAACGAATCCAAACTTGCCTCCACTCGCCACTCCCTTCTACCCCTCTTTTGACAACCGTGAGCCAAGTAAGACACAATGTAGAAACGGACAGCATCTTCAGTAATGGGTTGTCAAAACTGGAATCACACTTGCAGAAGAATGAAATTAAACCCCTAACCTCTCACCCTGTACAAAAAGTCAATTCAAGATGCATCAAAGGACCTCAACATGAAACCAAAACTCTGGAGGTTATAGGAAGAGAAACTTGGCAGCGGACTACAAAGCAAAGGAAAATAAAAAAAATAGGCATAGGAAAAGACTTCCTAAATCAACAGGCAGTCTGCACAGAAATAAGATTGGACAATTGACCAAATGGGACCATCATTAAACTCAAAGCTTCTGTACATCAAAAAAAACAATAAAGGAAGTGAAGAGAAATCCGTCAGAGTGGGAGGAAACCTTCACTGCAGATACAATTGACAAGCATTGAATTTACAGAGTATACAAGCTACTCAAAAAACAAAAGAAGAAAGAAAACAAATGAATCACTCAAAAGATGGAGAAAAAATAATAGAGACTTCAAGAGGAGGGATTAGAGATGGCTGAGAAACATCTTAAAAACTGTTATGTCACTAATAATTAGGGATATGCAAATCAGGACCACTCTAATAGATCATCTCACTCCTGTAAGACGTCACAGGATCAAGAAAACAAATGATATCAAGTGCTGGAGAGGTTGTTGGGGAAACGGGAACACTCATCCATTGCTGGTGGTGAATGTAAACCTGGACAGATCCACTATGGACAAGCCGTGTGGAGAAAAACCCTTGAAGACTGCAAAATGAGCTTGCCATTTGTTACCCAGTCTACCACTCCTGGGTATCTACCCACAAGAATCATCTTATACTGCAGAAACAGGCACACTATAAATTTATTGCAGCTCTGTTCACAATAGCAAAATCGGGACCACCTAAATCCCCCCAACTGACGAGTGGATAGAGAAGAGCAGTACAGCAATGAGTTCTCAGAGCAGAAAGAAAGACAACATCATTGAACTTAAGAATTGCAAGGTAAATGTGTTTGAGATCTAGAAGATTATTGAATTAAGTGAAGTAACACAGTCCCAGAAAAACAAACGACGAATGGTAATCCCTCACTGTGGATGCTATGGTGCCGAAGTAGACCCAGTTATAAATATATTTCTTTGGAAAGGGATGCTATTAAAATAACAACAACAAAATACTCATCATAAATCGGACTTGAAAATGGTGTTTAATTGTTAGGTGGGTGATGGCGTGAGCAGTAACACGGACTTGTATATTCTATTAATTTATAATATGATGTGAGTTATCAATATCCAATTTTGGCCCAACTCCTCAGTCTACAGTTTACAGGTGTTTTATTGTGACTGTAGGTAAAAGTAAATATATTTTTATAAACAAAAATTGTTTTAAAGGTTCTGGTAAAAATGGTTAATGCACCGAGTCAATTGTAAATATAAATTGTCCACATTTTTTTACATTAATCTGTATAACAATAACTTTCAAGGAATTGAGCATGACAAAATGTTCTCTATAGTTTTTTCTGTGTACGGATCTCAATCTTGTATCATCTCTTTTCACCTGTAGGAGTGATTTAACTTAAAAATATAAGTTGTGGTTGCTTCCCAAGCTAAGCAACAACATAGCACACCGAAAAACAGGCTTGGGGTGAATTTGTGAAAATCGTCCTGATTCCAGCTTAGGTATGTGTAAACAATCGGCCTTTTGAGACTCATAGGGTAAAAACAAAAAACAAAAACTTAAAAAAAAAAAAAAAAAGGAAACAGAATATAAAAACCTTTTGTGTCACAAAACTGTTGCCAATTCAAATCTTTTTTTTTTTAAATGTGGAGCAAACAAATCCACATGACTGCTTTATTATAGTTATTTTTGGTTGTTTTTATTTTTTTATTATTTTAATTTTTGTTTCACTTTTCCCTTTTATTGATGCTTCATAGTATTTCATACATCATTTTCAATTCAGTTCAGGCATATTTCCCTTTCCTTCTCCCACCAACCACCCCACCCCATCCCAGATGCATGCATTCTGCCATAAACTGTCGCTGTTGCATTTTCTCTCCAGGTTTTTTTTTTTTTCATTTTTTTACATATAAGGATATTCAATGAGACAAGCAGCCTTCCTCAATTTGCAAGCAGTTGTGGTCTAAAAACCCCACACAGCCCATTGGTGTCGCACCATCCAGGCAATCAAATCTTAAAACTAACTACGGGAAATATTTGTTGTTCCACAGGATCAAAAATGTCACCATACCTAATGGCTGAGAAAGAAAGACACAGCTTTGATTGTGTAGGATGTACAGGAAGTCCAGCAGAAATGTTGGCGCCGTCTGAACATTGAAAGGACAAAAAAGCCTGCAGACTGCTAAAGACACAAACCCCTCTGTGGATCCTACTATAACAATATTTTTGAGCTAATGAAATTCCTACTTAAACTTGTAACCTTTTTAGGTGCGCACAGTTTTAATAATGAAAACTTTCTTATTTCTTTCCCCCTCCATGAGAACAAGAGAAATATGATGTATTATGAGAGTTGTTCTCTCAACTGAAAATTGGAGCAAAACTGCTAAGAGAGGTATCTCTTATAAAAACTTGGTAAATCCGCCTTCTTTAATGACTAGTGCACATAAGAACTATGGGAAGATTTTTCTGCTAGTTCAAGAGAACCAATACTTACTACTAAAGTCTCCTAAAAGCTGTGCACGTTAAGCAAACTAATTAATAAGTGAGAGGCTCTCTGATACAGCAATGGATTATTCTACCAAGGAGAGTGTTGGCCAGGGATCCAAGCCGCCCCCCCAAAAATTAAGATAGATTCTTGCCTGTAAACTGGATACCTGCAAGAAGAGATGCAATAAGGCCGCATGCTGTCGAAGACAGATGTAGCAATGGAAAGATGTATTGAGACTGGCACTTTGCATAGTGTAAAGTTGGTTCTCTGGATACCAGAGAGTGTTACGAAAGCCACTAAACAGTAAAGCAAATATAGTCTCCTCTGAGTCAAGCAAGATCTTACCATCAGACACCAGCTAACAGGCCTCACCGGAAAATGCCTGGAATACTGTGCTATATGCTAGATGAAAATACAGCTATATGCTTGTATAATCCCAAGTCTAATTGGATATTAGCTCTCTCCTTGGAGGAATGTAATTGCACGACTGACAAAACCACAAGCGTACATAAATCCTCTAAGTGGTTAGGAGAGAGTTCATAAGCCGACAGTAAGACCCTGTCACATTTTACATAAAAAAATAAAAACACCGTTATCATGGATTAACATACCATCCAATGATCTTGTGTCCTATAACCAAAGAACCTACCATAACAATTAGTATGCTTTAAATACCTATATCTATCTGAATTGCGTGTGCTTCATTAGTTAGATTGGAAGATATTCGTGACAAACTGTCAGCCCATGAAAGGAACAGCCAGAACTGACTAGATTCCAAAACAATAGCTACATAGGGGAAGTAGAATGTTTTGCTTCTTGTCCACCTGGGCCCCATTTCTAAGCCTAGGGAAACAATCTGCAGGAAGGGGGGCATGGTAGAATGTAAAGGGCTGCAATTGGGGTGAACGGTGAAACAACAGCCAGATATTGTCTGACCACTCATTTGATCAACTTATTGAAATACAGCCCTCCACAGCTGGAAGGTGGGACCCTCCGGCTGTGTGGATTTGGGCACAAATGCTTGCAAATTGTTTTTTTTTTTTTTTTTTTTTTTTATTTATTATTTATTTGTTAAAAATGAAAAAATAAAGAAGTAATTAAAAAAGCCAATAAAAAATAAGTATAAGCAAGACTAAATTTCCTTCTCTTTGTAGGAGCTCATGTGATGAGTCTCCCTTCACATAACTTTGGTAATAGGCAGCTTATCAGGAAAGGATTACAAATAATTTTAATAAACATATGAGTAACTTAAGAATTTATCAGGAAACAAAATAGATCAATAAATGTTTTGCTCTTCAAAACACACAGTGTGGGGGCGAGAGATGGTCTAGCGGTTAAGAGGTCTGGCCGCTCTTGCAGGACCCAGGTTCGAGTCCCCGAGCACCCACATTGGCGGCTGATGGGAACCGTCTGAAACTCAATTCCAGGAGAACTCAATTCCAGGGGTCGACGCCCACTTCTGCTCCGCGGCATTGCACGACATGGGTGCACAGACTTGCATGCAGAGCGTACATCGTAGACATACAGAATAAATAAAATTAATAAAAAATTGAAAAAAACACAGCACAGTGTGTACAATGATGAAGCAGTACTGTAGGAATAATAAATCATGGCTAATTGCAAGAGGTAATCTTTTGAAACTATTTAAAATTGTACTTAAATAGATTGTGTTTGATTTTGGTTACTGACTTTTTATAAAAATAATCACCATTTTATATTACTGGATTGATTATTTTTCCAAAGTATTATTACTTTAATTTTCAGGAAAAGACTTAACTTCTACTTAATATAGAATTTAGACCATTTTAATATTTTATTATAATTTTATTTATTCGTGTATGTGTATGGGATTGTACTCGTCTGCATGCAGGTCTGTGCACCCGTGTCGTGCAGCCACGGAGGTCGAAGGGGTCGGATTTCCCTGGAACTGGAGTTCTTGGTGGAGTTGTCAGACGGTTCTCGGCGCCATGTGGGTGCTGGGGATTCGAACCCGGGGGTCCTCTGTAAGAGCGGTCGGCGCTCTTAACGCTAGCCATCTCTCCAGCCCGAAGACCATTTTAGAAGAGATTTGAAGATCAAAACATATATTTTTCTAAGTTATTCTGATCATAGATTCCCTGACAACAAAAGCCTTGTCTTAAGACTTTAATTATGACAGCTTGGCATGCAGTATAATTAAAGTATTTCTTTTTTGAAATATAAACAATTTGTTACATTCAATTTCTACTTCAATATCCAAGTTTATCTTATAAAAATAATAAGCTGTGAAACATTCTGAATGAACTTTTATCCCTTTCATATTAATGACATTCTAATAAAAATATTTTCAAATTTATTATCATAAATCTTCAAATCAATTCCATAGTTAACAAATTCATAATATTTGATGGAATTATTGATAGAACCTAGTGATATTGTTGCATGTAAAATAAAATCAGTATTCAATTCTGAGTTTTAGAGGAAACACTAAGAAATATGCATCAAAGAATGAACAATTTATTAGCTGTTGAAAAAATATCTTTTATAGTTGTTAATGACCTGGAATTGGTTTTAAAAGAGATAAAATAGAATTTAGATCTATAACTTATTAAGTAGCTAACTTGTTAATTTATATTATTCCTAACCGATAGGTACACACCACACAACAACACACACAACACACAACACCCACACACAAATTTCTTTTTCAAAATGGGTGTTAGGATCAATCTCTATGCATTGCAGCTTCACTTATGGTGGCACAATGTCACTGCACTAGAAAACAATCCACCGTCTATTGCCTTTTGCCTTTACACACTGCTTTTTCTCTTACAAATTTATTTTCATCAACCACAGCAATAAAAAGATAAACTATAATATGCCATAAAAATTTATGTAAAACACATAGTACAAAAGTAAATTCTTCAAGGATCACTATCTAAAAGAGATAAATCATTTTAAGTATAATGCAAAATCACATCTTCTCATGAAATAATTTTACATATAATCCAAACAAAATAGCAAGAAATCCTCTGGAAGGATGACAATGTGGCTCAAAGAGTAAAGGCATTTCTGGTCAAGCCAGATCACCTGATTTCAATACAATATGATAGAAAGCAAAAAAAAAAAATTCTCGACAAGTTTCCCTGCTGAAGCTTCTCCTAGTTGTATCACCAAATATACACACATATGCATACACATACATGTTCTGTAGATAAATACATACATAAGAACTAGATATATAATAATATATTATTTATATATATATATATATATATAATTTTGTTTTGTTTTAATTTTGTTTGTTGAGACAGGTTCTCCTTTTAAGTCCCCCCAGCTTGGCCTGGAGCTCACGATGTAGAACAGACTGCATTGAACTCACAGAGATCTGCCAGCTTCAGCCTCTCAAGTTGCTGGATTAAAGACATGCATCACCCTGCTGGCCTAAGAAGGTTCTTAAGCGCCAGGTGGGTGCTGGAATCAAACCACGGGTCTTATCTGGAAGAACAGCAAGTGTAACTGCTGAGCCATCTCTGCCAGCCCACCATAAGAACTTTGAAGGAAACATTTTGGGAAAATCTATTTTATCTATCATTTATTTGTAAATGATAGCTTGTTTATGATTCAAAGAATAGAGAAAATAAATATAGATGTTGCAGTGGCATACTCCAGTAGAAAACCACGAATTTTGAACAGGTCAATCACAGATCTGATCCAATATCATAAACAAAAAAAACGGACATGATGTTAGGAAAGATTGTTGGAGAGGAAGGGGATTCACAGGATTGAGAGTGCTGATAAGTCAAGGAAGGTTGTGAACAAGTGAACTAGAATGATTATTAGTATAATATTTGAAAATGTGTCAAAGAAAAATTTAATTGTGTATTATAATAAACTAATAACTTAATAATATCAGTGTTGTTAACAATTGTCATCTGTGCCATTTTTCATGCTGTCTAAATATTGTCACATAGTTCTTTTTATTTTAGATAAATTTTATTTAGCTTAAAAAAAGATCAGAATAACCAGCAATGAACTAACTGCAATATAATTTTGAGAAAAACATCATAAACTCTCATGTCAAGAAATTTTTAACTCTTTGAGGACTTTTGGATCGGAAAGAAAGAAACTTCCCTATCCATCAATCTATTAGAGCACATACTTTAAGAAAATTCTGTAATTACTCTTGATTCACAATAGCCTGAATTATTTTGTTGCAACATTTCCAGTAGTGACACAAGCATTGTAAATACATGCATCCCACTTCTGGCTTTGAGGATTCAGGCAATTAAGTTGATTCCAAATTAGTGGTTACAACATTAAATATATTCAATAGCAATGGTTTTCAAAGTACTATTTAATTTATTTTCCGTTGTGCATATCACAGAAAATATATTACAGCAAAATATTTTCAGATTTTGACTGGATATCCTTATTGTAATATGCTCAAAACTCTCTAGTATAATGTTTCTTTTGAATTTTCAAGTTAGTACAATAGAACACAATTGAAACATTGACAACAAACTTGTTTTTGCTTCAAGAAGAATCTTGTCGAGATCAAGTTTAAGGGAACTCACCACATTTTAGAAAAATACAAGAAAGTGGTATTTTTAAAATAAAAGTAAAATGAAAATAAAAAATTAATATATTAAAGTTCCTATATTTTTGAAATAAGAAAGTTTGTCTTACTACAGTTACGAATGAAATAACCATATCTAGAATTCAGGAGAACATAATTAGGTGGACACTTATAGGTTTCTAATGTCCTTTTTTCATTCAATAGTAAACGATAATTAAAATCTACTTTAATAGTCTCAACTAATTATCACAGAATTAATAATGATTATTACTTTAGAAGGCTCCCACTTTACTTTCCTAGTGATACTGCTTTCTGTGTTGAATTTCATAAGGTTTGTTTTTATAACCATATCAAAAGGAAAGTTTGTTAAGAGGAAACTGCAAAGATGTTTCTTAGTAACAGCACCACGCCTGGGAACCATTTGAAACACCCAGGAGAAAGTGCAGTTTTATAATATGGCACATGAAATAAAAGAGGACAATTAGGTATGAGGAAACACATAAATTGGATAAAAAGGAATGGGTTTAATAATAATTAAACTGGAGAGCATGGAGTCAACAAGACCTGTTTCTCTAGATTCTTTCTGGTTCTCTGTGGCATATCTTTCTCCCAGATATGGATAAGGCATATGAGCTGTTCCACATAGGAAGCAGGTAATTACATTTCCCACTTTATGTTTTATCATTTGCTGTGGAAGGAAATTATAATTACTATGACATATTGTGCAAGAGAAAGAAAAACGAGAAAGAGAAACACCTTGCTTATGTGGTTTTTCCCAGTTCTGTGTGAGTTAAAATACTCATCATGCCAAGGCACCACATAATAGACTTTCCCACATTCCGTCACCACAGAAGTCTTAGCAGTATTAGACATGGATATTTGCTGTCATCCTTGTCGATGTAGTTAATATTAATGTATAGCAGATCAATTGTCTAGAAGTTTGTCTGTCCATGTTGTAATCCGATGACTCTTGTTCTTACAATCCTCAAACGCTCCCCTTTTCATCAAATGATCCCTGTAGCCACAGAACGAGCCAAGTGGCAGCTCAAAGCCATAACAAAGAGTCTTAGATAGAAACTGAGACGTAGCGCCGGTGCGTAAAAACCGCCGTTCTCCCTGCCATCATGGATACAGCTCAAGGGATATCTGCATAATGATAAAGGCAGGGAGAGGGAGACATTCTCTTTCAAGTATGAGAATCTTAGTAGTTTAACCAGACTCAAGTGGATGGTCCCACCGTGAAGGGCATGGAGCGACACAAGTCACACTATATATATATTTCAATTTGAATGGGAGTTAGTAAAGACAGTGAGGAAGGGGGAAATCTTTAAATGGCAACAAATTATTAGTATATGAAAGTTAAAAAAATTCAATAAAAATAATACAGAAATAGATTGGTTAAGGAATTTACTTCAAAATCTGGTTCTTACAAAATAAACTCAAATCATTTTGGGCACTAAAATCATCAAGTTGCAATACATTTATTATAATAATAGACCTTCATTGAACAGTTACTAATTTCAGGAGCTGTGATTTATAGTGGAGTACAAATAAGCAAATAAAAAGCTCTATCTTCAAGTTACTCAGAGTCCATTCTATATTTGACATCTGCCTTCTAATACTGGTACTCTAATATCCAGGCCTTCAATTAGTACATAGCTAATTACTATTCCTATAATAGCACACACTTAACAAATGAATCTATATTTGTGTCTATATTGCCTTATTATCACATTTAATAAATTATTTTACATGTGTGGTCATAGAAATATCAGTTATGCATTAAAGTTCCCCCCTAATCAATAATTCTTTAATTTATCTGACAAATTTTTCTTTTAATGAGCATACAAAGCTTCAGAATTCCTTATAGCATTTTCATACATTCTTAGTTTTGGTTTGATTCTTTCTTTCTCTCTATTTTTGTTTTCTTAGTGGCATTGTGGTAACCTCCCTCAAAGCTATTAAACTGCTCCTTTCTCTAGCTAAGGAACAAAAGCAGACCTTGATATCACCAGGCAATTATGTTACCTTTCTTTTACTAAGGCAGTATAGGCTTGATCTTTGTGTTTTGAATTAGAAGTAGGTATTCAAAAGAGAGCTATTAACTTCCAAGGAATAGAAAATTCCATGGATAATAGACTGCTGCAACCATTATAATCTCACATTTGTCAACTGTAGGAATTAAATTCACATAGTTCGACATTTCATATATTCATCGTTACTTCAGAAGAAGACAAATAAAGGGAAACGAAAATGAAACAGAAATCATTGTANATATCTGTATCTCCCCCCCTTTTTTTTTTACTTTCTTTTTTTTTGTTTTTGTCAACCTATAGTCTAAAAGGCGTTGTATTACAATACACATAAGCTAGGAATACGTGCGTAAGTTTCACATCAAATTCACCCAAGCTGTTTTTGGTGATGTATGTGGCTAGCTTGGAAGCAAACTTATATTTTTAAGTTAAATCATCCTAACAGGTTAAAGAGAATGCTACAAGATGAACCGTACAGCAGAAAACTATGAGAACATTTGTATGCGTCAAAATCCTGAGTTATTGTTATACAGATTTTAAGTAAAACAATGTGGACAATTTATATTTACAATTGACTCGGTGCATTACCATTTTTACCAGAACCTTTAAAACAATTTTGTTTAAATATACAAATATTTACTTTTTACTAAGAGTCCTAAAAACACCATGTAACTGTAGACAGAGTCATGGGCAAAATTGGGATACTTGTTGAACTCACATCAATTAAATATACATTAATCGAATATACACCGTTGTTCCTCTCCCGCCCCTCCCACACCTCCCAATTCACCATTTCAGTCAGTTTTCTGATGCAGTTTTCTGTTGTTGTTCTTTTAATAGCATCCCTTTCCACAAGAAATATTTAAAACTGGGTTTATTGGCACTGCATCCACAGATGAGGGATACCATTCGTCGTTTGTTTTTTTCTGGGACTGGTTACTTCACTTAATATCAATATCTTCTAGCTCCAACCATTTACCTGTGAGTTCATGATGTTGTCTTTCTTTACCGCTCCCTTGTGTACATGTACCACCTTTCTCTATCCACTCGTCCAGTTGAGGGGATTTGGGTTGGTTCCAGATTTTGCTATTGTGAAACAGAGCTGCAATAAATATAGCTGTGCATGTTTTTCTGCAGTAAGATGATCTGTGGGTAAATACCCGGAGTGTGATGACTGGAGTCAAATGGCAAGCTCATTTTGAGTCTTCCAAGGGTTCTCCACACTGCTTTCCATCGTGGCTGTACCAGTTTACATTCCCACCAGCATGGATGAGTGTTCCCTTTCCCCACAACTCTCCAGCACTTGATATCATTTGTTTTCTGATCCTGGACAGTCTTACAGGAGTGAGATGATATATTAGAGTGGTCTTGATTTGCATTTCCCTATTAGTGACATTGAACAGTTTTTAAGATGTTTCTCAGCCATCTCTAATCCCTCCTCTGTGAAGTCTCTATTTATTTTTTGCTCCATCTTTTGAGTGATTCATTTGTTTTCTTTCTTCTTTGTTTTTTGAGTAGCTTGTATACTCTGGAAATAATGCTTTGTCAGATGTATCTGCAGTGAAGGTTTCCTCCCACTCTGACGGATTTCTCTTCACTTCCTTTATTGTTTCTTTTGATGTACAGAAGCTTTTGAGTTTAATTGAGGTCCCATTTGTCAATGTCAATCTTATTTCTTGTGCAGCTGCTGTCTGATTTAGGAAGCTTTTTCCTATGCCTATGTCTTTGTAGTCCGCTGCCAAGTTTCTCTTCTATAACCTCCAGAGTTTTGGGTTTCATGTTGAGGTCTTTGATGCATCTTGAATTGACTTTTGTACAGGGTGAGAGGTAGGGGTTTAATTTCATTCTTCTGCAAGTGGTGATCCAGTTTTGCCAACACCACTTACTGAAGATGCTGTCTTTCCTCAGTGTGTCTTCTTGGCCCCCTTGTCAAATATGAGGTGGCTGAAGTTGTATGTGCTCAGGTTGGATCTCAAGTTTTATTCCATTGGTCAACTTGTCTGTTTTGTGCCAGTAACAAGCTGTTTTTATGACTGAGCCCTGTAGTATAGCTTGATGTCTGGTGTAGTGATCCACCCTGCATTTCTTTTCATCAGGGTTGCTTTGCCTATTCGGGTCTTTTGTTTTTCCAAATGAATTTGGGATTTTTTTTTCCAAGTGTGAGAAGCTTTGGGATTGTTGGGGTGATGCATTAAATTGTACCGGTTTGGGTATAATGGCATTTTTACTCTTATTTATTTTCCCACATCACCATGAGCATGGGAGGTTTGTCCATCTTCTGATGTCTTCCTCAATTTCTCTTCCGGGGTTTAAAATTTTTGTTTACGAGGATCCTTGGTGTCTTGATTAGGTTGTTACTACATATTTTTTGTTTTTGAGGCTATTGTGAGTGGGAAGTTCTCCTCTGTATTCCTTTCTTCAGTTGCTTGCTGTTGTATAAAAAAAAAAGGCTACTGTTTTTCTAGATTTATTTTGGATTCCTGCCACTTTACTGAAGCCCTTAATATTTTCTAGGAGTTTTCTGGTGGAGTGAGTAGTTCTAGAATCCCTTATGTAGGCAATCATTCATCAGCAAAAAGTATAGCTTGACTTCCTCTTTTCCAGCTAGTACTCCTTTAATTTCCCTTTCTTCCTGCTTATTGCCCTAGCAAGGGTTTAAAGCATATATTGAAAAGTAGTGGTGACAGGGGAGCCGCCTTGCCAAGTTCCTACCTTTAAGGGGAATGCTTCTGTCATTCCCATTTAGATGATATTGGCTGTGGGTTTCCGTACATGGCTTTGTTACATTGAGGAATCATCTCTCCAGTCCAATTCCCTCTAAGACATTAACATGAAAGGGATGCTGGATTTTGTCAAAGCTTTCTCTCCGTGTCAATTGAGATGATGATGTGGTTTTTGTCTTTCAGTCCATCATTATATGTTTGATGATCTTATTGATTTCATATGTTGAACCATCCCTACATCTCTGGTATGAATCCAACTTGGTCATGATGGATGATCTTCTTTGATGTGGGTCTGTATGTGATTTGCCAGTATCCTGTTTAGAATTTTGGCATCTGTGTGTTAATAGGGAGATGGGTCTGTAGTTCTCCTTTTGGTTGTCTGTCTTTAAGATAACAACAGGGCTGGAGCGATGGGCCTAGCGGTTAAGAGCGCGACCGCTCTTGCAGAGGACCCGGTTCGATCCCAGCACCCACAGGCGGCCGAAAAACGTCTGAAACTCCCATTCCAGGAGAACTCAGTTCCAGGGAGTCCGACGCCCTCTTCTGCCCTCCGCGGCATTGCACGTCACGGGTGCACAGACTTGCATGCAAACCATAAATTCATACACATACGGAAATAAATAAAATTAAAAAAAAAAATTAAAAAAAAATAAATAAAGATACAACCAAAAAGGAGAACTACAGACCCATGATGCTGGCTTCATAGCAGGAATCTGGGAGAACTCCCTCCGTTTGATGATATTTATTGATTTTCATATGTTGAACCATCCCTACATCTCTGGTATGAATCCAACTTGGTCATGATGGATGATCTTCTTGATGTGGGTCTGTAGTGATTTGCCAGTACCTGTTTTAGAATTTGGCATCTGTGTTCATTAGGGAGATGGGGTCTGTAGTTCTCCTTTTTTGTTGTCTGTCTTTAAAGATACAACCAAGGGTTGGAGTGATGCTGGCTTCATAGGGAATCTGGGAGAACTCCCTTCCTTTGTATCCTTCTACTAAAACAAACTTGAGTAGGAATGGTTGTAAGTCCTTTTGAAATATTTTAAGAATTCGCCCAAGAACCACCTGGGCCTGGGCCATTTTCTTGGTTGAGTTTGGGGATTCCCAGGATTTCAGATATCATCCATTTTTTCTAGGTTTTTCAAACTTAGTAGAGTATAGGTTTTTGAAGTTATTCCCATATGAGTTGTCTTGATCTTCTCATTGTCTGTTGTGATATTTCCCCATATCACAGATTCTATTGATTTGAGTTGTTCCTTCTTTCTTTTGGTTAACTGGGCTAAAGGTCTGTCTATCTTGTTTATTCTTTCAAAGAACCAACTTTTGGATTCATTGATTTATTTTTTTTGTATGGTTTTTTCTTGTTGTTTCTATTTCATTGAACTCTGCTCTGATTTTTTTTAATTTCTTCTTGTCTGCTGCATTTAGCGTTCACTTGTTGTTGTCTCTCAAGTATTTTTAGCTGCAGTGTTAGATCATTCACTTGTTCTCTTCTGTTTTTTTTTTTTTTTTTTTTTTTTTTTTTTTTTTTTTTTTGGCTCTTAGAGCTATAAACTTCCCTCTTAGGACTGCTTTTAAAGTGTCCCATAGGTTTTGCTGTGTTGTATTATCATTGTCATTCATTTCCAGGAATGTTTTTATTTCTTTCTTTATTTCTTCCTTGATGCATTTGTTATTCAGGAGAGTGCTGTTTAGTCTCCATGTGTTCTTGTAGGTTGTAGGGTTTATCCTGGTGTTGATATTGAGTTTTATTGCACTGTGTTCCGATAGAATGCATGAGATTATTTCAATCTTTCTGTATTTGTTGAGTTTTTTCCTGTGTCCCAGTATATGGTCCATTTTGGAGAATGTTCTTTGAGGTGCTGAGTAGAAATTGTATTCTCTGGTGTTTGGATGAAATTTTCGATAGATGTCTGTGAGGCCCATTTGGTGTATTGTATCATTTAGTTCAGATGTGCCTCTCTTTATCCTTTGTCCTGTTAATCTGTCTAGGGGACTTAATGGGGTATTGAAGTTCCCTACTATTAGTGTGCTGGGTTTAATCTGTGCCTTGAGATCCTGAAGAATTGTCTTTATAAAGTTTGGTGCACCAGTGTTTGGTGTGTATATATTCATGATTGTGAGATCTTCATAATCAATTGTTCCTTTAATAAAGATGTAATGGCCCTCTTTGTCTCTTTTGTTTTCTTTTGCTTTGAAGTCTATTTTATGTTGTCCCGTAGTTGTGTCCCTGGCATGTGGGTTTCCCTTTTGTGATACAAATCACAAATGACTTTTCACTATGTTAGCAGATGGTTTTGCTTGTCTCCTTCCTATGCTTTTTTTTCTTTTTACTTTCCTCTTCCTTGTTGATGGAGTATTGATATTTCTAGGTTTCAGGCTTTCAATTTTGTTTATATATTGGATATTGGAAGCCTAAGTCACTCTTCTCTTACTGTTCTGTATTTATTGGCTTTTTAAGAATCCTGGGATTAAAGGTGTGTGCTACCACCACACCTACCTAAAGACAGGTAAATGCCAGTGTCTTCTTTTATTTTAATATTTGCACTTCTAGAGATAAAACTCAGGGGTTTTCACATATTTTTTCTTTGTTTCTTTGGTCTTTTTGAGACAGAGTTTCCCTGTAGCACCAGCTGTCCTGGAACTCACTATGTAGACCAGGCTGGCTTTGAATTTACAGAGACCCACCTGCCTCTGTCTCCCAAGTACTAGGATTAATTTGCAAGGCATGGTGGTGCACACCTTTAATCCTAGAACCCTGGAGGCAGAGACAGGCAGATCTCCATGAGTTCAAGTTCAGCCTGATCTACATAGAATGTTCCAGGCCAGCTGGAACTAAAAGGACACTCTGCCTCAAAAAAAAAAAAAAAAAAAAAAGAAAAGAAAAGAAAAATTACACAGAAAATGCTTCCCTGGGAAATGGAAATATAAAGTAGAAGCTCTTATGGGTCTTCTTTTTACTATTTGGGCTCTTAGAATTTGTATCCTTTAGACATCAAGACATAAATATTTTAAAATATGCAACAGATACTTTCACTCTAATATGATCAATTAAATTTACAGTGACAATGTACAATACTTTAAAACAGAATGTAGATGTGGCTGGAGAGAATATTCTTATAAAACATATGCTATCACAATTTGCATAGTGTACTCCAGTTCCATTTTGTTAATTGTGGAAAAGAAACAGCACAACAGAAATGTTTAAATGCCTTATCTTAACTTCCTTTGTGGATTGAGCTAAAGATTCATGATTCATTTGAATACTTGTCATCACATTATTATCACTGATGGAATCCAGAGCACTTTTGATACATCCTAATTTCTAGTGGAAACATAACTCAGGAAAAAATGCTACTTTACATCTATTATCTCTTTCCATGTAAGGGGAGGACATTATTTCTACAATTAGCAATTTAGTTGTGTAAAGTAACCAAAATTTTGGGGGAAATTTGTCCAAATTTCGTGTTCCCAATAAGAAGAAAGATATATGTTGCCCCCACTTGTTCTTTTTCCGTATTTTTAACAGTTTTTTATAGTATCATGTTATAATTCTATGGTTCAACCACTGATTACAGCAGGCATCTCAACATAATCTTAAGTCATGTTTCTGAGTAATATTAGAGCAGTGATGCAGGAATTCATGTTTGAGTAAATGGAAGATTTCCATCTGGAGACTCCCATTGCAAAGATTTACATATGACCAGTGCAATTTGTTGAACAATAAAGCCACAGCCCTTGACATGTGCTAAAATGTGTAACTGCACAACCATCTCAGCAGCAGCAGCAGCAGCAGTTTAATCTCTTTACCCAAATTTAATGTAGCTGTAGGATCAGTAACAGAAGTTGTGGAGATGAGACATGGTGACTTAACACTCATAGTAACAGTTAAAATTTTCATGTCTTTACTAACAAAAATCTAACTGCAAGAAATTAATCAGAGTTTAATTCAAAAGGAAAAGATACCAATCATTTGCTACTCTGTTGATTCTTTAAAGTGTGTTCTATGTGGTATATTTCGTATATTCCAAAGTCATATAATACTATAACATTACTATCACATTATAAAAGAGAAATCCATGCGTGGTGGTGCATGCCTTTAATCCTAGCACTTGGGAGGCAGAGGCAGGTGGATCTCTGTGAGTTCAAGGCCTGCCTGGTCTACATAGTGAGCTCCAGGCCAGCGGTGACTAAAGAGAGACCCTGACTCAAAAAGACATTAAAAAAAAAAAAGAGAAATCCTATGTCTATTTAACATAATATTATCAGTTGGGTCTATTACCTATCTAATACCAGGATGTTGACCATGATGATGGTACCTGGTATAGGCTCCATTTCAATGACCAAGTCTTAAATCTAATCAGACAGTGGCTGGTTTCTTCCATAGCACTGTGCCACTATTGCACTAGTAAGCAAATCTTGCCTGACTTTGTTAGTATTGTTCATAACTGGGGAAAAGTGACAATTTCTTTCCTCTTCTGATAGTATGCACTGTACCTCCTAGCAAAATGAAATCTATCCAGTAGGAATGAAGCTTCCAAATCAGTACTCACTTGATATCTCCACATATTATGACTCAGATCTTTGCAATGAAAACTTATTATAAATTTCTGGAGGGCAACCAAGACCTTCAGTAATATCCTGTAATGTTTGGGATTCTATGGGATCTCAGTGGTCAACAACTCAAAGAAACATAACTAATTCCAAGTACTGGAGTTTTTATTTGTTAACATGAGATATCTCCCATTGTTTGATGACTCAGTCTTTATATATATGAATATATTTTTAGAGAGCTTCTATAAGAATAGGTCTGTAGTGTTATCTCTCCCCATATTCTGTCCTCTACTCTAACCTTCATTTCCCACCTCACTTATTCCTTCTTATTCCACTATTTCTGTCCTCCATTTTTGCTACTGCATTCTATTCCCATTCCATTGAAAATATTCTCCTCCCTCATGGCCATTTTACAAGTTTCTAAACCTCTAGAGATATTGGAAATGAAACACATATAGCTAAAAATTCAAAACTAACATCCACTTATGAAGAATGCTAGAAATTTGTCTAAATTGTACTGTGTGACATATTCCAGGGAGAAAAAAAAGAACCAAATTTAAGCCAAGGAGACTTCAACAGCTTAAACAGACCCATAACAAATAAGGAAACTGAAACATTAATACAAAACATCCCAACTAAATAAGCCCAGACTCAGATGGATTCACAGCAGAATTCCACCAGACATTCAAAGAAGATTTACAGAAACAAATACTGCTCTAAAATTATTCAAAAGGATAGAAATAGAGGAGAACCCCCAAATTTCTTCTATGAAGCCAGTATCACTCAAATACCAAAACCAAGTAAAAATAGAACAGAAAGAAAACTATAGGACCATATCCTTAATGAATATAGATGCAAAGATACTCAACACAATACTTGAAAACCACATAAAGGCATATATTAAAAATATTACCCATCATAATCAATTTGGCTTTATTCCAGAGATACAAGGATGGTTCAGTATACATAAGTCAATAAATATAATAAAACATGTAATTGGACTTAATGGCAATAGATACATAGAAAGCCTTTGATAAAATTCAACATGGATTTGCATTAAAAAATCTTATAAGGAATTGATCTGAAAGGAGCACACCTCAACATAATTAAAGCAATATACAAAAATCAACATCTTCAAAATGGAGAAAAACTGGAGGCATTTTCATTAACATCAGTAAACAGACAGTGTTGTCAACTATCTCCACTCCTTTAAAATAGAGTGCTTGAAACTCTTGCAAAAAGAATAACACAAGGGAAGGAAATCAAAGGAGGACTAATTGGAAAAGATTATCACTATTTTCAGAAAATACTACTAAAATTTCCACTAGAAAACTAGTAGTAATGATAAATAGTTTCAGTACAGGGGGAGATTAAAAATCAACTTACGAAAATCTGTAGCCTTACTATATACCAATAATAAACAATCAGAAAAAGCATTCAAAGAAATCTTTCAATTCACACCAACCACAAAAATTAAAAATATTTAGGAATAAACCTAACTAAAGAAATTAAAGACTTCTACAATTAACATTTTAAATCTTTAAAGGAGATAGAAAAAGACACTAGGAGATGGAAAGACCTGTCACGCTCATGGATTGGTAGAATTAATATTGTGAAAATGACCATCTTACCAAAAGCCATCTATAGGTGCAATGCAATGCCAATCAAAGTACCCACAACATTCTTCACAGAGCTAGAAAAAATATCTTGAATTTCATATGGAATTACAAAGACTCTGGATGGCCTAAAAAATCTTGGGCAAAAAGAAAAACACTGGGGTGGGAGATTACCATACCAAATCTCAAGCTATAGTACAAAGTCATTAAAAACATCATGGTACTGGCACAAAAATAGATATGTAGAACATTGGAAATAATAGAAGACCCAAGTATAACTGCATACAATTTTAGTCACCTAAAATCTGACAAATATGCTCAAACACACAATAGAGGAAAGACAGGATCTTCAACAAATGGGGCTGGCAAAACTGAATCTCCACCTGCAGAAGAATAAAATTGGACTCTTGTTTTTCATCTTGATCAAAAGTAAACTCCAAATGGATCAAGTATTTCAATATAAAATCTGAAACTCTGAAACTGCTAGAATAAAGTATAGGCAATATCCTCCAAGATATAGGTGTAGGAATATACTTTCTAAATTGGATATCAACTGCTCAGGCTTTAAGCCCAACAATCAATAATTGGGACCTCATTTAGCTACAAAGCTTCTGTACAGCAAAAGAAATAGAGATGGCCTAGCGGTTAAGAGCGCCGACCGCTCTTGCAGAGGACCCGGGTTCGATCCCCAGCACCCACATGGCGGCTGAGAACCGTCTGAAACTCCAACTCCAGGAGAACTCCAGCTCCAGGGGAATCCGACGCCCACTTCTGACCTCCGCGGCATTGCACGACACGGGTGCACAGACTTGCATACAGACAATACATTCGTACACATACAGAAATAAATAAAAAATTAATGAAAAATTAAAAAAAAAAGAAATAAAGAAGTAAAGAGGAAACACATGGATTGGGAGAAAATCTTGACCAGATATATATCTGACAGAGGATTAATATCTATTATATACAAAAAACTCAATAAAGAATATAATCAAGAAAACAAATGACCAAATAAAAAAATGACCTATAGGCTGCTACAGAGAATTATCAAATTAAGAAATAAAAATAGCTAAGAAATAACTTAAACATTGCTCAACATACTTGGTAATTAGAGAAATGCAGATAAAAATCACTTTAAGATTCCATCTTACCCCAGTGAGACTGGTTAAGATCAAGAAAATGAAGAACACTAAATGCTGGTGAGGATGTAGAGAAAGGGGAAGACTCCTCCACTGCTGGTACACACACTTGTGCAACCAGTATGGAAATCAATGTGGAGAACTCCTAAAATCTACACATGAATTTAACTGTATGATCTGGTTATACCACTCCTTGGCATATAGTCAAAGCACTCATCCTTCTGTACAGATACCTATATTTCTATGTTTGTTGTTGCTTTCTTCACAATAGCTAGGAAATGGAAACAATCTACATGTCCCTCAACTGATGAATAGATAATGAAAATCTGGTAAATTTACATAATGTACTTCTACTCAGAAGTGAGGAAACATGAAATTTGGAGGTAAATGGATAGAATTAGAGACATATTAAGTGAAGTAATACAACAATAGAAAAGCAATTAACATATGTACTCCCTCATTTGTGGATCATAGAACATACCCTTACATGCAAGTATATACTCTGATGTAACACCAGGAGCAAAAAAAAAAGGGGGGGTGAGGGGAGGAAACATGGAGGTGGAGGGAAAGAAAGAAAGGGGATAATGTTACCAGATGTGACCAAGGGGAAGTAGGGAAAGTGGGAGTATTCAACTGGGAGGGGAGAAGGGTGAGACATTCAGGGCTGCCACAGTGGGAGAGGGTGGATATTAGGAGAGTGGGAATGGTGGGAGGTGGGTGTTAATGAGGGGGGGAGGATAATGGTGGCACTTGGACTGAGGAGAGAGGTTGAATGGAGGGGGGAGAGTAGAGATGAATGGATCTTGGGGTGCTAGGTAGCACAGAAGGAAATGTGAACATTAGTGCATATATACACCAGGAAGCTGTATGGCAAGGAACACAGGGCCAGACAGAAGAGACCACCCTTTGACTAACCAGACAGAGTGGTCCAGGAGACTCTCAAAATAACACAGTCTATTGCCAGAGCTCTTGGTTATCTCCCAGAACTGGAAGATAAGAAGACCCTCCTGTGAAGACAGGAAATATTTTGAACACAGGACTAGGAGCAATGGAGCAGGAACTGACCTGAAAGCCTTCAACATGAAATTTAGCTCTCATAATTCTAGAGGACACTATGCAAGATGCCAAGGGATAAGATCAATCAATGGTCTAACCCAGGCTTAAAGCCTAATAACCATAACCACCGATATAGCAAACTCTCTCTACTGGTGCACTAGTATGGTACTGTGATCTGGAGGGGGTTCAACAGCTTATTTAATTGGACTTAAAGCCCTTTGAATGACAATGGTCTCATGGATAGCTCTGTAAACAGAGCCAAATACACATGATTGGAGATGTCATAGATCCTAGAGAAAACCCTATATCAATTACATATCTAGAAAAATGAAATTTCTTACCATATGATAAGTATTGATCCTTATATTTACAGAAAATATACCATATACCACTTACCAAGAAGCTGCTTTTCTCAACAGATAGAGGCAACCACAGAATCCCACAACTGGTTAGACACAGAGAATGTATTTTTGAGATGCCTAGTCCTAGGTATCATATCTATAGCTGAATATATACACTTAAGGCTCATGGAGCACAGCAGAAGTGGGAATAGAGGGAAAATGAGTGCATCCTTCAACTCTTACTATCAAAGTTTCCGTGTACAACAGAGTATGATGTGCACAGGGAGCCATAACTGGCCAAGTTTCAAAGTATAAGAGACGGCAGAGTAAATTGTCCTTGGATAGAACGCCTATATTAAACTTCTCCCACCCATAGTTCAGGGATCATTGTGAAAGAGGCAGCACAAATACCTTAAAATCCAGGGTTGGCTCATGAACATAGGGAAGCAGAGGCTTTCAGGCCAGTGGAATCTTGAACATGTGACACTGTGGCAAAGGTCGCACCAAGCACAGGACCCATGCCAACTCCATCAGACAACAGCACAGAGTTTAGTGAGGGAAACTTGCAGTGGGCTGGCCTCTGCCTGGAAACTGTTGGAGTCAGATATTACTGGGTGAGTTATACTAGATCTTACTTATGATCTCTACATAGGCTGAGTAGACTCCACTGGGTGAATTTGGACAGAAGGACATCTGGGTACAAATGCTTGACTGGATTGGATTTAATGTAAATGATGTAATACTTGAGGTCTGGTGAGGGGAATGTTTCATCATGGATGGGAGAGGGGGTCTAAATTTGATTAAGAGCAGTCATATGAATATATAAATGCCCAATGAAAAATTTTAAAAATGAGTTAAAAATGATAAAAATAATATCCTACTCACTAAATTTGAATTAACATAAGAAATAAAAATTGCAAAATTACATCAGATTTTGCTATGTAGAGATCATATGACACTGCTATATTCAAGAGAAAGGACCAATGGGTAGATGGATGTCTGTAACTCAGGCTAGATCTTGCTCTGCCTTATGCAAGAGAAGTGGGTTTACCTATATATATTTAGTTTGCATAAGGATAAATTTTCTGTTAAAGGGAAATGATTTGACCATGTCCAATATTCTAATCATATTTATTCTGGAAAATAGTTTCATTTTTGAAAACTGAAAACAAAGGTATTTTGTTAAAAAGAATATAAAACACCATCCAGTTGGATGGTGGTACAATGTGCTTCGAGTAATTTGTCCAGAACTCTGAGCTACCAGTCATCTGTGTAGCAGGTGTATGTTTAAATTATCTTTCATCATCCCTTTCTCTGCTGTGATGTGGCTCATAAAACTTCCATTATGTAATATCTCATTCTCTGTTTGGAATTCTCAGTTCACTGAATATGTCTAATCATAGTATTTGAAATGGTAGATCTAATGTTTGAATCACAATTTAGTCATATGACAGGTAGATGTATTGATGGAAAGGAGAGAAGAATGATGAAGTGATAGAATTATTTAAGAAGTAAGTGGCTATTAGCTCTCTCCTTGGAGGAATAACCCACGGCTGATGCCACAGGCTTACATCCTCTAGTGGTTAGGAGATGTTATAAGCCACAGTAAGACCCTGTCATATTTTACAGAAAAAATGTAATTCATGGATTAACATATGATCCAAACATCTGTGTCTATACCAAAGTAACCTACCATAACAATTAGTACTGTTTAAATACCTATATATATATATAATTGCTTGTGCTTCATTAGTAGGATTGAAAAGTTATTCCTGGACAAACTGTCATCCCATGAAAGAAAACAGCCAGAATTGACCAGAGTCCAAGACAACAGCTCCAGAGAAAGTAGACTGGTTTTCTTCTCATCCACCTGTGTCCCTTTTCTAAGCGTAGGGAACAATCTGTGGAAGAGGGGGCATGATAAAATGTAAGGGCTGCAATTGGGGTGAATGGTGAAACTACAGCAATATAGTCTGGACACTCATTTGATCAACTTGATTGAACATACAAGAACCCCCACCTCCCCCGCTGGATGGTGGGACCCATGGGCTGTGTGGGTTTGGGCACCACTGCTTGCAAATTGGTTTTACATGAAGGATGCTTATACTCATAAATTATTACTTATTGTTAAAAAATGAAAAAAAGTAATAAAACAGTACATTTGCTGATGTTGCTACACATCCTTCCCATCACAACCAAATAACGCATAAGTGTACATCAAGATTAATTATTTTTTAAACGCTTAATTGTAATGCATGACAAGTAGAGTAATTTCAAGTTTGAAATGATAAAAATAACATCCAATTTTCTATAAGACGAGGTTTAAAAGATTATCAAATTGGGTAAATTGCTCTTGATAAAACAGTCAAAGTTAGGGGAGATGGCTCAGAGCAAGAACAATGGCTGCTCTTGCAGAGGATGGAAATTCAATTCTCAGCACCCACATGGTGGCTAAGAACTAACTGTCCATAACTCCACTTCAGTCCAGGTGATTAGATTCCTTCTGACTTCCAGGGACATTGTATGATATGGGTACATTTACATACACAAGGCAATACACTCATATATGTAAAATAAGATAATAAATACTTTTAAAAAGAGGTCAAGGACAAAGAGAAAAATATGGTTACAAGTGATTACAAGGCAGGTACAATAGCACTGAACCTTATATATAGTTAATTTTCAAAGAAAAACAGACTAGTAGTGTTATTTAAAACTATATTTATATAATTTATTTAGCTATTATTGGATGCTACTTTCTTGTGAAGTTATTTTTTTTCATTTTATTTTATTTTTTAAATTTAATTTTTATTGATGCTTTGTGCATTTTGTACATCATTTTCCAATTCAGATCAGGCATATTTCCCTTTCCCTTCCCCTCCACCCCCACCCCATCCCAGATCATGTATTCTCCCGTAACTGTCTTGCATCTTTCTCTGTTTTTTTTTCATCTTTTAGCTATAAGTGATAATCCATGAGTACAGGCATCCTTCGTGCAAAGCCAATCTGCAGGCTGTTGTGCCCAAACCCCCACAGCCCCACCATCCAGTGGGGGGTGACAGGTTGTTTGTTCAATCAAGTTGATCAAATGAGTGTCCAGACTACATCGCTGTAGTTTCACCATTCACCCCAATCGCAGCCTTTATATCTAATTGCTTGTGCTTCATCAGTAGGATCGAAAGGTTACTCCTGGACAAACTGTCAGCCCATGAAAGGAAACAGCCAGAATTGACCAGAGTCCAAGTCAACAGCTCCAGAGAGAGGGGCCTGTTTTACTTCTCATCCACCTGTGCCCCTTTTCTAAGCCTAGGGAACAACCTGCGGAAGAGGGGGCGTGGTAGAATGTAAAGGCTGCGATTGGGGTGAATGGTGAAACTACAGCGATGTAGTCTTGTGAAGTTATTAAGCACAGTGAAAATCCCTGGTAAATAATAAATGTCTTTCCATCTAGACACAAAATTTCTCACCAAATAAATAAATGTAGACACTCACAAAGGAGAATAGATCAGATCAGAGTTTCCCCAACCGTCAGTATATTTGCTTTTATTTCTTTTTTCTTACCTTTTCCTGTCCTTTTCTTTACTTGTGGCATAAGACTGAATCTGCAGTGCTGGGAAAGGAGACAGAAAATGTAGGCACTGTCCTCTAATACAATTAGATATATGTTTTCCTCTTTCTTTCAGGCTAGAAGCTGAGAGAAAAATGAATTTTGTGAATGTTTAATAGCGCATTTGTTTATTTTTCATTTTGGCCCTCTTTCTATACAGATCTATATGTTGCCATAACTAGCAGAAACTATTTTCCATTTTATGTTCATAATTTTTATCAAAGGAGAAAAAGTCGGGATAAACTTCCCAATGTTATCTATTCCTCATTGCATTCCTTTGGGAAATTATGCACGTCATTTTCAACACCATGACAAAGGGTGGGAATTCATTTTAAAAGCAAAATTAAATATTGCCCTCTAGAATTCTGTCATATGCCTTTTTCTGATTCATGTTTAAATAGATTCATACTCAAAAGGGTACTACATCTAAAAATAAACAAATAAGCTCCCCATGTGTGCTATAAACACAGACACTGATGGATGTATGCATGTCAAGAGCTTGAGAATTATGGTTTAGCTCTTACAGAGGAACAGGAAAATCATATAAACTTTTGAGGTGAGAGTTTATCATCCATTTAGAAAAGTACCAATTCCCATGTCTAAGCCACTGATAAGAATTTGGAATGAGGCACCCTTATCTCCTAAATATTCCAGTTCTATCTTGAAAATCAGAAGTTTAACAAATTATTCTGTAGCTTTTTCTTTATTTAAATCCACCATAGAATGGAGACTATATAACACTCATTTACAAGTTCCAACAAAGAAACCATTGAGAAAATTATCAGATTCCACAGAATTGTCAAGCAAGTAAGACTACTGTAACATATTAAGTTAACATGATAAAATAACATGGTTTTGTTCAAAATGATTTCCCATAGTAAAAAGTCTATACTTTACTTTATCAGTATATAGTAGCAAAATATGGCATGTATCTATTCTTTTTCTTAAATTTGCCTGATAAATATAGTAATGACATCCATGTTAAAACTGTAAGCCACCAAGAAACACTTCAAGCTTCCTTTTATGGATAGAGCTCTAATAAATAAAAAAGGAAAGCAGCATTTCCTAATATGAAATGTAAAGTCTAGAAGATTTAGCTTTAAAGGTGAAAGATGAAGAGTTATACTTAGATTTCTTCTCATATGTTTCTAATCCTTTCTACATGCTATAATTTTTTACTGTTTGCACAACTTGAAATTCTTGGCACTTTAACAAAATTTGCACATGGAGCTCCACTTTTCTGAAATTAAAGCATCCCTTTGTTGTTCTGTAAACACCATAACATTTATACCATGTTTGCTTCTATTTTTAGTTTTTAGTTTTCTTCATGAACATTTAATATATTATGCATGAGCCTTCCAAATCAATGAAAACAAGAGAGAACACTCAAGAGATTATTGGGGATAACTAACTAGAAAAAGACATCAAAGCAGTGTAAATTACAAACAAACTAACTGAAGAAAAATTAGATTTTATAAAAGCATATATATTCTGCATGTTGGGGCACAGCTACAAGAAGAAAAACTGAAAGTATTTGACAAATTTAATAAGAAAAAATAAGAAAATGTTATGGAATTATGTAATAAGTAAGAAACCCAAAACTCAATCATGAATCATCTTTAGATGTGGACCTATTGGAAAGCCTATCTGGCTCCTTTAGATAGATGCATACCCATGGTCACATAGAACTCACTGGTTACATTCAGTAAAACATAAACATAGGAAAGGGAACTGTATGGAGGAAGGGCTTGACAGGGATGGGAAGCAGGTTAGTGTGGGTATGGGTGTGAGGAACCAGAATGCACTATATAGGGATGAAATTGTCAAAGAAAAGCTACTAGAAAAAATAAAGTTATATTCAGTTAAATTGGATAGAAAATATCATTGAGGATCTAAAATTGTTCAGATTTTGCAGTATGGTAGAATATTGTTAGAGCCCTTAGGAAATTCATATGGAAACTTTTTTTAGCAAAATCCAATTTCAAAAAAATAAATAAATCCAGGTATCCTTCATACACAAGGACTCCTTACCTACAGTGATAAACAGATTCCAAATCTACTAAAAACATGGGATGGGAAGTAATAATGAAGGTGCTAATGGTGTATGAATGGCCAACAGGAAATTTAAATAGACCTCCAATGGGGCTGGAGAGATGGCCTAGAGGTTGAGAGCACCAACCGCTCTTGCAAAGGACCCGGGTTTGATCCCCAGCACCCACATGGCGGCCAAGAACCGTCTGAAACTCCAATTCCAGGAGAACTCCAGTTCCAGGGGAATCCGACGCCCTCTTCTGACCTCTGCGGCATTGCACAACACGGGTGCACAGACTTGCATGCAGACAGTACATTCATACACATACAGAAATAAATAAAATAAAACAAAAATTAAATAAAAGTTTAAATTGACCTGCAAATCATTTATAATTAAAAAAAAACACAAATTAAAGTATCTATGAGGGACAACAGTTTGGGGGAATAAACAGCTATACCTCCAGAATATCTATTTGTCAACTAAGACAAGCTTGAATCAGAAGTTAAATTTCTATTATTCTTGTACATCTATTATGTTAACATAGGCTAGCATAAAATATAAAAAAGTATACTACTCTAAAGTTTTTATTGAAAAATCTTTAATTCCATGCATGTTTGTCAATATGAAGCTAATCAAGTTGTATTATGCAACTGAATTCTATACAAACGTTCTATAAATAAGGAAAATTTGTGTAGGCCAGCATTGAAAGATGAAACATATTACTTGATGCTGCAAGAAAGCTGTGGAGAAATAATATTGTGTTAAGAATTTGAGCTCTGAAATCAGAATAAATTATTTCAAAGTTATACACAATTTTGAAAATGGCATTTCATTAATTCTTTAAGAATTGCCTATGATGTATTTTTATCATGTCCAACCCTCTCCTATGCTCATCTCAGATCCACTTCATCACCTACTTCCCTTGCTTACAGTCCCTGTTTATTGTTAATCCCATTGAGTCAAATTTGTGTTCTCCATATACTTTTGTGCTCAGATTGTTCCCTTATAGTAGGTTAATATGAACAAAATAGCATTTTTAAAATGTAATTCTATACAGATTTAGAAAGCATTGATTCCAAAGCCTAGGTCATCCATTAAAAGTTACACTCCTGTTATCATCACTACACTCATAATGCAGTGCAGAATATGCTTTAAGCATAGCAACATGTGGTATTGATCATTTCCAGGAATTTATGTGGGAGCGAGGATAGGATAGCAATGGACAAAATACGGGGGGAGTTTTGCTTACTGTGGTGGTTTGAATGAGTGTCCCCCACACGCTTTAAGTATTCAGACATTTTGCCTCCAGTTGGTTGCACTGTTCTTGGAGGTATTAGAAGGTGTGGCCGTACTGGAGGAAGTAGTTATTAGGGGCAGGCTTAGTGAGTTTAACAAGCCTTGTGGTCTCCAGCCTCTCCCTTTCTCTGCTTCCTGTGCTCATTGCGAGATGTGACCCTCGGCTTGCTGCTCCAGCCCTGGCCATCATGCTTCCTGCCACAATGGAGTCTGATTCCCTGGAACCATCAATTGTAAGCTCAAATAAACTCTTCCTTTTATAAGTTCCCTTGCTTATGGTGGTTTTATTACAGCAACAGAAAAGTGACTAATACACTTACCAAGTCTATATTCAGTAAAATGTTAATAATGGGCATGAATCATAAATAAAATTATTCTAAATCTTTGTATCCCTCAAAGTATTTATTCAGACAAAATAAGAACCAGGAGACGTTCTAAACAATCAATTGCATAAATAATAAATGTCAAAGGGATGTGGTGCACATGGGAGGCAGAGGCAGGCAGATCTCTGTGAGATACAGACCAGCCTAGTCTATGTAGCAAGTCCAGCAGAGCAGAGACTAGAAGGAAACTGTCTCAAAATAATAATAATGATAAGAGCAATGTAATAAAATAATAAAAATTAAGTCCATTTATACAATTTTCTTACAATATTTTATTTAAATAAATCATCTAATATTTATTACAAGCATGGACCCAAACTATCACATTTATTTAAGTTGAAGAATACCTACAAGTAATACACTAAAGCTGAGAAAGCATCAATTACTGAAGTCAGCCATGATGCTCTGTCCTGTTCTCAGTTCCTAAAACTCTTTGTCCCTGTGTGTGAATTCACACTACACCTATGTATTCTACCAGTTTGCTGAATCAGGACTGTCTCTTGTCTTCTAAACTGCAGGGAAACTTATGTCTCACAAATGTAACTTTTACAACTAAAACTTCTTCCCCTAGAAGGCTCATTTGCTGCTGATAGTATTGCAAACTGGGACAAGTAATAAAAACACTAAAAATAGATCTACCATATGATCCAGCTATACCAATCCTTGGTATATACCCAAAGGGCTTTATATCATAATACACAGATACTTGCTTAGCCTTGTTTGTTGCTATCCCTTTCTCAATAGCTAGGAAGTGTGAACAACCTCAATGCCCCTTAAGTGATGAATACATAATGAAAATGTGCACATTTATACAAAGAGTTCTTTTCAGCTGTAAAGAAAGTGAAAATTGCAGGTAAATGGATGAATTTTGAAATTGTTATACTTATTGATCTAATTTAGATTCACAAAAACAAGGGTCACGTGGTCTCTCTCATTTGTGAATCCTAGCTGAAATTCCTACATGTGAGCATATACTCCAAAGTAACCAAAGGAACTAGGAAAACAGACAGGAACCATAGAGAGAGGGGAAGAAGAGCAAGAGAATGAGAATGGATAGATGCATGCCTTATCAAAGAAGAAATGAGGAAAATGGGGTTACTTTAACTGAAGAGGGAGGAAGAAGAGTATACATGGGGGAAAAAAGTGAAATAAATAGTACTTAGGTGGTATAGAAAAACAAAGGAATGTATTGTTTCATAAGCTTATAAGTCTAATGAGAAATAAATATTTTACATATAATATATATTTATTTGTGTATATGTGTATGAGGGTATGTGTGTATAAGTGAATGCATTGTATATTGGACAGCTATTTATACCAAAAATCACAGTGCCAGGGAAGGGAAACTTCGCTTTGACTTATTGGTCAGTGTAGTCCAAGAGATTCAGAATAATACAGCCCTTGATTACTTCACAGAACTTGAAGATAGTACATATGTAATACATAGAACTTTAAGCAATTGAGCTGGAACTGACCTGAAAGCCTATTCCCTGAAGACTAGCTCTCATAGTATCAGAAGATACTGTACAAGTTTCCATGGGGAAAAAGTCAATGGCACTACCTAGCTGTAAAAGAGAGCAATAAAAATGACTAGTCCAGCAAACTATCTTTATTGGTGCAAGTGGCACTTTTAACTTTGAGACAATCATCAGCTCTCTAATTGGATGGAAGGCCTTCCAAGTATAAGGGAATCCCTTTTTATTTTATAAGTATGTGTACTTATATTTACAAAAGTGTACATTTCACCTCTGATTAAAGATCCTTCTTTTGCAATAGCTGGAAACTATTACAAAGTTTCACAACTGCTCAAAATACAGACTATAAGTGACTGTGAGGTGCTCACCCCTATGTGATACAAATACAATGCCACCTCTAAATCTAATGCTCATGGAGCTCAACAGAAGAGATGTAAGAAAGATTGTAAGAGTCAGAAGGACAAGACATCTGATGCTACATAATGTATTCTAGACACAATAGGGAAGTTTCACCCATGAAATCTAAAGTATGGTACTCTGGAGGCACATACACACTTCGAGTGTGCTCAGTCACAGCCTGACAGGGCTGAAACTTCCTGTGTGCTATAAAATAAATAAATAATAAATAAATAAGTAAATACCAGTCAGAGGCACACACTGTCCATGCCCAACTGCTCAGGTTGGTCTATGCCTTGCAGGCCATCGACAAGCAGCCCACCTTGACAGGCACTGCCCAATTCTAGGACCATAGAGAGGATCTGCCTGCGTGGCTAGAAGGCCAGCCAGGGGTGCACACACTCTCCATGCCCAACTGCTCAGGTTGGTCTACGCCTTTCAGGCCATCGGTAGGCAGCCCACCTTGACAGGCACTGCCCAATGCTAGGACCATAGAGAGGATCTGCCTGTATGGCTAGAAGGCCAGCCAGGGGTGCACACTCTCCATGCCCAACTGCTCAGGTCGGTCTGTGCCCTGCAGGCCATTGGAGGGGGCCATGTCAACAGGTTCCTCCCAATGCTAAGACCATAGAAGGCCAGTCAGGTTGGTCTGTGCCATGCAGGACATTGGCAGGTGGCCCAACTCAACAGGCACCGCCCAACGTTAGGACCATAGAGAGGATCCGCATGTGTGGCTACAAGGCCAGCCAGGGGCGCACACTCTCCATGCTCAACTGCCCAAATGAGGACTGGTGCACAAAGATTTCAAACACTCCCCTTCCCCCGATCAAGCTACTGATACTGAGGTGGAAAGTATAAACTGCTGGTGCTGCAGTTTAATGCTGTTGGGAGGACCCAGCAGTGTCAGTGATTGGAGGCTGCATAGCCAAAACTGAGGAAGAAACCAACAGGAAGCAAACTGAGTGACCAAACAGTCCTTCATATTAACATTTGATATTAGCAACAGAAGGCAAACAAATAAACAAAGGGGGAAAAACAACAACAACAACAATAACAACAACAAAATACACATGCCAAAAACACAATGGAAAAACAACAATATGGGAAAAGCTCAAAATAAATCCCCACTGAACTCAACCAATCCTGTAGAAGATCTCAACAATGAGATATCCCTGGAAGGGAACCAAGATACCAACCTTTGAAGAACTGTAGACATATTCAAAGACTATAAAGAACAAATCAGAGAACTAAAGGGAGAGAACGAAAAGCTCATGAAGGAACTAGAAAGAACTAAAAGTAGAGATTGATAAACTCAGAAAAGAACTAGAGGAAGAGAAATACAAACTCTGAAAAGAACTAGAGGAAGAGAAATACAAACTCCAAAAAGAACTAGAGGGAGAGAATGACAAACTCTGAAAAGAACTAGAGGGAGAGAATGACAAACTCCCGAAGGATGTGGAAACATTGAAAAGATCTCAGGCTGAAAGAATAAAAGAGACTGACCAGCAAAGCAAGGAGCTACATGAAAAGAATGAAAAGCTCCAAAAGGAAGTGGAAATACTGAAGAAATCACAGGATGAAATAAAAAAAGGAAATTGAACATTCATCCAATCAGCAGGAAAGAATGGGAAAAAGCCTCAGAAGCAGAATGGATGAAGCAGAAAAAAAGAATATCAGACCTACGGGATAACACAGCTAAAAACCTCAAGTAAAAATTATGAAAAATTAAAAAAATAAACACAAGAGTGGAACAACCAGGAAATGTGGGACACTATGAAAAGACCAAACCTTTGCATCATAGGGATAGAGGAAGGAGAAGAATCCCGAGAGAAAGAATGGTATTGATCAGATCTTCAACAAAATAATAGAAGAAAATTTCCCCAAACTGAAAAAAGACAAACCCATAGAAATACAAGAAGCACATAGAACACCAAATAGACAAGACCAGAAAAGAAATTCCCCACACCATATCATAGTTAAAATACTAGATGCTCAAAACAAGGACAAAATACCGAAAGCCACAAGAGAAAAACAAGTTACAAATAAGGGGAAACCCATCAGAATCACACCTGACTTCTCAGTGCAAACCACGAAAGCCAGAAAAACATGGGCCAAAGTATTCCCAGTGTGTGGTGGTTTGAATGAGTGTCCCCGATAGGCTCTAGGTATTCAGATGTTTGTCTCCAGTTGGTGAAAAGAAAAGATCCAGACAATCACAAAAGAATACTTCAAAAACCTATACTCTACTAAATTTGAAAACCTAAGAGAAATGGATGAAATTTTGAAATCCTGGGATTAACCAAAGCTTAACCAATTAGAGATTGACAGCTTAAACAAACCCATAACACCTGAGGAAATGAAGATGTAATAAAAAGCCTCCCAATTAAAAAAAGCCCAGGCCCAGATGGTTTCACAGCAGAATTCTATAAAACATTTAAAAAGGTCTTACAACCATTACTACTCAAATTTTTCAGAAGGATAGAGACAGAGGGAAATATCCCAAATTCCTTCTATGAAGCCAGCATCAATCTAATACCCAAACCAGGCAAAGACACAAAATGAAAGAAAACTATACATCCATATCATTGATGAACACAGATGAAAAATTCTCAACAAACTACTTGCAAATCACATACAGACCCACATCAAAAAGATCATCCATCATGACCAGGTTGGACTCAAACCAGAGATGCAGGGATGGTTCAACATACATAAATCAATAAACACCATAAAACACATAATTGGACTTAAAGACAAAAACCACACAATCATCTCAATTGATGCAGCAAAAGCTTTTGACAAAAATCCAGCATCCCTTCATGATTAAAGTATTAGAGGGACTTGGACCTGAGGGATCATTCCTCAATGTAATCATAGCAATATATAAGAAACCCACAGCCAACATCATCCTAAATGGAAAAAAGTGGGAAGCATTCCCCTTAAAGGAAGGAACATGGCAAGGCTGTCCACTATCACCAATCCTCTTCAGTACAGTGCTTGAAATCCTTGTTAGGGCAATAAGGCAAGAAAATGAAATTAAAGGAGTATGAATTGGAAAAGAGGAAGTAAAACTATCCCTTTTGCAGATGATATGATAGTTTACCTAAGAGATGCTAAAAACTCCACCAGAAAACTCTTAGAAATGATAAGAAGTTTCAGGTACAGTGGCAGGATACAAAATAAACCTAGAAAAATCAGTAGCCTTCCTTTACACCAACAATAAGGAACTGGAGAAGGAGACCTTCCCAATCACAATAGCCTAAAAAAATACCTAGGAATAAACCTAACCAAAGACACCAAAGACCGCTACAACAAAAATTTTCAAACCCTGAAGAAGGAGATTGAAAATGACATCAAAAGATGGAAAGACCTTCCATGCTCCTGGATTGGAAAAATTAATATTGTAAAAATGTCCATTCTACCCAAATTAATATACAGATTCAATGCAATCCCAACCAAAATCCCCATGAGCTTTTTCACAGACTTAGAAAAAAAATCCTTAAATTCATATGGAAAAACAAAAGACCCTGAATAGCTAAAGCAACCCTGAGTGAAAAGTGAAACACTGGGAGGATTACATTACCAGACTTCAAGCTATATTACAGGGCTATAATCATAAAGACAGCCTGGTATTGGCAAAAACACAGAACCATTGACCAGTGGAACAAAATTGAAGATCCAAACTTGAGCTCATATAACTTCAGCCACCTCATATTTGACAAAGGGGCCAAAAAAGCACAACGAAGGAAAGATAGCATCGTCAGCAAATGGTGTTGCCAAAACTGGATCACCATTTGTAGAAGAACAAATTTGAACCCCTAACTCTCACACTGTACAAAAATCAACTCCAAGTGGATCAATGATCCCAACTTAAAACCTGAAACCCTGAAGATAGAAGAAAAACTCAGGAGCAACCTACAAGACATAGGTGTAGGAAAAGACTTTCTTTTTTTTTTATTAATTTTATTTATTTCTGTATGTGTATGAATGTACTGTCTGCATGCAAGTCTGTGCACCCGTGTCATGCAATGCCGCGGAGGTCAGAAGAGGGTCTCGGATTCCCCTGGAACTGGAGTTCTCCTGGAATTGGAGCTTCAGACGGTTCTCAGCCACCATGTGGGTGCTGGGGATCGAACCCGGGTCCTCTGCAAGAGTGGTCGGCGCTCTTAACCGCTAGGCCATCTCTCCAGCCCCAGGAAAAGACTTTCTAAATCAAACAGCAGCTGCACAGGAAATAAGGACAACAGCTGACAAGTGGGACCTCATCAAACTCAAAAGCGTTTGCACAGCTAAAGAAACAATGTGCAAGTAAGTGTACAGATGGTCTCTGGAATGCCAGAGAGTGTTACCAAAGGCCACTAAACCAATAAAGCAAATATAGGTATCCTTGAGTCAAGCAAGACTCCTCCGTCAGCAACAGCTACACCTCATCTGCCTGGAAATACTGTGCAGCAGTGGCAGCCATATATCTGTATATCCCAAATCTAATTGGCTATTAGCTCTCTCCTTGGAGGAATAACCTATGGCTGATGCCACAAGCTTACATCCTCTAATGGTTAGGAGATATTATAAACCACACGAAAACCCTGTCATACTTAACAGAAGAAAATGTAATTCATGGATTAACATCCCATCCAAACATCTGCGTCTATACCAAAGTAATCTACTATAACAATTAGTACTGTTTAAATACATATATATCTAATTGCGTGTGCTTCATTAGTAGGATCGAAAGGCTATATATTACACTGTTTAAATACTTGTATATCTAATTGCATGTGCTTCATTAGTAGGATCAAAAGGTTATGCCTGGACAAGCTGGCAGCCCATGAAAGAAAACAGCCAGAATTGACTAGAGACCAAGACAACAGCTCCAGAGAAAGTAGACTGTTTTGCATCTCATCCATCTGTGCCCCTTTTCTAAGCCTAGGGAACAATCTGCAGAAGAGGGGACAGGGTAGAATGTAAGGGCTGCAATTGGGGTGAATGGTGAAACTACAACATTATAGACTTGACACTCATTTGATCAACTTGACTGAACATACAAGCCCCCCCTGCTGGATGGTGGGACCCATGAGCTGTGTGGGTTTGGGCACAACTACTTGCAAATTGGTTTTACATGAAGGATGCTTGTACTCACAAATTATCACTTATTGTTTAAAAAAATGAAGACAAAACAAACCAAAAAAACAGAGAAAGATGCAGAAAAGTTACGGCAGAATGCATGATCTGGGATGGGTAGGGGTGGGGTGGGGGAAGGGAAGGGGATATATGTCTGAACTGAATTGGAAAATGATGTATGAAATACACAAAGCATCAATAAAAAAAAAGAAACAATCAAGGAAGTGAAGAGAAAACCCATAGAGTGGGAGGAAACCTTCACCCTGATACATAAGACAAAGCATTAACATCCAGAATATAGTCCAAGCAGTTGGGAGTGATGCATATTGGAAACAACAACAACAGAAAGGAACGCATCAAAGAACTGGTTGAAACAGTGAACTTCTGCTCAAAACAGTCAACTTCCACTGGAGAATTTCGAGAAAGACTGAAAAATAGATGAAAAGCATGTTTGGCAGAATACATGAGCTCTGGTGGGGTGGGGTTTAGGGTGGGGGTCATGGGTCTAGATTTTATAATCTTGTACAAAATATATATTTATAAAAATAAACCATAAAAATCCAGAATATATAAACTACTTAAAAAACAAAGAAGTAAGAAGACGAATGACCTACTCATAAGATGGAGTAAAGAGCTGAACAGAGACTTCACCAGTAAGGAAGTAAAGATGGCTGAGAAATATCTTAAAAGGTATTCAACATCATTAAATTAAGGAAATGCAAATTAAAACCACACTAAGGTAACATCTCATTCCAATAAGACTATCCAAGATCAAGAAAACAAAAGACACCAAATGCTGGAGAGGTTGTGGAGAAAGGTGACCACTTATCCACTCCTGGTGGGAATGTAAACTGTTACAACTATTGTGGAAAGCAGTATGGAGAACCCTTAAAAACTCAAGATGAGCCTACCACCTGACCCAGCTATACCACTCCTGGGTATATGCCCACAAGAAGCATCCTACCACAAAGATACATGCACAGTTATGTTTACTGCAGCTCTCTTCACAATAGCAAAGACCTGGAACCAACCCAAATGCCCCTCAACTGATGACTGGATAACAAAAATGTGTTACATCCACACAATGTAGTTCTATGCAGCAGTAAAGAAAGATGACATCATGAGCTTTGCTGGTAAATGGATGGAACTCAAAGCAATTATACTAAGTGAAGTAACACAGTCCCTGAAAAAAAAGGCGAATGGTTTTCCTCATTTGTGGATGCTAACACCAAATCCCCAGTTGGCAGTCAAAATGAGCAACAGTATTATTATATTTCACTGTATCTGAAAGCAACTGGGCTATTGCAATGTGAATCTATAAATGGGCTCTAGAATTATCCTACCACTTACACTCACACATTGTAATTACCATATATAGATGGAGGATATGCAGTCATATTCTAAAAAAAGAATGTAAAGTTACACGACTTTGTACATGCATGCAAATTTACTGTTAAAATGTGAATCTCTAAATGTGTATAGGAATCAACCCATTGTTTATTTTCAGAATTTTTAATTTTGACTTATGTGTGGAGTGTATATATGCATATTTTTGAATAATATAAAATAAAAAAATAAAAAATAAATAAGTTAATAAAATAAAGTATGGTAACCTAACAAGGTGTGCATAATGACAAAACTAGTTGGCATGGCAATTTAGATGTGGAAATTTCAAGGGGTCCCACCACAGCTGAAGAGCTGCAAGCAATTGATGGATGCTGAACTAGGAAAAATCAGGTTTCTCCATGGGCTAGATCACTAAGATTTTATCTAAATGCATGTTTACATGAATACCATTAAGTGGGCTCTGTGTGTATGCGTGTGTGTACTTGCAAATGTATGCGTATAATATATTAATCAACAAAGAAGACAAGAAATAGAGAGAGAAGGAGGAAGAGGAGAGGGCATGGGAAAATTTAGAGTGTGACTGAGAAGAGTCAAAATAATGAAAACACAATACTCATAAAAGGAATTTTAAAAAGAATCTTTAAAACTCCCCTAAGTATGTTAACTCTATGTGGCTTCTTTCTAAGTACAAAGTTCTTTGCAGGACTGAGCTTGTGAAACACTTTTGAATAAAAAAACATATCCTTCAGATACATTCAGGTTGTTTTTCTTCTATCATTTAAAATTCTGTAACTCAGGGGTGAGAGAGATGGCTCAGAGGTTAAGAGCATCGGCTGTTTTTGCAGAGGACCTGGGTTCAGTTACCAACACCTACATGGTGGTTAAGAACTGTCTACAAATCCAGGTCCAGGAGATTCTGTTGTCCTCTTCTGATCTCTATGGCCTTTGCATGACATGGTGTACTTACATACACACAGGTAATACCCTCAGACATATAAAATAAAAATAAGCAAAAATTATAGTAATTTTCTTCAGCTCAGCTCACACTGAGCCCTTGTCAATTGCTGCATCGGCCACATGGCCTATTGACATGTCCCTCCCTGATGTCCATCACCTGGGCAGTAGAAGGCTTGCAAATTATGATTAGTTCTCAGATTCTTTGCTTTACCTGTTACCAAATATTTTATTCTTTCGCTTTTATCTTCAGAATAGCCTCCTGATTGGAAAACATTTGATTACATAGGGCACTCAAGGATGAGGTGAAACATGGACCAAGGTCTACTCTGTTACTGCTGTATTGTTTGTTATCATTTATGTATGTGTTTCAATGAACATCTTATTTGTTATCCAGCTTCATACATGTAAAAATGATATGCTGCAAATATATTTAGATATTTGAAACTGGAAGCATTCTAGGGACAATTAAGGACTTCAGTAGTTATTCTTCAGCACTTTAAATAGACTGACAATTTGGCCAAGAGCATTCCCTAGGGTTGTTCTTTTTTTTTTTTAATTTTTTAATTTTTATTTATTTCTGTATGTGTATGAATGTACTGTCTGCATGCAAGTTTGTGCACCCGTGTCGTGCAATGCCGCGGAGGTCAGAAGAGGATCTCGGATTCCCCTGGAACTGGAGTTCTCCTGGAATTAGAGTTTCAGACGGTTCTCGGCCGCCATGTGGGTGCTGGGGATCGAACCCGGGTCCTCTGTAAGAGCGGTCGGCGCTCTTAACCGCTAGGCCATCTCTCCAGCCCCTCTAGGGTTGTTCTTATATAAATTAATTACTAAAAGTATGTAATTGTAGCTCTTAGATAGGGGTGTCAATATCTTTCTCAAATGCAAAACTCAGAGCTCCATGGGGAAATGCCAGATCCCAGGATTGGGGCAGAAGTTTGTAGAAATTTTATATCTTGTGCAGATGATCCTGAAGCAGATTGCCTCGGCATAAAATATTAATGGACCTCTACAATTGTGTGTGTGTGTGTGTGTGTGTGTGTGTTCATGTCTGTGTCTCTTTCTTTCTGTATACACATAGAGAGAGTTGGAGTGATAGAGACATAAAGAGAGAAAAAGAGAGAGAGAGAGAATGTTACACAGCTCCATTGGTACTGTAGGATGAGGATGACCAGAGAAGTGAAATGCTTCCCAGTTTCCTTTTCAAGCATGGGAAATAGCTCAGACTGGAATATCCTTGCCTTTCAAGCATAAAGACCTGATTTTGATTCTTAGAACCTAAGTGAAATTGCTGTGATGTTCACACACACTTTTAATCCCAATGCTAGGAATGCAGAGAAATTACTATCTCTAGCGCTCATTAACTAGCTAGTCTGGCCTGGTTATTGACATTTATTCCACTGAAAGAACCTGATTCAAAGGAGTTAGACATTTTCCTGAGGATACTAAAGTTTCCTTCTAGTCTCCACAAATGTGTATTCCTTCACACACATATGCCTACTTACATAAAAACACACATTAAAGTTTCCATTGCCAAAGTCAGAAGTAATCAAACAAGAAAATACAGTGATATCATAACTCCAAAGCATAAATAAATATTCATGGGTCTTTCTAGATCATATAAATAGAAGATGAAATGAATAAATTTAAGAGAAGAGAAAAATCTCCTTAAGTAGTCCAGTCAATGGAATTTAACTTTCAGGAAGGGGAGTATACCTCCCTGTTGGTGTAGGCTGGGCCTAGTGTCCAAAGAGAAACAAACAAAATGTTGCCTTTTTGTGACTCCCAGTATCAATCCCACACTTCAGGGTGGGAGTGGACATCAAAACATCTGACGACAACTTATGAAAAATGAAAAAGATTATCATACCTTGGACATGATGATCTCTGAGAGATTGTAGATGAAGGTTATACTTAACTAAACAGGAGAACATGAAGAATTTCCCTGAAAGGGTCATTATTATTATTATTTTTACTTATTTTTTATGTATATGAATGTACTGTCTCTATGTAGGTTTGTGCACCCGTGTCATGCAATGCCGCGGAGGTCAAAAGAGAGTGTCGGATTCCCCTGGAACTGGAGTTAAAGATGGTTCTCAGCCGCCATGTGGGTGCTGGGGATAGAACCTAGGTTCTCTGCAAGAGGAGTCGGCGCTCTTAACCGCTAGGCCATCTCTCCAGCCCTGGAACATTTTTATTTTTAAAAAAGATACCTTTATCTCTTTCTCTTTCTTCTCTGATCATAGAAAACAAATAAAATAGGATTGAAGACACCGCACAGCTCAACATAATGTTTTAAACACTTGGAAAAATCTGCTGCTCCCACCAGTTCTTCTCGGGCCTTGGACCTTCCCTTAGAGGCTGCAAGAGAGCACCTGACTAGCTCGATGTGTTAGCCAAATCCCTCTGGCTGATCCCCATATTTTGAGAACACCACCAGCACTGCTGCACATGTGCTCAGGCAATTTTGCTAGCTGGTGGGAACTACCCTATTTTTTCTTCATTGAATTTCCTTGGATCTTGGCCTCTTCCAGACCAGGCTGTCAGAGAGTTATACAGATCCCACCACTCTGGGTCACTTTTCCCCTGCTTGGAACTAGCCCTCATTGATCAGTTCCAGGGCTCACACCTTCTCTGCTTACCTAATTAGAACCAGAGCAAGTGAAGCCTATCAGGCAGGCTGAGGTTGCCCTCCTGGAAAGTCTTGAGTAGCCTTCTGGGATCCATCTGTTCTCTCCAATAAAACATCAGAAGAGATAACCTGAAGCACAGAACAACTAACTATTCGTAGTTGATCAGAAAGCAAACAAACTAAAACAAAAATATAAACAGAATAAAATCAACTCAGCAAAGGCAACTGAGTCTCATATCAGACACACAAACAAGAAAAGAAATCTATATGATCAGAGAGATGACAATGAAAAAAAACACAAAATTGAAAACAAAAATAATACATCCCCATCAAATTCCACCAGTTAAATAGAAGTGTTCTGCAATGAGAACTAACTAAAGGAAACCCAGGACACAGAATTTAAAAGAACAATCATAAACATGATGAAATAATTCAACAAATTAAAAAGCCCACAAACAACTCAAAAGGTATAAATTACATAGGGATAAACTCTTGACTGAAGCAAATGAATACAAATTCACAGATGAATCAAATGATAAAGACAATTCAAGATTTGAAAAGTAAATTCATAGAAGAGATAGATGTTGAAAAAATCTCAAGTTGAACTGAAAAAAAAAATCAATTTGAAATGACAAGCCAAAGCTTCAAACCAAGAGAATGAATAAAAAGGAAACCAGAATATCAAGACTGACAATAAAGTTGAAGAACTGGACCACTCAAGCAAAGATTATGGTTTTGAAAAAACTCACAGGAATGGAATATGCAGTAAATGTGGGACACCAGAAAAGGACCACGTTTATACATCTTAAGCATACAATAATGAGAAAAATCGCAGATCAATACAGTAACTAGAACTTCAAAAAGATTTTATAAGGGTATTTCCATAAATTAAGGAAAGACATAGCCATACAGATATAAGAAGCACAAAAAACACCAAATAGACAGTTCCAAAATTGAAACTCCCCTGGGCATACCACAGTAGAATCATTAAATGTACAGAACAAAAAGAGGCACTGAAACCAGCAAGAAAAATGCAACAATTTCCAAAGAACCCATCAGAAGTACAACTGCCTCATCAGTGCAAACACTTAAGCCAGAAGAGCCTGGAGCAATGTACTACAAGTTCTAAATGATCATAGATGTCAACCCAGAGTAATTTACCTAGCCAAACCATCATTGTGAGAGAAGAAAGGAAAAACATCCATTATATAAATTGGCTCTCAACTGACAAGTGGATAGAGAAAATGTGGTACATCTACACAATGGAGTTCTATGCAGCAGTAAAGAAAGACAACATCACGAGATTTGCAGGAAAATGGCTGGAGCTAGAGGACATCATGCTGAGTGAAGTAACACAGTCCCAGAAAAACAAACGACGAACGGTATCCCTCATCTGTGGATGCTAGTGTCAATTACCTAGTTGTAAGTATTTCTTGTGTAGGGCCCCCTGAGCTTTTGTCCAAAGTAGTTGGGCATAATGCATATTGGAAACAACAACAACAAACAACAAACAACAACAACAATAGAAAGGACTGCATCAAAGAACTGACCGAAACAGTGAACTTCTGCTCAAAACAGTCAACTTCCTCATGGAGAATATTGAGAAAGACTGAGAAAGAGATGAAAAGCATGTCTGGCAGAATGCATGAGCTCTGGTGGGGTGGGGGAATGGGTGAGAACACAGGTCTAGATTTGTTAAAAAAATAAAAATAAACTTATGTGAAAAAAATAAATAAATTGGCTAAAAAAAAAATTCATGCCCATAATACCAGCCCCACAGAGGATATGCAAAGCAACACAAAGGACTGAAGAAAGGAATGACCAGCACTAAGAAGCCACAGAAACAAAGCAAAAGAAGCTGTAATTACATAAACACAAAATAGGACAAAGAATACAAACAAATTAAAATAACAGTTACCAACATTTATCTTTCTATAATAACTTTAAGTATCAGTGGCTCAAGATTCCATTTGAAAGGCACAGGCTAGTCTAAAGGATTAAAACACAAAATTAATATTTTTGTTCTCTCTAAGAAACTAATCTCTTGGTGATGCAAGCCTTTAAACACTCTGGAGGCAGAGGCAGGTAAATCTCTATGAGTTCAAGTCCAGGCCAGCCTTGTCTACATAGTGAGTACCAACACAACTGGAGCTACAGGAAGACCCTGACTCAAAAAGACCAAAATAAATAAATAAATAAATAAATAAATAAATAGATAGATAGATAAAACTCATCTTACTTTCAAGGAACGGCACTCTCTTATGCACCAATTGTTGCAAGAGTGCAGAAATACTGACATAGTCAAACATCAAGAGAAGAGTGAAAAATGATATAGTCACTGTAAAACATAATGTGATAATTTATTTGAAAACTATGCAGTTTACTGTTAGGAATTTGCCCCAGAGAAATGGAATGTCACTGAAAAAATTTTATACTTATGATTGGAGAAACTTCATTTGTGATAGTGAAGGCTGGAAACAACCCCAACTTATTTGAACTTGTGCCATTCTATCGAAGTAACCTATAAAGCATCTATAATAAGTAGTAACAGTCAACAGGAAAGAAAGAAAATCTAGCACACCACAATCTGGGGAATTGCCCACATTTTGTTACTAAGAAAGTCAATTTTTGTAGCAATCTGAGGCTTTTCTTCCTTTCGATGTTCAGACGAGCCAACCTTTCTGTTGGCACTTTGTGGTACATCCTACTCAATGCAAAGCTGTGTCTTTTCTTTCTCAGCCATGAAGTTGGTGACATTTGACCTGTTGGAACATATAAATCTTTTCCCATAGTTAGTTTTAAGATTTGAATTGCAAGGTTTTTGACAAAAAGCTTTCATATCAATCTGTATCCCCCCCCCACTATTTTTTAGGCTTTTGTTTTTTGACCCATGAATCTCCAGAAGGCAGTTGTATTATACATAACTATAGGGTGGAATCAAGGCACAGATTTCATCAAATTCACCCATGCTGTTTTGGGTGACTGTGTGTGATTAACTTGGGAAGCAAACTTAATTTTTAAGTTAAATCATCCTATAGGTGAAAAAGAATGCTACAAGATGATACTGTACAAGAGAAAAATTATACAGAACATTTGTATGTGCCAATCCCAAAGTTATTGTTATACAGATTTTATGTAAAACAAATGTGGACAACAGCAATTTATATCTCCATTTAACTCAGATACATTACCGTTTTTATCAGACCCTTTAAACCAATGTTGTTTAATATACACATATTTACTTTTACTAAGTCCTAAAACACCATGTAACCTGTAGAGAGTGTCTGGGCAAAACTGGATACTTGTTGAACTCACATCAATTAAATATGCATTAATCGAATATACACCCATGTCCCTCTCCCGCCCCTCCAACCCTTCCCGATTCACCATTACAGTCAGTTTTCTGATGCAGAAAAATGAAACCCCTCTGTGGATCCTACTTGTAACAACTATTTATAATGAGTCCTAATGAAACTTACCTTCTAGGTGCCGCAAATGTTTTAATATGAGAGACTTTCTTACCTCCCCCCCAAAGAACAAGGAGAAATATGATGATGATGAGGTCGTTCTCTAACTGTAAATTGGACCCAACTGTTATAGAGGTAATCTCTTATAAAACTGGTAAAACTGCCTTCTTTAATTGACTAATACACATAGGAACTGTGAAAAGGATTGTTCTCTATTCAGA